>PVHT021183549.1:889696-906176 GCA_004024745.2 Catagonus wagneri
GCACGCAGACAGAGGCACAGAGCACAGGGACACAGCACGCAGACAGAGGCACAGAGCACAGGGGGAAGGCACGCAGACAGAGGCACAGAGCACAGGGACACAGCACGCAGACAGAGGCACAGAGCACACCATGCGCCCGGGGCCTGGAGGGACAGCAGTAACTACAAGATCAGTCCCTGGATCAAGGAGGGCGCGGGGCTCACGGCATCTGGAGGATCAGGCTCGTGAGGTCCAGGCGCGACACAGAGGACGCACTGAGCTCCCAGTGTTCGTCCTGAGACCGGACAGGCACTTGAAAGGCTTGTGATACTGCCCCTGCGAAGAGGATGCTGGACGCAGACCGGGCGGGGCCCTAAATTCTAGAGCCGTCTGCAGCCGGAGCCAACTGACTCGTGGTCTCCCAGGAAGAGCCGACCAGGGACACGCATTTTAGGGAGGGGACCAGAGGTGTGTATGACCGACGGAGCTGGGAAGGAAGACAGAGGGTATCTCGCAGCATCCTAGCCCTCAGCCACGGAGAGCAGGAGCCAGACACGGAGGCAGGGACACCAGCAAGGTCCCTGCACCTGTGGCCGAGGGCGCTCCCGTCGTTTTCAGCCATGACTCAGGAGCAAAGCGAGGATGAGAGTAGACACACCTCGCTACGCGTGTGCGGAGACCCCAGCACTCCCCCTCCCAGCCGCCAGCTCTTCACTGCCTTGGTTTGCTTTGGTTGTTTTGCTTTTTTAGGGCCACACCCTCGGCTACAGCCGCCGGCCTACACCGCAGCCACAGCAACGCAGGATCCAAGCCGTTGTCTGCGACCCATGCCACAGCTCACGGCAACGCCGGATCCTTAACCCACTGAGCGAGGCCAGGGATCGAACCCGCGTCCTCATGGATCCTAGTCAGGTTCCTTACCACTGAGCCATGATGGGAACTCCTACTTTGCCTTGTTAAAGATGAATTTCTCGGTGCCTCTAAGATGGAGGGAATAATAAGAAACCCTACCGCACAGACGATGGCGCTGAAGGCAAGGCTCCAGGAGGGGCACCTGACAAGATGACAGGAGACACCGCTTCACCTTTCCTCTCGCCCCCCTGCCCCCACCCCTTACAGGTGACACATTTTAAGGTGACCAAAGCTGTAACTTGCCAAATGAAAAGACCCTAGCCAACAGCACAGCCTCACGTAGCCGATAGGGACATGCAGTGTCTGTACCTTGGGTTCCACCAGTGGGGACAGCTGCTTCCCGCCGACACACTACCAGTGGCAAGGAGGGTTTCAGGTCCGTGGAGACAGAGAGAGACCCGCATTAGTCACCGCAACTCAGGGCCACCTGCTCCGTCTGCCAGGCTCGCCCCTCCCTCCCCAAGTGTGTGTCAGGCCATCTGTGGCGGAGACGCGGGGCACCGCCCAACCTCAAGGACACACGCCCGGGCAGCTGCCCGCCATCTGAGCGGGGGGACGAGAGGCACGCGGCCGTGAGAGCAAAGCTGCTGTGGCCACGGAGGCTGGCAAGCTGCTGGACACCAAGGGGCTGATGCGGCAGGGCAGGGCCTCTGGGCCTCCAACCGCCTCACTGCTCAAAGCCTGGGACCCTCTCCCCTCCAGCACGGGGTCACCCACCCAGGTCAAGGGCCACTCTCGTCTAAGGGGCTCACAGCCCTCCTCCTGTCTTTCTCGTCTCTTTAAGCTTCCGTTCCAGTCTCCTTTATCCCATAACCCACCCCAGGCCGGCTCCTCCATCCGCATCTTCATTCCACGAAGAGCTTCCGAGGGCCCTGGGGACACCAGGGCCAGGACTCGAGACCTCCCCCGGCTCCCCGTGACTCGTGGCTCTCCCCTTAGCTCCCTGCCCCCACGGTAAGCCCAAACCCGCCCCGGCCTGCGCAGCATCTTCTCTCACCCGCCCCAGCATCGCGTCCTGACTCGCCCTGCCACGAGGACACCCCGACCGCAGCTGACCCGTTTTCTCGAAATGCCCACGCACCTCACGCCCCGCCCTCCCACGCCCAAGAGACGGGACCGGGACGCAGCCCGAGGGTCCCAGCACTGCGCTGGGCACAAAGAAGGAACTCGGTGGTGGCGATGGGTCGACTGATGGGCTGACCTTATCCGCAGATCCGCTTCTCAGGTCTTCGAGGCTGCAGGAGAGCTTTTTCTGAGCCCTGGAAAAACACAAAAGCGAGTAAGGAGACAGTTTCCTCGAGAAGGAGACGCTGGCATCATTCCCGCAGAGGACACTTCACGTGTTCAACCAACGGTCTGGTCTGCCTTGGGCTGAGGCTCAAGGTCAGACAAAAAAACCAAAAGCCAAAACACATAGCCTCCCAGCAGAGCTGTCACACCTTGGATGAGACTCTGAGGATGGCTGGGCCTGACAGTGGGCTGCTGAGGGCACGAGCGCGACACTGAGGAACAAACCTCAAGTCCCCGGAACTCCTCCGCAAGCTAGAAAACATTCTGCTCTGCTGAATCAATGGCAGCTGGCTGTCGTGTGGTCGTAAAAGGAGGCCCATGTCCGTGGGGTCAGAACACAGGCAAGGTGCCAAGACCGCACCTCTTGGGGGTCTGCGGGTAAGTAAGCCGGGCAGGAGCCTCCATCACCCCAGAGCAGAGGCCAACACATCAGCCACAGCCCCAAAGCATCACCCACGAGCATCCTCCGAGCCTCCACTCTGGCTGTGTGTGCCTCCACCAATCTGCTCCGAGCAACCTGCTCTCTCGGGGGCTACTTTGCAGAGACGGGCACAGAATGAACACAGAAGAGGCAAGGCCACCAGCAGCTACGAGGGTTACTTTACGACAAGCCTCCTCGGCAGTGACTCATCTCAGCTCGTATGAATAAATTAGCATCAGTTAGTACATTAGTCTCTTGTGAGTCTGGTCAGTGTGAGTTACTCGGTGTTGACTTCCTCCGGGGGTGGACGCTCAAAAACCAAACTTCTTATTCTGCCCTCCTCGACACAGATGCTCTTCTCTAGGGCTAAAGGCTCAGGGAACAACGGCTTTCTGGAAAGTGGGGTTCCGAGAGCGCAGCCTCAGCACCATTCCAGGGAGGCCTCGACCCCGTGTGTGGCTGTCCTCCCCAGACACCCCGGCTGAAGGACGGCCTGCCCCTGGCAGGGAGGCTCCAGATCCCCATTTTACTTGGAACATTCTAAAGAGCTGATGTAGGCCACTAGAAATAGGTTTGTTTTCGAGGGAGTCAGTCAGGCGGGCAGCCAAGTGGCCCCCGGGCCAGCCTGTCGGGAGCTCATCTGCTCTGTGAAGCCTTCCTGGGAGGAGCCCCCGTGCTGCCCGAGGAGCGCCGCTGTCACGGGGCCAGGCTCCGCTCAGAGCAGGAAGGACACCCCAGGGGCTGGCACAAGTGACACACACACACAGGATTCTCTGAGGAACCGCCGGGGGGCGCAGGCGAGGCGCAGCCACCTCTTCTTGGAGGCTCCCAGCCCTGGCCAGGCCTGGCCCTCACCCCGGGGAAGGGAGGCGCTCTGCGGCCAGAGGAGCTAAGAGGGCTCATGACACTCCGCCCCTGTGACCCCACTGTGGCCACTGCTCAGGGCCTGGAGCGCTGCCCTGACAGCAGAGGGTGGCTGTGCCTGGGATACGGTGGCTGTGCTCCCGCCGTGGCAGTGCTCGCGCTTCCTACCTGGTTTCCAGCGACTTCTGCGGGAGCGGGGGTGGCCCCCCCGTGGGAGAGCTGCATCTCGGAGACACCTGCACGGGAACGACAGGACAGTCACGGCCTGGAGACCGCCGGCCACCCCCGCCCTCCTCTGGACAGCAACGCTGTCCAGCCCCGGGCACAGCCCTGGCGCTGCGCCCATTCCACTGCCTTAAGACACCAACGAGGCAGATGTAAGGAACAGCTTTGGCCAGCGTCCCTCTCCTCCCAGGGCCTGAGTGCACATCCCAGAGGGAGAGTCCCGATGAGGCCCTTCTGAGACCTGAACCCCTGGGGCTTTCGCTGCCCCCTCAGTCCTTTCTAAGCCCGGTTCTGCAGTGTCTCCTTTCATTCGGTAAGGCGCTGCACACCCTTTCAAAAACAGTCCTTGCTGGCCTAGATTAGCCCAAGTCAATTTCTGCTTGCAGTGAGCAGCACTACACTCATAAAATCGCTCAAGAAACCTGAGCAACATCTACAGCCTGCCAGGCCCCAGGCGGGTGGGGGACGAGCACCCGCGACGTCAGAGAGGCAGATAAGTTAATTAGGACAAAAGACCAAAGACAAAGAAAAAAAACGGAGTTCCCGTCGTGGCTCAGTGGAAAGGAATCCGACTAGTATCCACGAGGACGCAGGATGGATCCCTGGCCTCGCTCAGTGGGTTAAGGATCCGGCGCTGCTGTGAGCTGTGGTGTAGATGGCAGACGCAGCCTGGATCCTGTGTTGCTGTGGCTGTGGCGCAGGCAGCTGGAGCTCCGATTCAACCCCTAGCTTGGGAACCTCTATATGCTGGGAGTATGACCGTAAAACGACAAAAAAAAAAAAAAAAAAGAGAGAGAAAAGATGAATGCAACCTGTTCCTCTGATACCAACACCTATAGTAGGGGCAGAGGGGAGAAAAGGGCTCCTTTTTGTCATGGGAAGGTTAGGAAGGCTTCAGAGGGGAGAACACTTGCGTCGCATCTTGATAATTGAGCCTGGGCTGAGCAGGGCTGGAAAGGCAGGTCAAAGCTGGAGAGAACATGAGCTAATAGTGGTGGATAAGGACACAAACCTGTCTTCACTGGCTGCACAGGCTGCCTCTTTTCTCTAGAGTCGACTGTAGAGAGAATGCTGGCCTTATATACGCACAGTTGTTAAAGGCCTGGGCTTGGGGTTCAGGTCCATTTCCACCGTTTACTTGCTGTGTGACTGAGAGCAGATTGCTTACCCTCTCTGAGTCTCAGCTTCATCACAAGGAAGGTGCCACTTCATCACAAGAAAGAGCCACTGGGTGACACTTTTGCTCCTCCCCTAATTAAAAGGGTTGAGCTGGACTGCTGAGATCCTTTTTTAATTTTATTGAAGTATAGTTGATTTATACTGTTGTGTTAATTTCTGCTGCACAGCAACACCTGTATACTTTTCCACGGGGTTTTCATTGAAGTATAGTTATCTATAGTGTTATGCCAATTTCTGCTGCACAGAATACTGACCTGGTCATGCATATATACACGTTCCTTTTCTCATACAATCTTCCATCATGATCTAACCCAAGACACCGGATATAGTTCCCTGTGCTGTGCAGTAGGACCTCAGCGCTTATCTGTTCTAAACGTGACAGTCTCCACCTACGACAGTTCATCAGAGGACACTGAATATAGTCCCCCGCGCTCTAGAGGAAGGCCTTGTTCAGCCGTCCGCTCTGTAACGGTTGGCACAAAGATCCTTTTCAGAGTCTGGAGTTTCTAGAACCATTCAGATCCTGAGCTGAAGCCCCTTCTCCACCTGAGACCTGTGCGGACGAGGCTGCCTGCCCGTGTGCACCCAGACTAAGGCCAGAGAGACCCACAGAACTGGACCCGATTTCAAATCAGAAGCAAGGAACTCCGCGTGCCGGTTACAGGGACGGGACACTGTGTGCCAAACAGTGGTGGGTCACTTCGAAAGGCAGTTACCCCTCCAAACAGCAAGATGCCTTCATTCACTAAGCAAACATCTGCTGAATTCTACCGGGCATCGTGCACCACTACAGATGCTGGAGAGCTGGTGGTAAATAAGCCGAACAACAGCGGGGGCTGCGCTCACAGCCCAGTGAGGAAAGGCTAAAATAAGCAGGGGGCCGGCTAAGAAAGACGATTCCTGCTCTTGGACGTCAGCAGCCACCACACTGTCCCTCCCATCGGGAACCTGGGCCTGTGCCCACCCCCTAGGGCTCTCCCCCAGGCCCCGGGGGCCGCTGGCTGATTTAATTTGGGGCCTGTCACGATCACTCCTCTGGAGCCCGGGGCCGGCCGAAGCCCACGTCCCGGGTGGAGATGCAGTACCTCTGGTTTAGACAAGTCCTCGGGGCCATTACTCGCCGGGTTCCACTTCCTGAAACTTCCTTCCAGTTCCTCCTCATCGATGGACAGAGTCCTTTCCGAAGGCCCTGGAAGCGTCAAGGCAGGAGAGGTGACGACCGCGGGAGACCCGTTCAGGAGCCCCTGACTGTCCCACAGATCCTCACGTGGTTTCCCGTCATTGAGGAGGAGGAAGGAGCGCACAAAGCGACATCAGCAGCGTGATGCGGAAGCTCTGCGGTGCACCCGGGCAGGGGGTGGCCTCAAGGTCAAAGCCCACACGCAGCAGGCAGGAGGCCCCGCCTGCCAACCTTCTCATTCCTTCTCACTCTCGGCCACAGGCCGTCAGGCCCTGCCCTGACCCAAGATCCCAAATCGAGGACGAGAGGAAATCAGGCTGTGATGCGTGGGCTGGGCTGGTGGTGGCCCTGGAGGGCAACCCGTCAGCCACAGCTCACGCGGGCATCGCTTCTTCCCAGGAGGCGGGGGCAGCTCGGCAGAAATGAGAGGTCCCTGACAGCCTCCCAGCAGCCCCTCCGTGAGGTGGCTGCTCCCTGTGATGGGGCCTAGCTCAAGGGCGTGGCAGGCAGGGCCGGCAGCCGGGCGCACACCCCACGGTGCCTACAGGGCACTAACGCTGCCAGAGCGCGGCTTTCAGCCTGGGCAGCGAGGCTGAAGCACACGCAGCTCTCCCTGCCCTGTGACCTCCTGTGGGAATCCAGGTGCCTGGGAGCCCCGGGAAAGCCCCTCACAAGTGTCCCGGAGTCAGAGGGGGTGGCTTTTAGGTTCCCCGGGACATGCACAAGCTCTAATCCACAACCAGGGCACCAGACTGACTTGGGATCCACTTTTTTTTTTTTTAATTATTGTTTTTTTTCTTTTCAGGGCTGCACCTGCGGCATACACAAGTTCCCAGGCTAGAGGTCAAATCGGAACTGCGGCTGCCGATCTACACCCCAGCCACGGCCACGCCAGATCCAAGCCTCATCTGCGACCTATGCCGTAGCTTGTGGCAACGCCCTAGCCTTAACCCACTGAGCAAGGCCAGGGATGGAACCCGTGTCCTCACAGAGACAATGTTGGGTCCCCAACCCGCTGAGCCACAACGGGAGCCCCTTGGATCCAGATATGGATCCAGATATGACTGTACTCGCCGCCCCTACAAGGCACCCAGGAAGACGGAGAGTCCTTGCCAGCAAGGGAATTCCCAGTGGCTCGAGGCGAAGGCTCATGTTCTTAGCCACTGGGAAAGTTCCTCGAGTCCTGCACTGACTGCCACTTGATAAAATTTCTGGAAATCCACAGCTGCCCATTTGCCTCCATTCAGGAGAGTCTAGCCCGCTCGCGAGCTCCCTTCTCCAGCAGAGCATTTTCCCAAATGAAGATGAAGCCTCTGCCCTGCATTTAACACAGGGACGGAACATTTGGGGGAGAAAACGGCCCCCCCATTTTTTTTTAATTGAGGTACGACTGATGCACAAAGTCGTGTCAGCTTCTGGCATACAGCGCAGTGCTGTCTATCCAGTGGTATCTGCATTACCGCCTACCACGTGCCATGGATGCGAGTTCCCCGAGCTGTGTGCAGGGCCCACAGGCCGTAGCTGCTGGACGCAGGCGCCAGCCTCGCCCTTACCTTGCGTCGCCACCACGATCCCCTTCCCCCTCCGGCACTGGCTCAGCAGCCCAGTGATCTCCTCTATCCGGCGGTCCTGTCACAGTGCCAGACACGGTTCTGGGTCAACCACCACCAGCACCTGAAGTGAGGTCACTGGGGGCCTGGGCTGTGCTCTGGGCCCACTGAGAAGACACACTGTGGGGGACCCACGGAACGTTGCAAAGGGCCCCTCCCAGAGCCTGGATTCCCAGGGGTTGGCCTCCTAGGCAGCTGCAAGCACACTGCCTCTGCCCGAAGCTCCGCGTCCAATCTCTAATCACGAAACAGGGCCTGTTGCACTCGGCCTGCAAGGGGCTCAAACGTTCCTACCCCCCGGTTGCAGCTCCTGAGACCCCTCCTGGGCCTGTCCCCGAGGAGTCGACTGAGATCCCTCACCCAACAGACCAAACTCCCCAAAAGGGTCACTTCTTTCAGCCAAGCTGGGGGGCCTTGGGAGGCCACGCAGACCCAGAGTTGGATAAACTTGGACGTGACCCTGGCTGCATTACACCCACTGTTCCCCGACCTCGGGCACAATGCTCGGCACTGGGAGCCTCGTGTCATCGGTGAAAGGCAGGGTTGTCACCCTCACGCCGATGTCTGTGCCAGAGATACGCTGTCGTACAGCGCTGGCTGTCCTATGGTTACGTGGGGATTCAGTGTGAGCAGAGAAGGCTGGGCCTGTCCCCAGGCCGTGCACGTGGGGGACCAGGGAGCTGCTGCTGAGTCGCGCCAGGAGTCCGAGCAGCAGCGATGACCTCGGCAGTAACCTCAGTGGTGTCTCTCCCCTGTATCAGCATGAACAGGCAACGGCTTGAATCTGCCTTTAGGATTCGGCAAAGTTCCCCGGCATCAAAGCCAAAAACAGGTGGCCGAGCCGAGTCTCCAAGAGGCAGAGGCTGTTCTCCTGATACTTCCCTGAACTGGTGGCCTGATGGACACGGCCACGTCCAAAATCTTAGAGACTAGAAGGGACCAGACAGGACCAGGGGTGTCGTCAGGGAAGGGACAGGGCTGTTCAATGGCCAGCTTACCTTCTCTTCATTGGCAACAAGCAAAGTTTCCATCCCGATTTTCAGACGCTGAATTTCTTGATCTAAAAGAATTTAGGCATAGGCAGAATTATTTACGTACATGCAGACAGCTAAGAGGCTACGACTTTCCATGGAAATGACTAAACTGCATGGGAGCTCCCTGCCCTCTTCAAAGAGCCTGTGATGGTGGCTGGCATAGTCAGTCTCATTAAATATTTGTTGGACTATTAAACAAATGAACCCGGTATTTTGTCTTCTCTCTACAGACAAGCATGGTGAAAAACCCAAGACGGCCTTTACTCAAAGGTGACACAGGAACCCCAAGTCTTTCACGACCTCCGTCCCACAAGAAAACAGACCTTTATCCTTTACACCTCGATGAGGGGTGTCCCTGGGCAGTCTGAGAGAGAAGCACCCAGTCCCAAGGACTGCAGCACAGGAGGATTTAAAATGAGAAAACATAAAGTCTGTGGCTGAATGGAGACAGAAAAACAATTATTATGTCCCAAGAGTTGGGTACCTGGCTTCATTCAGAAGGGGACAGTCAGAACTGACTAACACTGTTTAGATGGATCTGTAAATACATTAAAACAGGCTCCATGGTTAAAGAAAACAAACTTAGGTCTCCATAAACCTATAGAATTTTCCTACGGGCCAAGAGGTCTTGGTCAGGCTGTGGGGGGACAACACACGGGCTTCTCTCACCAGGGAGCCAACAGGGACCCTCGTGAATTCTTCCCAAACTAGTCTGCAGAGCCAGATCAAGGGTCAAAGTCATTGTGCCAAAAACGAGGAGGTCTGAAAATTGGCACATTAAGTTTTCAAAAAAAAAAAAAAACACAAACCCCAAACCCTACACTCATCCCCAAACTGGGTACCACAAAGAGATGGAGACATTCACGTGCAGAAAGTGCAGGGATGAGGGGACAAAAGTGAGTACAGGCGCCCTCTCCTTTCAGGATGCTGGCTCCACCCAACACGAGCAGGAAGAGCAGATGTTTGGACGTTGCGCCCACAGCTGCAGGGATTCATTTTCAAAGGAAGGCACAGGACGCTACCCTTTATCTTGGGCTCTTGGCAGCTAAAAATAACACTGCCGCCCAGGTGGTTGAGGGGAGCGGGTGAAGCCTGGAAAACCTCGACCCGAGCAGCAAATGACGCAAGGGCGAGTTCCAGGAGGTACCTAATGACGGGAAGGCGCAGGTCTGCATGTTTTATACTCTGGGGACGCGTGGGGCATCGGGGAAGCCTGCCCAGGCGGGGAGCCGTGGCCTGGGGACCCCTCTGCCCCGATTTGGCATCACAGACAACCTAGAGAACCTTAGGGGTCCCTAGCCTCCACCTTAGGCCTTGGCAGGTGGGTGACACACGCTTCGGTGGTCTGGGAAGACACCGAGCGAAGCTGGTGGAGGCACAGCAGACCGGTTGCTCACCTCCCGCTTTAGCCTGAGCCATCATCTCACGGCCACTCGGCTCCCCCAGCCCGGCCAGGGATCCAAGTCAAGCTGTGCCAAGGTCCAAGGTTCTACGGGGCCAGTCCTCAGGGCTCCCACCCGCTCCGGCCTCGCTCTGCGTTTGGGGGCAAGAGGAGAAGCTGGGAGGTGTGTGGTCACTTGGCACACACGGCCAAGAGCTGCAAACATGAAGCACGCACTCGTGAGAATGTTCGAGAATTTATTCCCTAGTTTTCATCAGCGAGACCTGACCTCCTCAGAGCCCATTCACCGTCCTGTCGCTTACACAGTGTTTCTTAGGTGCCCCGGGCTGAAGGCTGTGGGGGGCTCTGTGGATACGGTCTCGAGTCACACGGTCCCCTCCTTGGAGGGAGGACGACAGTCTGTACAAGGAGACCTCGCAAGACACAGCACTGATCACGCCTAACGAGCGCTCTGCCAGAAACAAGAAGGCCGAGTTCGAGAAAACCGGGGGCTGGGGGACCTCGCCGAGGTGAGGTGGCTGGGAAGGGACCCTCCGAGAAGGGACACGCACGCTGCCGTCCAGAGGACGAGAAATAAGGGGTCTGCTTCATCACCTCAGGCTGCTGTGTAGGCGGCCAGCAGCAGTCCCCGCGGTGACCGAGCGGAAGGCTAAGCCTCCCCGTGGGAGGCGGCACCACGACAGGTGCTTTCAATCGAGGCAAAGCCACACAGACAGCCGGTCAGAGAGCATCTGAGAAGAGCCGAGTCTTCTTAACAGGAGAGGGTTCACGGCAACGATTCCCCAGAAGAGCTGGGCTTTACAGGCTCACGTGTACACACGCACACACACATGCATGCACACGCACACTGCATGCCTCCTCACACAACCACACACACACCCGGGACGCAGTGTCCGCTCGTAAGAGAGGGCCTGGGGCCAGCGCGTTCTGTGACAGCCGAGCCTCTTACCTTTCTCTGCCGGGTCACCGTGGAGAGCCGCGGTCCGCGACAGCTGGCTGTGCAGACGCTCGATTTCTGCATCCTTGAGGGCCACCTGCTCTTGCAGCTGGGCGACCTCGGCCTGGAAGAGCAACAGAGGAACCCTCCCAGCTCAGAGGGACTAGCCAGACCACGAGGAGCAGCTCGCGTCAGAGCCCGGGCTCAGTGCGGCCCAGGACGTGTCAGGAGACCATGAGCGAAGGGTAGGCAGCTGGAGGCGCCCTCCCTCTGCCCAGGGGCCCTTCTCTTCTGGGCCACCCTGAGCCCTGCCAGGGCTCTGGCCAGCCACCTGTTCCCTCTCCTGCATCCTCCTGCCTGACCGGGCTCTCTTCCTCCCCTGCCTTCTGCGGCCCAAATGCCACCGAGACCTGAGGAGGTGGGACTGCTGGCGACCAGAGGGCTGCCCCTGGTCCAGACGGATATTTGCTGTCTGGACACGCTCTTCCTTCTCCTGACATTCCTGCAGTGGCACGTGTGTACGTGTCCCACGGTGACAAGTATGAGCAACTTCCATTTCCCCACTCCCTCCAGGAAACACAGGAAATGAAATGCCTATAGCAGACAGTGAGGGAGCCAGGAGCCCCCCTCCCACGCGCCCACCCTGAATGCCCGGTCTCGGCCCAACCTCAGGGACCTGCGCTTCTTCACCCAAGCGGAATTACACGCAAGCATTCGGATGTGCCGAGCAGACATACTTGTGTAAACGGAACAGATGAGCACAAGACAGGCGCACATGCCCGCACTCACACGCGTGGCTGCCGGCCGCTAAGTAGGGCGGATCAAACCCCACACTCACAGTAGGTGAGCTTGTCCGTGACTTTCACCCTCATGGCTATCAGTGGTTCATTACCACCGAGCCACCACGGGAACTCCCTGGCCAAGGCTTTGCACACTCGTTACAAGATCGGAACAGTGAAGGCCCCATCCTGAGAGGCATGTTGGCTCCGGAGTCAAACAGCCCTGGAGCCTCTCATTTCCTGGTCGGCCGAGTGAGACTTCCGAGTTTTGGCTTATGGATCAAACCAGGAAAACCGCATTTAGCTCATGGGGCTGTAGTGAGGATTAAACATGATAATGGCTATGAACTGAGCCTCGTGCTCGTAGGAAGGTAAGCGCCCAGGAAGTGCCACTACAGCTGCTGCCCTCAACCCCCTTCCCGTGGAGAACTAGTTCTCTGAGCATCAGACCAGACCAACAAAGCGCAGGGGAACTGATTCCCAGGCCGTCAACTAGACACCCCCCACCCCGTGTGGCAGCCCAGTCTCGGCCCACCTTCACCCTGTAAGGACATGGGAGGGGCTCACCCCCCACCCCAAGGTCATCTGTGAAAAATTCAAGTAACCAGTGAGCACTGGTCCCGCTGATGGCTCTTCTACCGAACAGCCTGCGTTCGCTTCAGCTCACGCAGACGGAGCGCCCACTCTGCACTGGCCCCGAGCGCCCCGGTTTCCGGAGTCACGCCCCTGCCCCAACTCCACCCTCACAGCCAGAGCATGAGACAAGCGCAACCCCTGCAGGTCACGGAGGAGAAAACAGCAAGAAGGAAGAATTCTACTCTCAGTGTTGCCCAAGGGGCTGCGCCAGGTCTCGGCTCACAACCCCCCAGACCCCCGCCCCACCAGCAAGGGGGGGTGGTCCTCGCTCAAAATCCACCAACCGCCACCCCCCACCTTAAGCAGGAGTCAACGTCAACCTTTAAGTTAAAGGGTCCAGAGATAAGAAATGAAGCCACAAACAAAAAATCCAGATGGCACCAGCTGGGAGGAAGATGCCAGTGAATCTGCTCTCCAGCAGCTGGGCCTCATTCCATGCTGATTTTTACTATATTAGCATATTAAATAACACGCCCACCAGCAGCCAGGACCAGACACGAAGCGCCCAAAAAGGATAAAAAGGGCAGCAGCCCGCACTTCTCCACCTCCCGGCTACTGAATGAAGCCTGTGCCGTGTTCATCCCAGCTTGGGATTCCTTAGTGGCTGCTGGAACCCAAATGGAAAAACAGCCCTCCCCAGCTGCGAAAAATCTTGGGGAAGTCACCTAACTTCCCTGTGTGTCTCTCAGTGGCCTCGCCTGTAAAACAGGTAAGAAAATTCTTTCCATTTGCACAGCAGAACACTATAAAGCCTTGAACAAAACGTTCAGAGTTTTAAATAGCAAGGTATAAAGTTTTGTATCAATTTTCAACACCAAAAGTTGCAGGGGGTGGGGGTGGGCAGAGAAGGAGAGAGAAAGAGACTCCAAATAGAGAAATGCCTGCAAGGAAATATTAACAGCAGTAGCTCCTGGATAGAATCTGAGTGATTTTCCATCCCTTTAAATTCTTGTGGTTTAAAATGATCTATAACGAGTATTACTGTGTTTACAGTCATTAAAAGTTACAGAAAAAATAAAACTCAAAGCACAAACCAGACGTTAAGAAAATTCTGAGGTGAAAATGCCTAGGGGATCACCTGCCAGCACCTGTGGGTGGCGCTGCCGAGCCCTCAGGGGAAGGCAGGGCGCACCCACCATGGGGGCCCTGACCGGCTCCTCTGGCAGCAAAGCTGCTTCAGGGTTTCGGGGCGCCCGCCCAACCCCAGAGTGCCCCACCTCCCCCACATCTAACTCGGTATTTTAAATCTAACGCTTAAGGAGTTTCCGTCGTGGCACAGTGGAAACGAATCCGACTAGGAACCATGAGGCTGCAGGTTTGCTCCTTGGCCCCGCTCCGTGGATTAACAACCCAGCTTTGCTGTGAGCTGTGGTGCAGTTCGCAGACACGGCTCGGATCCCGCGTTGCTGTGGCTGTGGTGTAGGCTGGCGGCTACAGCTCCTGTTAGACCCCTAGGCTGGGAATCTCCATATGCCGTGGGTGCGGCCCTAAAAAGACAAAATAAAATAAAGTCCCCATTTAAAAATAAAATAAATCTAACGCTTAAGTGACAGCTAATTCGACATTTTTAAGTACAGTGTTCTGGCCCAAACGATCAGCATGTGGGCTGAATTCATGTCCACCAAGAGGAGATGAAGAAACAAAGGAGGGAGGGAAGAAAGTATTTCGCAAAGGAATGCATCACTGGGGTCCTTTAAACAGCAAGCCCCCCAGTTCGGTGGAAACACGGTTTGGTTAAAAAAAAATATTCCAAGCATATACCACCTCTGGGGGAATCACTAAAAATAAAGCATGTCTGTTCTCAGATGCTTTGAAGGGCTGCTCAATTTAAGACACTGCAGCCAGGACAACGCTGGCATTCATCTGTCTTAGCACCTGTCGCCCGCAGAGCCCCCGCTTGGCCCAGATCAGCCAGCCTGGGGACGCGGGAGAGGAGATGCCTTCAGCAGCTCCTGGTCTCCTGGGCTTTCCCTAGAAGGCCCGCCTGGATTCAGTCTGCACACAGGGGGTCCATGTCCTTTCCTCAGGTCTAGGCCACGCTCACCGCAAGCCGGAGGCAGAGCCTCCCTCGGCTTCGGCGCCTCTCCACTGACGTCGCAACAGCCCCTACCTTGGTGGCCTTCAGTTTCCACTCGTACTGATGCCGCTCGTTTTCCAGCTCTTCCACCTTGATTCTGAGGTGCCGGAGCTCCTGCAGCAACTCCTGGAGGGACGAGGACGAAAGAGTCAGATGGGCGAAGACCAGAAGGTTGCCGGGTCTACAACGCCGGAAAAGCGCATGCACAGCAGGGGCCCGGGGGGAGCCTCGGCGCCAGGCTGCAGACCTGGCTCCCGTCTTTATCCACAGCCCTGGTGCCAGGACGAGCCGTGTGCCCATGAGAAAGCAACAGCCGTGGAGTCTGCACTGTGGTGCGATGGGACCGGCAGCGGCTCTGGGGCCGTGGGACGCAGGTTCGCTCCCCAGCCTGGCCCAGTGGGCTGATGCTGGTCCTCGCACGGAGCCGGCGAAGCTTGTTGAGGGACGACGTGACACTGAAACCACGTGTCCACGGTGGGGCCGGACATCAGGCCCCATCCTCGGGCCCCGGGGTCCCCGCCTTCTAAGGCACCCCTTGAGTAAGATACCACTGAGTGCCCTTGTCCCAAACCTGGGTGCTTTTAATGGAAATGGTCCTGCTAACTGGCCTCTATGACAACAAAACTAGCATAAAAGCAATTGCGTCCATGGAGTTTCCGAACTCCAGATTCATGTAACCAACTTCCCACTGAACGCACGGATGGCATGCAGGCATCTCATGATCACCACGGCCCAAGTGAACCGCTTCCTCCCTTCCGGGACCTCCCTGTCTCACCAAATGATATCTCCATCCATCCGATCACCCAGACCAGAGCCTGGCACCCATCCTGAGGATCTCCTTCTATATCTGCAGTTCACCCCAAGTCTGATTTCTCCTACCTCCAAGGAAATCACAGGACTCCCCCATTTTTCTCCAGCTCTTATCCCCACAACCCTGACCTAGCAGGTGGTACTGAGAGCCTGGACAGTCTCTCAGCTGGTGGGTCCTGACGACCTTAACCCACGACCAACACAGCCCGGCCTGAGCCGGCGCCCTGCCTGCCTCAGGCATTATTCTCTCTCCCTGGTTATGATCCAGCCACGCCCGATACTTTTTAGTGTCTCCTCCTCACTTGGGACTTCATGCGACTGTCTGCCAGGTTTATCCCCGCCCGTCCCCCAGGCCTCCCGCGACACAGCCACCCCAGCCCCCACACCCGACCAGGCTGCTGCTCTGACACGTTATCGTCTCCTAGCTCGTCCGTAGTCAAACATCCGCTGGCGCGACTGAATAGCTATACCTCCCGCTATGCCGGGAAGGCCTGAGTGTTGCTGACCTCTGGCCTGTGGTGAGCATGCCTCACTCCCTGATGGATCAACACACGATATTCAAGCCAGCATTTAACTGGCCCGGAGCTCTGTGCCTTCTGAGACAACCTCCAGAAAGCTGGATTTCGTATGGATGTTTACTAGCATTTTCCTGTATTAAGGTGAACATCTGTTGATGCCCTTCAAAAAAAAAAAAAGTCAGGAGTTCCCGTCGTGGCGCAGCGGTTAACGAATCCGACTAGGAACCATGAGGTTGCGGGTTCGATCCCTGGCCTTGCTCAGTGGGTTAACGATCCGGCGTTGCCGTGAGCTGTGGTGTAGGTCGCAGACGCGGCTCGGATCCTGCGTTGCTGTGGCTCTGGCGTAGGCCGGTGGCTACAGCTCCGATTAGACCCCTAGCCTGGGAACCTCCACATGCCGCAGGTGCGGCCCTAAAATGACAAAAGGCAAAAAAAAAAAAAAAAAGTCAGAATTCCCACTGTGGCTCAGTGGTGACAAACCCAACTAGTGTGCATGAGGATGAGGGTTCGATTCCTGGCCTCGCTCAGTGGGTTAAGGCTCCGGCGTTGCCGGAAGCTGTGGTGTAGGTTGCAGCTGTGGCTTGGATCCCGCGTGGCTGCAGATGTGGCTGTGATGCAGGCCGGCAG
>PVHT021183549.1:909978-987417 GCA_004024745.2 Catagonus wagneri
CCGAATCCACACCTGCTCAGTTCTGAGCCCCTCGTGCTGGCAGCTCTACGGGGCTTTCCTGTACCCACTCTGCGGACACTCGGGGTCGCTCTGCAGGGCCCCAGGGGCCCCAGGAAGCGATGGCGTGCCAGGGGGTGGAGACACAACAACCACACAGACTGCACATGCTAAGCGGAGAGGACCATAGGGCTTTCGGGAGGAGCCAGTGCACAACTCTGGGTCGACAGAGGGACGATGCGAGCCTAGGTGATGTCAGGCAGGCATGTTCCAGACCCCGTGCCTGGCTGTGGGAGTGAAGGAGGCGAGGAGCCACGGCCTGGGTTACAGGGTGGATGACAGCAAGGCTCACAGCAGCAAGAGGCTGGGCAGACCGAGCAGCCCATGGACACGGAGCCAAGGAGACAGCCGGCAAGAGAGCTGAACAGAGCTGAGGGTGGGCGGCGTGGCAGCCAGCTACAGCGTTTAGCCCCCTCCACCCACCTGCGCTGCCGCTCTCGGCCCGGGCACCTGTACTGAGAGGTCTGCCCGCAGGCGGCGTGGCGGCCGCCCAGGCGCTGGACGAGGCTGTCACCCCTGAGTGACAGTGTCGTCTAAAAGAATAAAAGCTCCCCTCCCATGACCTGGTTGTTTTGTCGCCCCCTTCTCCAACACGGAAAGAAAGCCACGGGTCTGGGTGGCAGGGGGAGGCCCGAGGGGGCACTGGCTAAAGCCCCTGCGCCAGTCCGCCCTCCTCTCCAGCAAGGCCGTCTGGACTGGCAGGTGTGCAGCACGGTCATGGCTGTGGGGGCGGGCCCCGGGCCCCCCGCTGCTCTCCCCGACCTGGCTCACCTGTTAGCCCCACAGCGTCTTCCCCAAAGTCTTCTAACGAAGAATTTTCTTACCAAGAAATCAAGGTGACCCTCGCTGGCGTGGGTCAGCGACCTGGACCCTAGACTCCACGGGTGCTGGTCCTCGAACCCTGATGGGACCATCACTGATGGGCTGGGGCCACACAGGTGCCCTAAGTTCTCATCTGCAGTCCCAGGGCACACGTGAGGCTGGCACTTGGCCTTCGCTCTGTGTGCCCCTTGGCTGGGAACCCCCGGCTGGCTTAGCTCGGATGCCTGACAAGCGTTGAGGATTCCTGCCTGACTGGCCTCAGCCAGGAGTCACAGCAGCCCTGTCCCTGCTGCCCGTGAACTTGGTCATCACTGGGCCAGGCTGAACGGGAGACAGACCACCCGAGTTCAGTTTGTTCATGCTTTCTCTCCTGACAAGTCTCCGAGTCTTTGGTGCTTCCATCATTCAGCAGGTGGATCCCAAGGACCACCTATGAGGACAAAACACTGGAGAAGAGGAATGGAAGGAGGAGAAGCGCTGGAATCAGAGCCCCGAGCATAGGACTGACTAAGCACAAAGGGAAGCAAGGGGCGGGGACGGGGTTTCTAGATGAGAAGCAAGATGTGGAGGGACAGCCTCCCCCATGGCCTTGATCTCCAAAAAGGATGCCCCAGGGTTTTCTGCTCAAAGAACCCACCGGTGAAGCAAAAGGGAGCACAGTTTTAGACGAGTCACCACGAGGCAAGAGAACAAAGTTAGGGGTGGACCAAAGGGCTGCTGGAAGTCAACTGGCATGGAGGTACCTTTTTTTTTTTTTTTTTAAACATCGAATCCTCTAACCAAGAACCTGAGACCAAAGAAAGGATGGCAGGTTGATCAAAGATGGAGTCAAAAGCAATTCCTCAAAGGAGACCTCTCAGCCTGGCACAGGTGCCACAGCTGTGCCGAGTGCCAGCAGGACGCGGTGAAAAGCCAGGGGGCTTCCGACACCAGCAGACCTGGGTTGCATCCGCTCCCACCCTGATCATTAGACGGCGTGAGCCTTCCGTAAGCACCTGTCACAGCGCCCGGCACACGGACGCCTCTCGGAAATGCGAGTTCCCGCTTCCCCACTGCTTCTCCTTGTCCACCAAGCGTTTGATCCCTAAGAAATGAACAAGAGGAACTGGGAGAGCTGCACCACACACCTCAGGGTCACGGGACCTAGTGAAGGCCCGGGGGGGGGGGGGCTGGTCACCGACAACGGGAGCCCAGCAGCCCCGAGCCCACGGCCCTTCCTGGACTCTCTCCCCGCAGTCTTCGGTCTCTCCCGGTTGCCAGTCCTCAGACCTGCTCCCGTCTCTAACCTAAGTCCCAACAACATCACTGCCCCCCCCCTCTCATCACGATCTCTCTCAAAGCCAGAGGCCTAGACGCACAGGCCTGGCCCGTCTCCACCGTACGAGGGGGGCCAGCCCCTCCCCGGCCAGACCCAGGCACTGGCCCCGCGCGCACCCGCCTGTCTCCCTCGGCCAGAGTTTCATTTCTCACCTTCAGCAACTGCGCCGCTCAGGTCCCGCTGGCCCTCGTTTTACTCTTTTCCTGCCAACTTAGCTATCACTTCAGTCTGTGTAGGTCCTCAAGAATCCCAAGGCCAGCTCAGCCGTTTAGTTTTTCTTTTGCTTCCCTTCCTCACAGCTTCAAGGCCTATCAGTGTCCAAACGACAGACTAAAAATGCGAAGGGCGGATGAGGCGACTCTTCAAAAAATCTCCTTACAGGTGGTCTTAAAATACTGTTGTCATCGAGGTACCAATACGCCTGTTTTAGCCTCTAGTCCACCCTCCAGCCCTCTGTCTTGGCCACAGACCACCCCAGGCGATGGCCGCGCCATGCCTCTCGCTTAGGTGCAGATGCTCCAGGTTACCTGAGCCGAGGAAGCCACGTGATGGGACTCTCTTAACGGAGGTGGAACCCAACCCTGTCTTCCAGCTTCTCTCAAACCACCAGAGGATGGAGCCCAAAGTCAATGGACTGAACTTTACAGAACCGTCTCAATTTTCTTTGCCATTGTGAAAAAGAAAAAGAAGAGGAAGGGGGAGGAAGAGGGAAATGGCTACTTCCAGTCTTTTCAGCCACTCACTTGCCTTCCCCGATTTCCTTCAAAGTCGCTGCTGGCAGGTGGCCGGGTACTGCTGTCCTAAGCTCTGTGCACCTGTCAGAGGCATCGGTGGAACCAAGCCCATTCTTCCCTTGATCTTACTGAGAATGTGGCTTTAAGGAAAAACCTTTCTACTGTCCTCATCGCTGTCCTTCTGTGCGGGGTGTGCCCTTCCTGATGCTGTGCCTACAGGTACACTTCTATTTGTCCTATCTTCCATACAAGCCTCTTTGAAAGTTGTTTCTCTCGAGGTACCTCTAGGCGTTTCCTTTTTATTGGTAGTATTCGTGAGGTCACGTGGTCAGAACTACAGTTTTAAGTAGTTCAGTATTCTTGAGTCATCGCTTCTATTTCCGAGCTCTCAAAGGGCTGGTTGACCAATGTCTACAGCGCACGTCTGCCAGTGCCGAGCGTTCCCGCCCTGTCATGATCGCACAGTCACAGTGGCCGCTCTCAAGGTACCCGTCACTCACACTGCACAGAGTTTCTCCCTCTGCTTCAGCATTAGAGCTAGAGCAGCAGTTTTCCTGGTTTCTTTCTCCAGGTTCAGGGTAGAAACTAAAAATGAGAGGAGAAATTTAAGAAAGATGACCTTTTGAACACTTCAGTGTTCAGCTGGGGCAGCTCTTTAGGAGCTTCCCAAACTCTCTCCCTCCCATGACTGCCCCTGTCTGTCCCAGTCACCCTGGGAACTGTATCAGGAGTGCACCTGCCTTCCTCCTCTGCTCTGCGTGTCCACACGAGGGGCCCGGCACGCCCGGGACGCTCTCCGCTAACCCCGTCCACGTGGAGGTGCTGTGTGCCGGCACGTCCATCCTCGGGCCTGGCGCTTCACCTTATCCTCCGAGTTCTTCATCTCCACAGCTGGTGCATCTCTTCTTAACAGGTCTGTTTCTCTCCCATTCTCGGGTCCCATGTTGTGAAGTTGTCATGAAGTTCAGGTGACATTTATGAGGTTATAATCACTGCTTTGTAACCTCGACTCATCAAAGTTCTTTTTTTTTTCTTTTTTTTTTTTAAAGGTTCTCTTCTGCGTGAAATGAGCGGGCACTTCCTATGATCACAGTCTTCTCCACGCCATCCTACCTGTTAAACTTGTTCACAGTTTTTGCGTCTCTCCCATTTCCTTCACGCTCAGTTATTTCTGTCCTGCTGGCTTACACGCCGCTGATGGGAATATCAACTCCCTACCTGTCAAGAGTTCAAGTGCAAGTACCCTTTGACCCTACAGGAGCCTCACACAAGTCACGGTTATTCACAGCAACATTGCTTGTAACAGCCAACACTTGGAAACAAATAACCACCAAAAGAGAACTGGTTAAATGAATGAGAGCAGAGACAGACATATGAATATAATATGCAAGTACAAACACGTAAGTGTAAATATGTACTTGATGAATATCAAGTGCATTTTTTTAATGTAATTGATATGACATAAACTCTATGACTGCTCAATCAAAAAAGCAAGGTCTGGCGTTCCCGTTGTGGCTCAGCAGGTAGTATCCATGAGGAAGCGGGTTCAGTCCCTGGCTTGACTTAGTGGGTTAAGGATCCATTGAGCTGTGGTGTAGGTCGGCAGCTGCAGTTGCAATTTGACCCCCAGCCTGGGTACTTCCATATGCCGCAGGTGCAGCCCAAAAGGGGGAAAAAAAAGAGCGAGAGAGAGCGAGAGAGGGAGAGAGGTCTAACAGAGAACGAACAGACTTGCTGCCAAGGGAAAGGGGGATGTGGGAGTTGGAGATTAGCAGATGCAAACTATACAGAGAATGGATAAATAACAAGGAACTATATGCAGTATCCTATGATAAACCATAACGGAAAAGAATATGAAATGTGTATATACATATACACACAAAGAAAACTGAACTTTGCTGTACGCTAGAATTAACACAACACTAAATCAACTATAGTTCAAAAAAATAAGAAAAGTCTAGAGTGATGTATTATTTGTATAAAAATGAAGGAAAGAATTTCTGCACATAAATATGCTTGTCCGTGTCTAAGATAACTCTGAAAGATGCAAAACAAACTGATAATACTGGAACCTGGCTGTGAGCTGTGGTGCAGACACGGAAGGAGAGATTTTGCTGCATAGGCCTTTTGGAATTCACTTTTTGAACTTGGAGTATATTTCCTTATACTAACAAAAACGAGTCAATGAAATAAAAACAAGGCTAACAAAACTGCCCCAGTCAGGCCAGCACCTCTCTGAGCAAACACAAACCACCCCAGCCTTTGCTCTGGACTCCAGGTCCGTCACTCCAGGTGCCCCAGTTCAGGAGTCAGGATCCCACAGCCCCAGCCGCCGCCACCTGTGCTCCAAGACGGCCCACTTCCGGCTCTAAGACGGTCCTCTTCCGGCGGGAAAGCCTGAGGGTGGCTTTCGGGTCTCCGCCTGCCAGACGTCTCCCCGATCGGGCGCCCTGACCTCACCTTCCAGCACCTGCTGGGTACCCGCCCCAGAACTCCACGTTGAAGCCACCAGATCTTGGCCCCCTGCCTGCCCCGCGCTGGCGGAAGTCAGAGGCCCTTTCCTCCAAAAGGACCCAAGGACCCTCCAAGGGACGTGCTTTGACAGGTGCGCCCCCCAGAAGGCTTCCTCTGCCTCCCGTTCTTATGACTGCGGTGTTTACTTTCCGTGTGGGTCACTTTCCCGGCAGCCCCGCTTTTCAGGAGTAAATTTAATGGGGCCAATCTCGGGTCCGCTGCAATGACCCAGAACCGCCGCAAAAGGCCAGGAGAAGAGGTCAACAGGAAACCCCGTACGCAGCCACATCTCACCGGGGCCCCCACTGACGGACTCCCGAGCAAGGCTGGCTGTCAGGGTTTTCTCTGTTTACAAGAAACTTGCACCTCAGAGTCCTCGGGATTACAGACATCTGTACTCATTTTCACATTACTGGCTTAGGGTAAAGCCTGAGCTACACAGAGAGAAGTTTATTTCGATCTAGCTACTTCAGAAAATAAAAAACTCCTGCCTCTTTCAAACCACAAGTCATTGGGCCTTAGGCTAAGCACAGTCAGTGGAAAAACAGCAACAGTGAAGGACGGAAAGCAGCATTCTCTTTCTTCTGGTGACCTGAGCCTGCCAACCTCTCGCTCAAAATAAACATCTCCACACACATGACAACAGTGCAGTTTAAAGAGCCCTCTCCAGGGTTTAAAGCCTCGGGCGCTCCAAAGAGTTCCCAGCAGTGGTCGAGGTGCTGGCACACCAGCCAAGGTTATGTTTAATGGCAAGAATGAGAAATGTTTCAGGTCATGTGGCTCTTCGCTGATTATCACAAGTTTGAACAGCCTGAAAAATTCCTCCACGTGGAAACCTAATGTTTGTACTAGCAACTGGGAAGGGCTGTTATCTGGTAGGCCTGAGGCCAGCGGCTCAGGGTTTATGTTGCCTCATGCGCCAACAGCCTGATGGAAAATGAAAACAAAAATTCGGACTGAAAAGCAATCCTTTGGAAAAGAAAAAACGACTCCCTCCGTTGCCCTTGGCCTAGAAGTGGGGGCTCCCCTAATTTCTCGAGAAAGGAACTGGGCCGCCCAGCTCGGTTCAGGCTCAGCTTCTTTGCCCAGACGGACTCGCTCTCCCTCCCCATCCCCTGCTGTAGAGAACAAGGAACTGTCTGCAATATTCTATGATAAATGCTCCCTCCTCTCCCTCCCTCCCTCTCGCACACACACACACCCAGGCGTGGGCCCCTGTTCCCCACAGTGACTGGTCCAGAACCAGGCACGTGACCAAATTGGCCCAATGAGACGTAAATCCTGGGGCTTTTGCTAACTCTTGAGGAAGAAAGTCTCTCTGTAGGCGGTGGCCAGTAAGATGCAGAGGTGCTGCTAGCCATCTCTGTCACCATCTCTGTCACCACTTAGCGCCTGAGAATAAGGCTAAAACGGAACCAAGTCAGACACTAAGCCCGATTTCTAGTGACAGGGTGAAGCCATCCGGATCTAGTAACACTAGCTTTTTAAACTCTAGACCCTTCTCTTTCTTTCCCTTTTTTCTTTTTTCTTTCTTGGCGTTCCTTCTTTTTTTCCTTCCTTCAGCGCTTTTGATTGTCTCTACGACTTGAAGCCTCTTGCAGATTTTATTCCATTCTGCCTCCAAGCCTGAATGTGTAACCACACGTGCTCACACACCTTGAAATATGGGTAAAATAACTCTAAACCCTGGAGAAAATTCCATTGTTTCTCTCTGAATATTTAAGCGGCAGCATCTATGAATAACTGACACTTTACTCAGATAAGCTTTCGGTCTGCATGAACTTGGCGTAGGTCAGTAATAGAGGTAGATATTGACTTCCACTTCCAGCAGCTTAACCGCAGGGCCAGTAACTGATAAAAGCTAGCTGTCACCACACATCTGGCTCTGCGCTAAGGACGATTCATATACATTATCCATTCCTGCCTCACAACTACCGAGCAAATAGGAAGTATTACTATCTCCATTTCACAGAAGAAGAAATAGAGGTTCGGGAGGTTTAATAACTTGCCTGAGATCACAGAGCTACGGAGCAGCTGAGCCTGGATTACAGCCAGAAGATCTGCTTCAAGAGCCTTCACTCAAGTCACCAGAAGACACTGCCCTCAGCCTAATGGAGATAAATTTTCTTTTGGCAACTATTCTTCTTACTAATGAGCGTGTTCTCAAAAACAACGCAAGGAATACGCCCCACGAATTAGAACTGCCTCAATCACCAGTGTTTACCCAGTAAAAACAGAAAAGTATCAGGACATGATGACACTGGCACTTAATTGCAAGAACAAAATCTACTTTAGATTTTAGAGATGCCTCAGTGGAAGGAAAGGACATCAGACCCTGCGACAGAGACTGGACTTTTCCGATTTTTTTTTTTTTTTTTTACTTCCTCACATGTTACCTGTTTTATAGATAAAGAAATTCAAGTTCAGGAGGATTAAGGAGTTAACCTGTTGACGCTCTAAGGGCTATTAAGCAGTTGGGTCAATAATAGAGCCAAGGTGTTTCTAAGGCTTCTTTCCACGTCTGAGGATGCCAGATACAAACAGGGACTTGCAGGCAGAAGCACATGGAAGGTGGTTATCTAAGGTTAAAACAGGCTGTTCTCTCTCAAATAAAGGAGCTCGGAGCCCCAAATTTACCTAAAACATTTACCCATAAAAAGAGTCTGGCATGCTCTAGTCAACTGAATACGGAGCAAAAACAAGACAGGACACGGAAAACATTCTCTAAGAGAAAGGGTTTGCATGGGCTCAGCATCAACAGAAAAGAAACACATCATCTCGGGGCTCCCCCGGGTCAGGAAACGCACAGCACGGACGCCTCCAGACCCGAGGACAGCGACGGAACCCTGCCGGGCAGCTGACTGCATCCCAGCACACGGCCACCGCCCTGGCTCTCACAGCAGACGTGCCGGGGGCCCCTGGATCTTGTCTGATCCTCCCTTCGCTACGGCTCCCTTTTCCATCCTTGTCAGCAGCCTGAGAGAAGACAAAGCCTGAAAGCCAAAAGTGGGTGGTTTGGGCATTGCTGAAATCTGCAGCCACAGCAAAAACTGATAACTTGGTATTAACAGATCACTGCGTCTCTAGTGCGTAGATGTTTCTGGCAGCCAGTGGCTTCCAGGGTTGGGGTTGACAGATGGCCCAAGGCCACATTAGGCCTACTTCCCCTGATCTGCGCCTAGGACGGCGTGGGTCCCCCCAAAACGTGGCGTCTCACACTCACCTCTGCTTTTTTCTGTTTCTCCTCTTGTTCTCTCTGCTCCTTCTCCATGCCCACTAGTTTGAGCTTCAGCTCAGACACTTCGGTCAGCAGATCGAGCTTCTGGGTCTCAAGAGATGTACGACTTAGCAGTTCCTGCAGGCAGAAACAGAGCTCCAAGTCATAAACCTCCATGGCAACAAGAACAACGCTAGCTCCATCCACAGCACGTCAGACAATCTCGACACCATACGTTGAAACCTGTGCATGTGAGCCACAGCCTGATTAAACCCAACGTGGGGTCACTCAGGACTAGCCAGCCCCGCTGCTCTGAGAGGCAGTACGAGCCACATGGCTCAAAAAACACATCTGTCTTTACTCATTATGTCCAAGTGGAGAAAAACGGGTTGGTCTGCTTGAAGAATCAAACTGTTCCATCTCCATTTTTAAGGCAAAGCAGCAGATCCTCTATACCCAAAACAAGCAAATAAATAAATAAGGCTGCGTTCACGATATTTTTCAAAACCTGAGTTCCCCTACCACCTCCTGGCCTCAGTCAGTATTGAGCCCAGTCTTCGACATGCCACGGTGAGACCTCGCTGCAATGACCGCACAGGGAGCGAGAACAGACAGTGGACAGTCAATGAACAGCTACTGAAAAGTCACGTTAGAGTCTTATTCGTGGGACACGTTACTTCCCGGCCGCTGTGGGGTGTAGGTAAGAAGATCCTTCTTTCCCTGCCAGAGGACAGACAGGAGTTAGCAGCAGCCCCGCCAGGACCAGAACAGTCGTGGGCAACAACCTGCCGTCAACTCATGCACTTACTAAACACAAATAAGACAAAAAGCAACGCTGACAGGCAAACACCTGCTCGGCACTACCAGGAGCATTTCTCAAAGTCCAGGGGTAACATTTCTCCACGGGCCAACGGCAATGTTCCACGGAACCCCACACCCCGGGGCTCGGCAGACACCGGCACAAAGGTCCTGGCGAGGACACTACGACCTGGCTCTAGGAGAGGGACTGAGAGCAGATGCCGCAGTCTGAACTTTCCTATCGCCTGGGGGACCCGGGCCCAGTCTCAGAACCGTGACCTCGGCCATCCGACCCTGAGCTGTGACCTCACGCGTTCTGAACCGCCCTCAAATCATAAAGCAAACCACGCGAGACACAGATTTTTAACTCGGGTGTGTGCTTCCCTAGGGCAGAGGCCATCGGTGTCTCGGAAAAACACTCCACGGACTGTCCATCTGCTAATCCGAGGGAATGAGTGTCTAGAAGCCAAAGAATTCAGCAAAATGAGCTCAAAACGGGGCTGAGGAGCCAGCCCGACTCGAAGCTGGCTTATGCCAAGGCCAAGGCCATGGCACTCCACGCCAGAACTGCGGGCCACTTGGTCATGAGCAGTTGCCCGGTAAGAGTGTCCTATGTGGGGGTGGGGACAAGGATTCCCTAAGCGGCCCCTCTGTGCTAGACACCACGGAGTGCTTTCCACACACCCTCACAATAAACGCTCCCCGGGACTTGGCAGTAAACATCATTATCCCTATTTTACAGATGAAAAAACAGGCCCAGAGACCAGCTTGTCTCGGCTGAGCGCACACACTGATCAACAACAGAGTCAGTTTTCAACCCCAACTCTGTCCGGCTCCAAAACTCATCTCTGTCTATTGTGTCACGTGGTTTCCCCCAACAGAGGAAGAAATCCAGGAATTTCCAGGGAAAAAAGATACACACTGAAAAAAGCCGATCAACAAATATCCACTGAGCCCAGGGACGAGCCACCTCAACTGTCAGGATTTTGTTGAGCACGTACTACGTGTCGGGGCCTGGAGCTTAGCTACGCAGCCCATAAAAGGCCCCAGAGCAGTCCCTGGGTGAGGAGGGTGTCCCCCGACACCGTCTTCTCACCAACCTCCCCGCCCGCTGCCCCCAACCCTTTCTGCCGCCGCCACCTGCTTCTGTGTTTCTCTGTCCTTTCATCTAGCTGCTTTGTTCGCCAAGAATGACTTCAGGTGCTTTGCAAACACCGA
The DNA here is from genome assembly GCA_004024745.2 of Catagonus wagneri. Taxonomy (NCBI): domain Eukaryota; kingdom Metazoa; phylum Chordata; class Mammalia; order Artiodactyla; family Tayassuidae; genus Catagonus; species Catagonus wagneri. The sequence goes on from PVHT021183549.1 coordinate 920,657, forward strand.
TGATTCCAGGTAAAAAATAAAACCGGAAAAATTAAAGCAGGTAAGGAGAGAAACTGAAGCCAGAATGACTGTCGGTATAAAACTCACGCCCAACACACCACTGCGTGTAAAATAACTGACTGAGAAGGACCCACCGCACACGAGCGCAGGCAACTCTGCTCAGTGTTCCGTCACAGCCTGTGTGGACAAGAGCCTGAGAAAGAGGTGGAGGTCTAACTGACTGTCTTTACTGAGCACCTGAAACTAACACGACACTGCAAGTCACCTGTACTCCAGTAAAGTTTTCACTTCAAAAAATTTAAATTTAAAACTTAAACTCATACCCTCAAGTAGCTAGAGATGGAGTGCACTGTGTTTGTGAGCTTCTCAGCCACCAGGGCCAACGGGAAAAGAAGCAATTCTAGAGTTCAAGGTCCCGGGGACAGTAACAAGTGTTCTGGAGTGCCGACAATGGAGGAAATTTTCTTCCATGAGGCTTCGATCATTTGTTCAACGAGTATGTTTTAAAATATCTACCAGGAGTTCCCACTGTGGCTCAGCACTAACAAACCCTACTAGGGTCCATGAGGACACGGCTTCGATCCCTGGCCTCGCTCAGTGGGTTAAGGATCCGGCTTTGCGGTGAGCTGTGGTATAGGTCGCAGACGCAGCTCAGATCCCGCGTTGCTGCGGCCGTGGCATAGGCCGGCAGCTACAGCTCCGATTCCACCTCTAGCCTGGGAACCTCCATATGCCGCGGATGTGACCCTAAAAAGACAAAAAACCACCTACCAGACGCCAAGGCCGAGGGCTAGGAGAGTTACAAGCGCAGCCCCTGCTGAGGGCTTGCGTCTCTTAACCGGGCATTCACGCAATTGTCTACTGACCAGCATTCAAGATATCGCCTTGGTGGGATTCGAAAAGGCCTCAGAAGGCATCTCTCTTGAAAGCCAAGAATCTAGCCTGCTTCCATTACTGCCAGCATCCCTCCGGCCATCTTAGCTGCCGGGTTGTGACTGGTCCAGTGGATGATGTAACTGACTGCATTAAAAAGCCACTTGTTCATGCCGGGGTCCCGATCAGTCCCACCAACCAAGTAGCTGTTTCCACTGGACTCACCACCGTTTTCATCAGCAACTTGGGGCTGCTTCATTTCACATGGACCGTTGATAACTCAACTCCTGCCCTCTCCCAGCTTACAACCACTGAGGCTACGCTTCCCGCTTCCACTGCCCTCGCCCCTGGTCCTTGTCATTACTAAGTGCCACCCCACCCTCTGAACGCAAAGTCAGCCTTCAACGGCCTTAGGCCGACCCAGCTCCACTGCCCCGTCCCCAGGCCCGGCGTGGCCTCCAGCCACTGGTGTGTACTGTGACATCTGTCCTAGCCGCTTTCGTGGGATTTAAATCTCTGCATTTTCAACTTGTCTTTCCGCGTCCAGCACAGACGGAATCCTGACACGACAGGGCCTGTCCCTCTCAGCCATCTCAAGCAGAGACCGTTCTGCTCCCAAACCCAACACCCAGAATACCTTCCTCCCCGTTAACGACGGCTTCCAGCCCACCTGCCGCTGCCCTCCTCCTCCAAGGCAGCAGCGTTCAGTCAGGGCACCCCCACCCCCCGCCGCAAATATCCAGGCCCAGGACAGCCTCCTTGAGGCTTGTGTGTCTGGATCGATAGCTTCTCTCCCTGCTCTGGACACCCCTCCTCCGCTCAGCAGCGCCTTCTGCCACTCGCTGCACACCCTGGCGCCTGACATCGACAGGCTCTGCTTTCACTTCACTGCAGCTTCTCGGCAGGCCCTCATCCTGCTCTCGAATGTATGTGCTTTGCTTCTGAAACCTTCCAACTCTGAAATTCTCTTCTCCTCCGGCCACAAACCTCTGACCTCCTTAATTTCTAAGGCTGCACCTGCGCCACAGGCTCATTCCCAGGCTAAGGGTCGAACCGGTGCTGCAGCTGCAGTCTACACCACAGCCATACCGGACGGGGGCCATATCTGCGACCTACACTGCAGCTTGTGGCAACACTAGATCCTTAACCCACTGAGCAAGGCCAGGGGTCAAACCCGCATCTTCACAGAGACAGTATCAGTTCTTTAACCCACTGAGCTATGGGAACTCCCCTCTGACCTTTCGACAGGCCAATCTTCGGGTTTTTTTCTCTGTGGCCACCGTTACTTAATAACCCCTATTTTCCTAGTTTATCAATTTCCGCTCAGCAATACCTGCCTGCTTATTCGCCTTACACCTTGAGACGTGTCATTCCAGAAAACTCTTCCTCTGAATCATCCCTGCCCTAGAAGCAGCACATACTTGCCCGACCAGAGCCCAGTCCACGCCAAACCGCGCAGGCTCTTGCCTACGTTTCAACTCCCCGTGGCCTGAGAACGGCTGGTAAAAAGTCACTAAATGATGCCAACCGGCTTCCACACCAGCTTACACTATCTAATTACAGCTGATCCACCAGCGCTGCCTGGCAAAAACTTGTATTCATCTCTGCCTGGTTCTTTTCCATTCTCCGCAAGCCCCACACCCCCACCCGATCCACGCCCCAGCTCTTCTCATATTTACCGAAAAGATTTTTAAAGATCATCTGCTCCTTCACGGTACTTATCCTGCCCAGAACCAGCTCCCACCTCTCCCTCTGGAATCCGTGTCTTCGAGAAAGCGAGCCCGCCCCTCGCTCCTGAGCTCAGTCGGACACGACTGTGCAGTCAGCCTCCTTGCCGGACTCTTAGCACTTTCAGAACTGGCCCCTAGCCCGGCCAGTTTCCAGCTTGCACATAAGCAGCGTATGTTAAAGGATACAAAGATCCCAGGCTTTGCCCCTAGTTGCCCCCCCGGCCCCGACCCACCTCCCCAGGGCTGAGCGGCCCTCCATGCCATCCTCGCAGCTGGAAGATTCGGGTTACTGCCCGCTTCACCAGCAGGGCTGGGCTTTGTCCTGGGAGCCCTGGTCCTGTTTCCCCTCTAGCTGGTGGCGCGGAGTGATGCCTGCTCACGGGGACCTGGGCTCCCCCACCTCCTCTGCCTTTGAGGAAGTTCCCTCTGGTCTCCGCTACGGGGGCAGGGCCATTAATCATCCGCTCTGACAGGCACTTAATCCCTCCCTCACCGGCAGCTTCCATTCCTCAGGCTATAAACACGATCTGATTTCTGACATTGGCAAGGACCATCCGTCTTGACCTTGCCTCCCCGCGGCGGGACCACCGACGGCTCCCTGGGCCCACACTTGGCAGACGCGCTCCGTGCATGTGGCTGTGAGCCGGGCTCTCCATCGCGCCCAGAGCCAAGCCCGCAGAGCGTCCTCCGCACTTTCCGCTGCTTCTTCCTCATCTTCTAGCCGTTTCTCCACAAAATGCCCGCACCCCCGTAACCCAGCTTCTGCCTTCACCAGGCTGAACTCAGAAACCATTCTGGGTCTGGGACCCAGGTCCAGACCGTCAGACTGAGCTTCTGCGTCTCAGCTCGCGACCGACTAGACTCAGCCTTCATGCAGTTATCAGTGTGAGCCCCGCCCGCCCCCCCCGCCCCCCCGTCTGTTTTCCTGAGCTGCCTTTTTGTTTTTCGTCTCCTCTGCAGGACGGCCGGCACCTGGCCCTTATCTTTATCTGGAACGCATGTGCTTTGCTTCCAAAATCATCTTCTTCGGCTTCTTTTATTCCATCTACTCCTTAAGAAAAAATCCCTGGATCCCTAGCTCTCATCCCCAAGGCTGGAGTGACCTCAGTCAGGATCCAGCCTGTTTGTCTAGAGCCTGAGGCAGGACTCGGAGCCCGCTCAGCCCTCAGGTCAGGACCCTGGGGAGGGGTCGGGGGTGGGGGGGTCCCTTGGAATCAAGTAGCTGCTACAGTGGGGGAGGGGAAGGTACAGGGAGTCGGGGCTGGAGAAAAGGGGCAGAGCTTTCCAGAAGCAGCAGTATCTGCCCTCCTGACGGTTTCAAGGTCGCCCGTACACGAAAGCGTGGGGGACAAGGGCGGGGGCTGGTCTGTGCTTTCCTAGAAGTACCCAGACACGGGGTCACGAAACTTCAAGGGAAAAACCCTCCCCCACCAGTCATCTCCCCCAGGAGGACGCACACATCTCCTCCGCTGGCACCAAATACAGCTTCCACCTCCGGGGGGACCGTCATTTCCTCTTGCCCAGCCTCAGCTGCGGACGGGAGCTGATAGAGTTTGCCTTTCAACTCCGCTCACCAGCGAGCGCCACATCGGGAAGCAATTACCTCCAGCTTTCAGGGTGGAACCTGACCCCGGAGTCTCTGGCCAATGACGGACGTCAGGAGCCAGACTGGCAACCTGAAACCAGAAGGAAAACACGGGCCGGGCCGTGGACAGGCTCGAAAGCAAAACTGTGTCCCTTTGCAGTAGGTGGCCAGGCCTTGCCGGGAAAGCCTCTTTCTTTTGGAGAGAGGGGCTCGCAGTCAGCCTGGGTTTGAGTCCAGACCTGGTCCCCACGGAGTCACCGCTCCGAAGCTCCGTGCCCTCATCCGCGAGAAGGCGCAGAGCACCTACGCCCGCTGGAGACCCCACGTCAAGTGAGATGAACCCGAGCACAGCAGTCTGTCTCCCAGAGGAAGTTTTAGGGAGTAACTGGCAAAGCCTTGTCTTCTTCACTCGTGACTCAAGTGTCCCGTCTCCTCGGACAGATTTGAGCTCCTGCTACATCACGTGCACAGCTGTTTAATATCCTTTTTGAGGCAGAAACACCTTCTTAAAGGTGCTCTTGGGGAGCTCCCGTCGTGGCGCAGCAGAAACAAACCCGCCAAGGATCCATGTGGACGCAGGTTCAATGCCCAACCTCACTCAGTGGGTTAAGGATCCAGCGATGCCGTGATGTAGGTCACAGATGCAGCTTGGATCCCACGTTGCTGCGGCTGTGGTGTAGGCCGGCAGCTGCAGCTCCGATTCGACCTCTAGCCTGGGAACCTCCATATGCCGCGGGTGCGGCCCTAAAAAGCCAAAGAAATAGAAGTAAAATCAAGGTGCTCCTGGGAAATGCATGAGCTGGGTGCTGACGGTGCTTTGCTGAGTTCACGCTCCTGGGCATGCTGTCCCCTCACTTGAGGGCAGGAACTGGGCCTGTGTCCTAGTCCTGTACCCACGCTGGCCATCAACAGTGCGGGTGCCTCCGTGACAGAGATTTTGTTGCCAACATGGTCTGAGCCAGCACAGTGGGGAGGGCGCTGGGCCACGGCCCTGTTCCTGGGCCGTGTTTCTGGGCTCTGGGTTCAGATAGTCCAGTTCAGAGCCCTGGCAGATGCAGCTGGGCGATACCCAACCTGCCTGAGGGACAGAGGGGGCAAGGCTCGGCCCCGTGAACTCTGACCACCCAGATCAGGGACCAGGGACCCCTGAAGACCCACTTGCACGTTTCCTGGGAAACGCCGCTTCCTGGCGGGCCCAGCGAGCCGAGGCCACATCTGAGTGTGTGTTTCCACGGGCGGTCCCAGGAGATGCCTGCAGCGGCCCCTGCTCAGCCTGCGTCCTGCCGCCTGTGGGCGAGAAGTCTTTTGCCCTCAAAAGCGCCCATCATCTGCGTGTGGCTCACGTGGTCCTGCCTCTGTGCTGATCCCGATCGGTCCCGATTTCCTGGCCTAACGGGGGTCTCCGCGCTCCCTTCCCAGAGCCCAGATGGGTTCAGGAGCAGGAGAAAACAGAGAACGGAGCGGTCCGCACTCAGCAGGGGCCAGGTCGACAGCAGCGGGGGAGCGCTCAGGGGGTTACAGCCAACGGAGACACAGGGTCGGGCGGCGCTGGGTGGGGCCGGGTCTCCCAAGCGCCCCCAGGGCTCTTCCAGCCAGTGGAGGACGCGATGTCTGGAACAGAGGCTGCTCATTAGAGGTCTGGGGGCCAGGCTTGGCCTGGAGGTAAATACTGCGTGGATCACACAGTTTTACTTTTTTTTCCTTTAAACCGGTTGCCAATGCTTTTAAAATAGAAAGACTGGTCTTTAAATCTTTAATGGCTCGATGTCCAGCTGCCTGTGGGGTGGGGAAGGACTCCGAGCCCTGGAGCTCGAGCTGGCGCTGAGCTGCGGCCGCCCCATCGGGGCAGGAAGCGTGTGCGCGCAGGGCTGGCAGGAGCACATCCCCAAGGCGGTAGCATCCATAGGCCCCCAGAGGTCCCCCCGCTGCGACAGTGAAAGGGTCTCCTTCAGAGCTCCTGGGCCTCTAACAGGAGGCCGGGCTGAGTGGGGCAGGCCCGGTCTGCAGGGCTGGCAGCAGGAGGCCACCGTTTGCCTCCATTCTCTGCCTCAGGGCCATGAGTCAGCCCGGCTCTGCCACAAGCCCTGGGGCCCAGGATATCGCTGTCAGTTCGGGCGAGTCCCTGCCTGCGCGGGAGGACACTCACACGGGGTGTGCTCCAAGCCGTGGGCGGCATCACGGGGGTGCGTGCAAGCCGCCAGCGTCCTTTGCAAAGGCGTCAGGTGGGTCTGGGGACAGCATGAGCACGTGTGGCAGGTCGCCCACCACGGGTCCCGAGCTGGCCGCCCACCCATCCCCAGGCTGGGCACCACACCAGAGGGAGCCGGGGCTCAAATGCTGCCTAGGACCTGGACTTAGAATTAATTCTCCAAGAAAAGTTTTGCACACTGATTTCTTCTCATCCTTGAAACCCTGAGAGATGCAGCCGATGTTATGGGCACAGAGAATCCGGTTAAGTTCAGGAAGCCCCTGGAGGCGCAGAGGTAGCAAACAAGAGCTGGCACACCCCGAAATGCACCCAGCCAGGGCACCCCCGCCCCGGCACATGCAAACCCAAGACTGCCACCTCACCGGAGCACAAAAAAAGATCAGGAAGTTAGGGTCTAAAAGCCAGTCTAAGGGACAAGCAACTTGGAAGGAGGGGACAGCCTCCCCCAAGCGGGGCTCTGATCCCTGGGCACAGACTCTGCCAAGGGGCAGAAGCACTGCCTAAAGAGGGGGGCCCGCAGGGCGCTCAGACGCGCAAGCATCACAATGGGCCTTTTCTGTCCTCCAATCACGCGGTTAATCAGCAGGCCCTGCCTCCGGGAAACGTCAGCCTTCTGGTATTTTCCCGACACGTTCGCCCCCACATGCACATCTCCCTGGTTTCTGCCGAGGTTTTCTCTGTCCACGTGCTGTCCTCTCCTCGCCAGGTTCCCACACTAGGCTCACACCTGTGTTTTCCTGAAACACACGGCCTCGCGGTCTGGCCTTCACCCTCTGTGAAAACGCCTTTCTGCCTTTTGTGATTTTTTCCACCAGGCTATTTTCTTCCCTGAATCTTCAAAAAGAAAAGATTCACCTTTTAAGAACAAACTGAGTCAAAGGAAAGACTCAGCTCTTATCGCCACGCAGGGTTCTGGGGAATATGATGGGCAAGAAAGGGCACACGGATTAAACAGCAAACCAAATGGCACCAAGGACGTGGTACCTTATTCAGCAGCAATGAAAGGATCACCGGATAACCACTTCACAGCCAGCAGAACTAGGTTTTTACAGATGTATTTGCATAAAAATATCGACTTTTTAAAAGTTCTTCAAACGCACTCAAAACTAAGAAACACTTGGAAACTAAGACGCTGATCCTAAGACCAAAGTTCATATTCAAAGCCTGGGTTCGTCCCGTGGAGAAGCGATTTGAATTTTATGCCAGCCACAGCAATCAATCAATCAATCAATCAATAAAAAGTTAGAGCCTGGGGGGAGGGGAAGATTATCAACAGTAATCTAATCGAACCCACTCATTTTAGGAGACAGACGCTCATTCTTTAAATAATTAGTAACCACTTTTTATGTGCCAAGTACTATGCCAGGAGCTAAGAAGTATATATACATACGCTTCAGTCATGGATAAGTTTCAAAATAACTGAGATGCAAAAAGGATTCAAGAGAACTATCAGATATATTACTAGAGTTCATAAAATTTCTAACTAGCTTCTCAACAGATTCTGAAAAGACTTTAGATAAAATTTCAACACCTCTTCCTAAAAAATCAGAGTTTATTATTTACAACAGGGTGGACTGTTCCAGAGTAAGAGTCAGGAGTTCCCATCGTGGCTCAGGGGTAATGAACCCGACTAGCATCCATGAGGACACAGGTTTGATCCCGGGCCCCGCTCAGTGGGTTAAGGATCCTGCGTTGCTAGGGCTGTGGTGGAGGCCGGCAGCTGCAGCTCCGATCCATCCACTAGCCTGCGAATCTCCATATGCCGAGGTGTGGCCCTGAAACGACTTTTTTTTTCTTAAAGTTGTTTAATTCAATTATAATACTTTTACTCAAAAAAAAAATCTCTATGTGATAGTGAAGAGAACAATATGGCAAAATTTTAAAGTGGGAAAAAAACTCACTCTATGATGTTAAACATATAAAATCTGAGGACTAAAAACATATCTCTGGTATAAATAGAATTTTGTCAATTATATGCACACCCAACAAAAGGGACCAAAGAAAACAGGAAGGCATTTAAGGGACTTTTTTGAATGGTAAAAGAGCAGCTATTTTTTTTTTCATTTTGATATGTATTAAATTATATTAAAATATTATTTATGCAATACATGATCGGTTTTTTTCAAAGAAAGCCACAGAGAGGGGAAACAGCACAAAATAAGCTGACTGACCCTCGAAAACCCCAGGTGCCACTTCCAGGGCAGCACTGCCACGCCGGAGCTGAGGGTGACCTGGGCACGAGCAGTTAGTCAGGTGAGTGTGCCCAGGGCTGAGACGACGGGTGACACTGCCAGCGTGGGGCCGGCCCTGAATCGGGCCTGAAGAAAGTGCCCTGGGAGTCCTGAACCAGCCCAGCAAGTTCTTCTTCTCAGGCCAGCCCTCCCCACCCCCACCCCCCCACACGGAGGCCGGTTTCGCCTGCTGTATAAACACCACACAGGGAGCAGCCAACCCTCCTCCGGGCTGGACGGCTCTGTAACCCGTACCGGCCGGAGGCTCCCCCGCCAGAGCTGCCGTGGGACCCAAGACCCCGCAGCCCCCCTCCACGCTCACCTGCTGGAGCATCTCTTCAGCGGCGTTGAGTTTCACCTGGTGCCCTTCCAGACACACTTCCAGGTCCCGAATCTTCTCCCCTTGGGCTTCCACTTGGTCGGTGAGGACGCTCACCTGTCCCAGGAAAGAAAGCAGAGGTGGAGGAGCAGGGCTGGGTCTTCCGCTGCAGGGCAGCCGGGAGGCCACGCCACCAACTCCGCGTGAGAAGAACGGCTGTTCTCTGCAGCAGGTGGCAGGTGCAGGGAGCACCCTGGACCAACACAACGCCGGCGGTTCTTACCTGGCCGGGAAGTTCAGCCACTGCCTGGACTTTGATGGTCACTTTGTTTCCTGCTCTTGACAGACGCAGGAGAAAAACACCCAGCAGCCACGAGAGCGGCCTATGGCTCCTGCTCCTCTGCCAGAGCTCCCTGCGGCGGCCCAGCCCGAGGCACACCCGGCCGCTCGCCGGGGCTTCTGCCTCCTCCTGCGGGAGCACCGGCCAAACTTCTGCGGAAACTAACCAATGACCTTAGCCCTCTCATCAGGGAGTGCGGACGGCTCACCTATCAGGCGAGGCTTCTGAAGTGAATAAGGAATGTGGGACGCAGAGGGCATTAGCAATGACACAACTTGGCTGCAGAAAGGCTTTTGTGCTTCGCAGGCCAAAACACGACTCTCAAGTCATAAACACACACAAGCCACGCTGCATGCACAGCAGCAGTAAGAGTCATCTTTCTGAAGAACCCCGAGACCGTCCATCAGAACGGCTCATTAACAAAAATCCGTTTCTAGTGAGTCATGTAAATTACACCCTCTGTACAGACCGGAGACTTTTCCCAGCCTTCTCTACCAGCAAATCATCCCAGGATGCTTTCGCTCACTCGTGACTACAGGTGCCTCAGAGCAGGAAGATGAAGAAAGCCAAAGAGCCACCTCCCCCTAAATAAAGGAGCGACTGCCCCCCAGTAAAGAAATGAAGGACTAGTAAATTGAAATCCTTCATAGCCTCTTGGGTTTTAGCCAATGGCTGACGAATCACCATTTACATGTAGTTGACCGTAAATTATTTCTCAGACTGTAAAGGAATGATAGCTGGAGCTTGGGAGTTCATGAGAACTCACTTACGTGTGTTTCAATAAACTTTATGAATATAAAGCTCCCTTTCACAGAGGGACTAATCTTAATAAATACGACTGCTTTAAGCTTTCCATTCTTACGCTCCTCATGACTAATTACTGAAACATACTCCTGGAGTTGATGCGTGGAGTGTAACATTTCAATTACAATGCTTCTTGCCTAGCATCACGGGCAGTCCTGGCCTTTTTTTCTCCTGACTCTGCTTCCAAAAGAATAAGATTCCAGGGGTGGCCTTGGCTCCCTGGGCTTCCATATGTTGTTTCTGTTTGGCAAGGATGTGCCATGGTTAATCTTACTGTGAGGATTAACACAGAGTCGGCACCACACCTTGGGGCCACGCACCAGCGGTACCCAGAGGAACAACACGGTCTCTGACATCCCACAGCTTAAAGCTCAAGATACACAGGGCTGCGCGGTCCTTAGGAACACACTCTCAATTATGAATGCAGAGATGTAGAAATTTGGGACGAAAATGTGTAAAGATACTAAATGTGACATTTACTCAAGAAAAAGATTTTTTGAGCCCCTACTGCATGTAGACATAATTTTAGAATCTAAGGGGATCCAGAAGTGGAGGAAAAAAAAAAAAAAAGAAAATCCTTCCATTAAGAAGCCACCTTCGGAGTTCCCATGGTGGCGCAGTGGTTAACGAATCCACCTAGGAACCATGAGGTTGCGGGTCTGATCCCTGGCCTCGCTCAGTGGGTTAAGGATCTGGCGTTGCCGTGAGCTGTGGTGTAGGTTGCAGACGCGGCTCAGATGCTGTGTTGTTGTGGCTCTGGTGTAGGCCGGTAGCTGTAGCTCTGATTAGACCCCTAGCCTGGTAACCTCCACATGCTGCGGGCTACCTTCTCCGGCGTGCTCATCGTGCCGTATCGGAAACGATTCCAACTAGGATCCATGAGCACTAGGGTTCGATCCCTGGCCTCGCTCAGTGGGTTAAGGATCCGGCACTGTAGTGAGCTGTGGTGTAGGTCACAGCTATGGTGCATTGCTGTGGCTGTGATATAGGCAGGCAGCTGTTGCTCTGATTCAACCCCTAGCCTGGGAACTTCCATATGTTGTTGGCGTGGCCCTAAAAAGCAAAAAAAAAAAAAAAAAAAAAGAAGAGGAGGAAGTTACATCATTCTATTTGATTCAGCAATCCCACTCCTGGGCATCTATCCAGAGAAAACCATGACTCAAAAAGATACATGTACCCTAATGTTCGTTGCAGCACCATATACAATAGCCAAGTCATTGAAACAACCTAAATGTCCATCGACAGAGAAGTGGATAAAGAAGATGTGGTACATATGCACGATGGAATATTATTCAGCCATGAAAAGGAAATAAATAACAGCATTTGCAGCAACATGGATGGACCTAGAAATTACCATGCTAAGTGAAGTTAGTCAGACAATGAGGCAGCGACATCAAATGCTATCGCTTACATGTGGAATCAAAAAAAAGGACACAATGAACTTTTTTGAAGAACAGATACTGACTCACAGACTTTGAAAAACTTATGGTTTCCAAATGAGACAGGTTGGGCGGTGGGGGGGAATGTACTGAGGGTTTGAGGATGGAAATATTGTAAAATTGGGTTGTGATGATGGTTGCACAACTACGAATATAATAAAATTGACTTAAAAAAAATTACATTCAGGGAGTTCCCATTGTGGCTCAGCAATAATGAACCTGACTAGTAACCATCAGGATGAGGGTTCAACCCCTGGCCTTGCTCAGTGGGTTAAGGATCCGGCATTGCCCTGAGCTGTGGTGTAGGTCGCAGACGCAGCTCGGATCTGGCGTTGTGTCTGTGGTGCAGGCCGGCAGCTACAACTCTGATTTGACCCCTAGCCTGGGAACCTCCATATGCTATGAGTACAGCCCTAAAAAGTCAAAAAATAAATCAAAGTTACATTCTAATGAAGATATAAAAGATTCTGGTTTTATCTGTTTCTAATCTTGAAACAAAGTACTCGGCCCTGACAGATTTCCCTTGTTCTCTCACAAGGGAACATTCTGGACCAGCGGCTCCAGTGATCTCAGTCTGGCTGAGCTGCCTTGTCAATTAAGCAAGAGGCTCCGCCACGGGGAGGGTCTAACCCGCTCTGCGGAGCTCCTACGAGACCGCGGGGAGCACACAAGGGCAACTCGGAAAGTCTCAAGCTCCTGGAAGCCTAGAAATCACAAGGACCCATTTCCGATAAGCAACTTTCCAGTTGTGCTAGAGTTATTTCACTAAGGATTATTCCAGAATCTAGAATTTTTTAAGTAGCAAAGAGGCTCACACAGGATTTCTTCATTACATCGTAATCCCCTAAATAGGAAGGTCTTATTTCAGTCATGAAGGTTCCCGGTTCAATAGTTGGCAATTTCAGACTGTTTGCTGCACAGTTCTCAACTGGACACGCTTTTCATCAGTCATGTCCTTGGACTGGGGTTCAAATCACACATCCTTCAAAAGGTCTGCACTACAGCGGGCTCTGGACTGTGGCCCCTGCCAGCTCTCTGAGGGCAGTTCCCAGGCTGCGGCATGGTCACCAGCTCCAGCCACCCAGCCCTCCTGTTCTTCCCACGCCAAGCACATGCCTGTTGCAGGGTGTGTGCCGGACAGACCACCTCCTCTGCCTGGAATGCGCAGCTCCAGTTCCCACGGGGCTCCCTCACCGGCTGCTTCCGGCCTGCTCCATCAGGAAGGTTCTCCCCAACTATAGTCCTCGCCCTGCCCTACCTCCCTCACAGCAGTTCTCATCACTGCAAATGGTCTGTGACTTGGTTTGTTCACTGTGCGTACACACACACACACCCGCCTGAGAACAGGACTTCGTCCATTTTCTTCACTGCTTCAGCCCCAGCACCGAAAGGCAGCATCCACCAAGTTGTGGGCATGCAAATATTTTTTAATGAAGTAAAACAGGGCAAAAAAAACTGGGATGCAAAATTGCGTAAGTGCATGTTTTGTCTGAGCTGAATTATTTAAAATAGGGGCAGGATGCAGGAGGCTAAAAGAAAAGGCTAACGTGTTTCTAAAATAACATTACTCTTACATTCATAAAATGAAGTTAAGTGAGTAAAACAAACAAGGTAAAACACAAGGAAAAGAGCCAGATGTGGCCCAGTCTTACTCCGAGTGCGAACGCTGGGGGGCTCTGAGCTCAGCCCACCGAATCCCACCTGGCCCGTCTCTCCCGTCCCAACAGCAGTCCTAACGTCCTTCCTTAAGGAGCTAGGATTGGGACATCAGTCTCGTTATTCCCCAAGCCGTCCAGCACGGTGTCTGATCTCTACACACCCTGAGGCTTGATTCCTACATTCGGGAACTAACAAAGCCAGGAGCTCCTGCCTCGGCACAAAGCCACCCACAACACCCAGCTTCATGTCCTAGTAAGGAATGCGTCTTCAGGACCAAAGCCATACCCCAATTCCTCATCTCTGAAGAGTTCTGGAGTTCCCGTCGTCAAAGGAAGACAGTCATCAAAGGCTTAGAACTTTGTGTTCCCACCTCCAGCGGATTTGGCTTCAAAGCGATCAGTCCAGATCCAGCTCTGGAGGATCTGGGTCTGATCCCGTTAGCGTCCACGCTGGCCTTCAAAGAGGCTTTGCTTTTTTAGTGACAGGAGGACACAGCTTACCTCCCCTGCAAGACTCCCCAGCCGTCAGGGCCCATTCATCAACCAGAGTAGGGAGGCAGGTACTCGCTAATCCAGGACAGATAAGCGAATCTGTTCGCAGCTCCCAAGAGCCAAGACCGGAGTTAAACTGTGCCCCAGTTCCTTTCTGTTTTGTTTCGGGAGCGGGAGATCTGCACACAGGAACCCTCTGACCTTCTCCCCCAGCAAAGGCGGTTCAGGGTCGGTGGTGACACAGCAAGCTGGTTCCCACCCAGAGAGGACCCACCTGTAATATGAGGGACTCCTTATCTCCTTCTAGACGCGCCAAGCGCTCCTGGTACGTCTCGTTGCTGGCAGCACCGTGGTGATTGACCTGGGACTAAAGGGGGGGAAAAAAAAGCCCACTTAAAAGGCTGGACAAGCATCACACCAACTTCCAAATGCAGTGTGCAATCTGCGAGGACAGTTTCGCTGATAATCTATGCAAAACCACCCAAACAGGAAACGGCAGGATTTCAAAACAGCTCCAAGGAGGACCGGATCACATGCCACTGAGAGGCGCGCCGCGAGCGTTGGCAAAACCATCTGCAGATGACCTCACCTTTGGCTACAAAGGCCTTCTGGCCTTGGCGGTGCCGGACGAGACCAGGCGTGTTGGGTCTGGCTGGGCTGGGGGCACAGCCTCCGGAGGCACCGACGGCAACGAATGGCGGCTCGCGGAGGCGGCCGGGGGGCCAGTCCCACCCACCAAGCGACTAAGTGGGAACAACTCGTGCACAGATCTCAACCCCCGACCCCGACTCTCAGGCCAGGCCGGTCCCCAGAGCCAAGGCACCGCTCATCGCGCAGCGGCCCGTCCTGGACACGGCAGGCGGCCGGAGGACGAGGGGCGCCCACTGCCGGCCCGCATCTTCCCACGCGTCCCCCCCTGAGGTGGCCAAACCCCCCTCCATCGGGCCCTGACAGCCAGGGCGGCAGGTGCAGCTCCTGCAGCCCCGGGGCCCAGAGGAGCGAGCTCAGAAGGGACTTCGGAGAAGAACCCCGGAGACAGTCTGAGGCATCTCAAGGGCCAAGCAGAGCGAATGCACGGGAAATAAAAGCAGCTGGAAAGCGAGGAAAACAGGAGAGGGAGAAGCGCTGATCTGGCAGATGAGGGGCCAACCTGACAAACCCCTCGAGTTAGAGGAGCTGTGGGCACTTCCTGGGTGTGTCCGCCCTGCTCGGGCAGCTGTTAAGGGAACAAAGCTGGCCCAGGGCCACCAACCCTCCCTCCGTCCACTTTGCATTTAGGGCTGAAAGCAGAGGCCCACCGGAGGTCGTCCAGAGGTTCAGCTGTCTGAAAAAGCAGACGGTGTGGCCAGGTGGGGAAATGACTCGATCATCTGGGCCAGGCCAGAGGCGTTGGTCTCCAATGCTCAGGACTGTGCAAAGCAGGGAGTCGGAGAGGAAGGCAGGCACAAGGGCCCGGAGGCGGCCCCCTTCTCCTGAGCCCAACCCCCCGCCTCCGGTATTCAGAATGGGCTCCCCAACCCCCCTTCACTAAGAAAGGACACCCCCCCACCCCTTTCTCACCTGGCCCCATCCCTTCCCCAGGCCACTGCCCAGGTGAGGCCAGGTGCCAGAGTCAGGCTCTGTTCTAAAAAAGAAACAAGGACCAAGAATCCTACATTCAAGTCCTGGAGTGTCACCTGTGGGAGAAGCACTGGCTGTTTGTTGAAGGCGCAGGCAGGAGGGTGAGCCCAGGGGCCATTTCCCAGCGCAGCTGTGCCAGGCACAGGCCAGACAGACAGGGCACCCCTGCCAGGCCACTGCCTTTTCCTCCAGACCCTCTCCAGCCTGCATCTTGCTCTATGGAGGCTCTTTCATGCTATAAACAAAGCGCCTCAACAATCACTAATGGCTTCTTTGTGTTGGTGGCAGTTTAATCCTGTTTCATTAACCAATACTCCACTCATCACATGGTCAAACACAGGCTTGTATCCAAAGATAGAATTAAAACCTACATTTTCTCCGAAACTAACAAGGAAAGGGGAAAGTCATTCTTAACAGCAGGTCAACTGCTTCTCTGTCCAAGAACTCACATGACGGCGATTTTCAGAGAGAGCACAGAAGCCAAGCTGTGCCTGTCCAACTCGCTGCTCCCCCAGCAAGAAGTGAAGGGTGACTCCTGGCACAAGACCCCCGCCAGCCCCTTGCTAACCGTGCCTCAAACGGAACACAGCGTGTCCATGCATCAGAGTTCCACCCACACCGTCACCCAGGGAGGCAGCTGGCTGACCAAAAAAAAAGGTTAAGGACATAGCTGACACTGTAAGTTCGGCTAATACCTAAAAGGCGTGTCACCGAGTCTGTAACACATGCTGGAAAAAGAAAATCGGAATATGCTCTAGCAGCCAGTGGACAAAGGGAGGCACAGTAGACTTAAAAGACGCACAGATCTGTCTGTTCAAGTCAAACCGAGCGCCTGGGATCAGCACCGCTCTTCCTAAGACAAGAACGACTTGTTTTCAGAGACTTGGCGTCATGTGATAAACACGCCCGATGATATGGTATCGCCAGAGTAAACAGAGCCCAGGAGAACCCACCGCTTTCCTGCGCTGCCCTCAAAAGAGGTCAAAGGTTAGTGGGTGACACGGGCCAAAGGCCAAAGCGATTCTATGGAGCCCAAGGGTGTGGCCCAGTCCCGCTTCCCGGGCCCCTGCAGGTGCACCGGGCACACCTGCCCAGTGTCGAGCGCTGCGGAGAGCACGGCACGTCTGTTAACTCCTTTAAGCCTGCCCACAACCTCACTGGAGGGGCAGCGTTTTTGTGCCCACCTGACACCTGAAGAAACCGAGGCGCAGAGGGTAGGGACAAGGCACAGACAAGTGATCTGCCCGAAGCTGCTGAATATGTTAGTAAGCGCCCTGTTGTCATTGCTTGACGAGGACATGGTACAAATTTTGTTTCACACAATGGGATCGTACGCCACTCCCTTAGCCTAGGGTTTGAAAAGGCTGTCTGAACCTAAACGTCCATTAGCCGAGGCGTGGACAGACAGACGGCGGCTCGCCCACACCACGGACGATCTGAGGCGTTTCGACACGAGGTAGACACTCAGGCGACCAGCACAGAAACTGAAGCCACGCCGGGGCATGAAAGCGGCAAGAGCTTAAGAATCATATGATGTGTTTCTAGAAAACACCACTACACAGGCGTTGAGATATGTGAAAATAAACAGATGACGTGTCTGGGGGGTGACACAACCACCCTCCGCGTGGCTCTCTTCTGGGGAGGGGGTTGGCCGTACAAAAAGTGGGGTTTGGGAGTTTTGGTCAAGATGGGTTTTTACTTTAACCACAATATTTGCGCTTCTTGCCAAAATATTTATTTACTTTAGTAATTATCTTAAAACCTCGAGGCACGGTTTGAGTGGCTAGAATGATAGTCCTCGGTGCTTCTTTCCTCCCCTGAGGCTTGAAGACTTGAGACGCGTCCCCGGGCAGCAGCCGGAGAGCCGGTAACAGCGCTGCTTGGGCAGTAAGTTACCCCTTCACCCAGTCACACTCCACGGGGACAGGGCATCGTCCTCTCACACCATCTACGAGACCAGGGCTCTTCTCCAGCAAACTGCTGCAGGGCATCGAATGGCAGCGAGTCGAAGGTCATGTCCCAGGCAGACACTTACCACTAGCCTTTGCTTCTGGCGAGGTGCCGAGCGCTGCCTTTGCACAACCTGCCTAAGATCGCCATCCCTCAAGAAATAGGCACTGGAGCCTCGGCAGGGCTCAGACCATGACAAAGCATCACCCCTCCTTGGAGAAGAACCCGGAAAGCATCTGAGAACAGGGCCAGGAAGAAGACTGTGTCATTAGAATCAGCTTGCTGAATGCCAAGTTCGCCAGCCAAAGGGGAGGACTGCAGTGTTGAGTGAATTAATACGTACTACGTATTCCAGTAACTGGGCGAGAGCTTCCATCACTTTTTGGGGCTGTTCTTGGTTTATAAAATCGCCGCAACCTCAGGGCATAAAATGCCAGGTGGTTAGGAAAATGTCATCCCAATTACTCCAAAACATGTTTGAAAAGACAGAGTTGGGACACAACTCCGTTCCGCCGTACTTAAAGGAGAGCTCACTTTGTCAGAAGGGGCATCTGCTTCCTGAATTCTAACAGCGGAGTTGCAATAGAAGGCTTGGATCAATCCTGAGATCATCTCAACCGGGTTCCTGAGTAATTCCAGGGTTTGGAGTCTCTGCAAGGTCTCGTTCATATTCTCTACTGGTCAATCAGCGTTTGAGAGGTTGACTCTGTGCATCAAGTCAGACCCAGAGACCCCGCTGGCTGGCGTTCCAGAGGAGAGGAAAGTCCCACCAGCTTCTGAAGGACGCTGCATGCTAAGTTGCTGCCGTAGGCCAGCAAGTGAATTTAAACAACAGTTCTGCCCTGCTCCCCCCGAGACGCTCCTCCCGTGGATGAGTATAAATTTAAGATTATTTTCTGGAGCTACTGTGGGCTCAGCAGTTTAAGGATCCTGCATTGTCACCGCAGTGGCTCCTGTCACTGCTGTGACACGGGTTCGATCCTTGGCCCTGGCCCAGGAAATGCTGGTGCGCTGCAGGTGTAGCCAAAAAAAGAAAAAAAAAGGTCATTTTTACTCAACTAAAGATGCTAGCCCCTGGGCTGGGCCTGTACAGAGGACTTCTGATGCAGCAAGGTGCGGTATCCACAGATCAGATCAAATCTTCTCCTCTTTCGTTTTGGTGGTTATTTCTACCAACTTTCTGTGGTTAGAGGTGTTCCTGAAGCTGTGATTTAGCCTAGTCACCTGATACCATATCGTGTGGGACCAAGAGATACCGTAAAGGCAAGCGACCTGTGTACTCCATGGAGGCGAGACGGCAAATAGAAACAGATGTGACCCTGTCCTCTTGCATCTCTGACTGAAGAAGGGCCACAGAGAAACACTCCTGCTCCTGTGTCCCTGAACTGAATCAGCACGGGGGGGGTTCTTGTGCGCAGCCGGTCAATAACTCAGAGTTTAGCCACGACCACTGACATCAAGCCACCTTGGCTTCCATCAAAGCTTTGCTCTCAGGCCCAGAAATAAACCCACATAACCATGGCCAATTAATCTTCAACCAAGGAGGCCAGAATATACATGGGGCAAAGACAGCCTCTTTAGCAGGTGGTGTTGGGAAAACTGGGCAGCTGCATGTCAATCAATGAAGGGAGAACACACCTTCTCACCCCGTATGCACAAAAATAAACTCGAAATGGCCTCAAGGCTTAAACCTAAGACGTAAAGGCATTAAACACCTAGAGGAGGACATAGGCAAGGTATTTTGACATCAATTGTCCCATGTCTTCTTAGGTCAGGCTTCCAAGGCTACAGAAGTAAGAGCAAAAATAAGCAAACTTATAAGCTTTTTCATAGCAAAGGAAACCAGACACAAAACGAAAAAACAACCTATGTACTGAGAGAAAACATCTGCAAACAACACGACCAACAAGGCTTAATTTCCAAAATAAACATAAAGCTCTTACAGCCCCTTAACAGAAAGAAAAAACAACTCAATCCAAAAATGGACAGAAGACCTGAAGAAAGAAGACATACAGCTGGATAAGAGGCACACGAAAAGATGCTCAACATTGCTAATTATTAGAGAAATGCAAATAAAAACTACAATAGGTACCACCTTACATCAATCAGAATGGCCGTCATTAAAAAGTCTCTAAATAACAAATGCTGGAGAGGGTGTGCAGAAAAGGGAACCCTCCTGCACTGCTGGTGGGAATCAGTGCACCCACTACGGAAAACAGGATGGAGATCCCTCCAAAAACTAAAATTATTTGCCATATGGGAGTTCCTGTTGTGGTGCAGTGGAAACAAATCAGACTAGTATCCATGAGGATCAGGCTCCATCCCTGGCCTCGCTCAGTGGGTTAAGGATCCGGCATTGCTGTGAGCTGTGGTGTAGGTCTCAGATGCTACGTTGCTATGGCTGTGGTGTAGGCCGGTAGCTGTAGCTACGATTTGACCCCTAGCCTGGAAACTTCCACATGCTGTTGGTACAGCCCTAAACAGCAAAAAAAAAAAAAAAAGGCAAAAAGAAAGAGTTGCCATATGATCTAACAATCCCATTCCTGGGCATTTATCCAGACAAAACTCTAATCCAAAAACATATATGCACCCCTGCGTTCATAGCAGCACCATGTACAGTAGCCAAGACATGGAAACAACCTAAAAGCCTACTGACAGACAGACACACACACACACACACACATAAACACACACACAGTGTAATATTACCCAGCGACAAAAAAAGGATGAAATAATGCCATTTTAAGCAACAAGGATGTACTTAGAGCGTACGAGACCAAGCGAAGTAAGTCAGAAAGAGAAAAACAAATACCATATGACAGCACTTACACGTAGAACCTGAAATACTATACAAATGAACATTATCTAAAGATGGAAAACAGACTCACAGACAGAGAACACATTTGTGTTTCCAAGGTGGGGGGGGGACTGGGAGTTTGGGATTAGCAGATGCAAACTATTACATACAGGCTGGACCAACAACCACGTCCTACTTCGTAGTACGTGGAACTGTACGCAATGGCTTGTAATAACCTATAATGGAAAAGGATACACACACACACGCACGCACACTCCTGACTCATTTCATTGTTCACTAGAAATTAACACAAGATTGTAAATCAACTATACTTCAATTCAAAAAAAAAAAGGTCTTGGGAGTTTCCATTGTGGCTCAGTAGTAACAAACCTGACTAGGATCCATGAGGATACGGGTTTGATCCCTGGCCTCGCTCAGTGGATTAAGGGTCAGGAGTTGCTGTGAGCTGTGGTGTACGTTGCAGATGAGACTTGGATCCCATGTTGCTGTGGCTGTGGTGTATGCCGGCAGCTGTAGCTCTGATTTGACTTCTAACCTGGAAACTTCCATATGTCGTGGGTGCGGCCCTAAAAAGGCACACACGTTCGCACGCACACGCACACACACGAAGAAATAAAAAAGGAAGCTAATTAAAGTAGGGCTAAAAGATGGAAGGATGGATGAGAAATGAATAAATCAAGGGCAACGAGAACATAAGGACGCCTAGCAACTGCTGACGCAGCTAGATTCAAAGAATAACACGTCCTATGTCACCGCACAAACGCCCGACCTGAGAGCTGCAGCTCCTCTGTTCCCATCCTGCACCCAGATGGACCTCAAGGCAGGGGAGGCGATCCCCGCAGACTTTGTTGGGCAACTTCCTTGTTTATGAACAAAATTCCTGCAGCCTCCTCCTCCACAGGCAGGGCTGTCTCTGCGGAATGACAGCAGGGACGTCTGGGGGGGTAGGGCTGCACTAAAGATGCACTGAGGTCACCTCATCTCAAGCTTCCCATCCTTCGCTTTTGTTGTTGCTTTTCTGGCCACATTCACAGCATGTGGAAGTTCCTGGGCCAGAGATCTAACCCACGCCACAGCAGTGACAATGCCGATCCTTAACCCACTGAGCCACCAGGGAACTCCTCCCGTCCTTTAAAGAGAAAAATCATACCTTGCAGAGCAACACAACGACCTTTGTGTTTGGGCCATTAAACACAAAGACATGTGGGAATAAATGTGCAGAATGCTTTTTAGAGCAGGCAGGGGCTCTAACATTTCCTCTGCATAATATAAATAGATTTTTGAATGATGGGAATACGGAAATCGCTTAAAGGTCTCTAAGCTACAACACCCAACAACAGTCAGTCAACTCACCCCCTGCACTGACAGTTTGAATTAACTCACTCTTTCTGTGCAAGAACAAAACAGGCAACATTTCTAGATCAGGATGTCTGTGCAGTTATCTCTGAAGATCTCAACCAACAACCCCAGAGAACAATCACCAAAATAATTTCAGGCTGGAAAGAAAAACAGCGCCTAAGAGACAACACAGAACCCACTGTTAGCTAAGAGCCCTGGAATCATGCCTGTGGCACAAAGAGCTGAGAACCTGCTTGCTTTTCCCTTGTCCCTGAAAAGATGCTCCCGTTCGGAGTCCTATCTACGGGGCCCCAGTTTTTCCTTCTTACAAGCACCCTATTACCACACTCTAAGTCCTGTAGGTGTTATACATGAGTTTATGAGGAGCACAGTGAGTTTCAATAGCTAGTCACGACCAATGGGAAACCCTTGAATTTGCATTTTTGCTCCCACCTGAAAGGTCAGATTGAGGTTAAACATAACCCTCCCAGCAGAGCCCCCTCCCTCTGCCCTGACAGCCTCCTGGGAGCCACCACCCCCGACGTCAGCGGTCAGATTCCACCACGCTTGCTCGCCCTTGGCCTGGCCCGTCCACTGCGGCTTGGTCAAGGGATGGCCATCGTTAGGTCTCTGCAGGGTCGGGGGGTGGGGGTGGGGTGCCCAATGTCACGGCTGGGGGCCCTGCAGTCCCTGGATCATACTTCTTTGCAGCCCGGCTGGCCTCGGCCGGGGGCGGCGTCCCCTCCACGCGTGTCCTGCTCCTCGCTTGGGGACGCCTGCTGAGAACAATTCTTCAGCATTCGCTGCCTGCCTGCCGTGTCCCAGGAGACTTCTAGTCTGCAGGGCCCTCTGCTGAACCCCAGGGAAAAGTCGATTCCAAAACAGTCGAGTGGGCCAGAGGAGAGCGCGTGTGGGGGTGTCATCCAGTCTGCAAGCGTGGAGGGGGTTAGAGTCCACGGCCGTCGGCCTTCTGGGGGGCACTCCAGCATCATAGTGTTATCCAGAGCGCCCGGCCTGGGGCCCTCAAAAATACGCCTGCCTCCTTCTTCTAACATCAGGGCCTACAGTCATCAAGAGCCACGTTAACTTCAGAACATTTGATGAGCAATGGATTCTAGTCCTTTCAGGATCCTGGCCACAGTCTGTACGGACTGTCCCAAGAGGTCAGATCACATTCAATGAGAGCATGGCCCCTCGCCTGGAAATACACTGAGATTTTGAACACGACACACTCGCTAAGCCTTGTGTAAGTCTTTAGTCACTAAACATGCAGATGACGTGTGTTTTTAGCTAAGAAAAAGAAAACGTGTAATTTCCCAGGCTGCCTGGTCAAGGGGATCTGATGAAATCCAGGAAAAAACAGTATCAGGAGAGCCTCTGTGGCCGGCAGGCACAGAGGAGATGTCAAGGTTGCTAAGGCTGTACCTCGAGCTCAGGACCACCCCTCACACACAAAACGTTAGCACCTGGGAAAATGGAGACCTTAAAAATAAGACGACCAAAAAAATTTAAAGATTAAAGAGATCACAGAGGTTACAACTGCTGTTACGGGGCTCAGGCTACCCACCACCAAGGGAACCAAGCAGAATGAGTCTGCGCAGGCAGGTGCTTGTAAAAAGGAAAACTGTTCCTAGGTTTTTCTTGGTTAAGGACTCTAAGGGCTTTCTGGCAGTTATTGTAAAACCCCTTTTCCGAGGTAAGGAATAGCCAAGCCAATCCACTAGCTTTGGCACAGAGTTAGAGAAGTTTCTTCGAGATGCAAGGTGAGTGGACTACAATCAGGTCCCTGGCTCCCAGGAGTCCAACAAGGGCACTCCTGTCCTGACCTTGATCTCCTTGTGAGCCCCACCTCTTGGCTGCAGCTATATATAAGGGGAGGCTGTGTGTGGCTGGTGCGGCTGTCACTATCAAATGATCCACAGTTAGGGACGAGCAAAGCAAATTCATGAACAGCTAATTAAACAGCTGGGTCAACCAAGGCTCATGTAATCACAGTTCATTCATCGATCAATGACTCCAATATTCCTGAACACCTGTCAGGTGTCACCTTCTGTTCTAGGCAGCCTCTGCCTTCAAAAAGCTCTGCAGTCTAGACATGCTGAGGGCTGTCCAAGTCAGACGTAAGCCAGCAGCAGGGGCACACGGGACGGAAGGAAGGGTTTTACCTACAAGGGAGAAGAGGGCTCTATGGTGGAGGCCCGCTTGAACCACTGAGTCTTAAAAGCTCTGAAGGAATTCCCCCAGGAGAATAGGAGAGCAGTATCTTGGAAAAGAGTCTCCACAATACGGACAGGTTCTCTGTGAAGCCGTGATGATCGTCATACTCCAGATGCTCTGCTTTCCCTGAACTAACACAGGAGAACCAAAGCTAACCTGAAGACAGGCTACCCATGAGCTTTCCCACCAAGGAGTTGGTGAGATGCCCATGAAAGCTCCAAACTGGTCATCCTGGAAGCAGGGTTTGGAGTGAGAGAAACGCATTTGATTCACCCAGACCTTGTTCCAAAATCACAGCCTTGCATACGTTTAGTCCCTACCCAATTCTCTTGATCAGGCGGTTGAATGCACAAGGAATCTACAGCACTGGGCTACGGGAGAAGTGGTCTTTATTAGTGTGCTGGCATCTTCTAAAGGGATGACAGTAAAGCCAGGAGGAGAGCAAGAACAGGAGGCTCTTTGAAGGGTGTTCTTTCCTCCTCTGGATAACTCCAAGAGACACACTGACCCGTGATTACTAGAAACACCTGCTGGAGACAGAGGGGCGGCACGAGGTGCCGGGGTTGGGGACGGAGGGGGCCCTGTGACTATTCTGGCTCCCTTGGAGGCATTAGAAGTCAACTGCCTGGTGCCTGGACCTTCCATCTGAGGAGCCGACAATCAAATAGGCATGAGAGAAAGATCTATGGGTGTAAAGTGTGGGACTGGGTGAGAGGTGAAGTGCGGAGCGTGGCATGATATACTTAACGTGATGAAAGGAAAAAACTTCCAACCAAGATTACTTTACCCAGCAAGGCTCTCATTCAGATTTGAAGGAGAAATCAAAACCTTTACAGATAAGCAAAAGCTAAGAGATTTCTGCAACACTAAACCAGCTTTACAACAAATACTAAAGGAACTTCTCTAGGCAGAAAAGAAAAGGCCACAACCAGAAATAAAACCACAAATGACAAGGCTCACCAGGAAAGACATATATACAGTGAAGGTACTAAATCATCCATGTACAATTATGCTACCAAAATCAGAAATCGTGAGAAGAGAGCACAAATGCAGGACACTGGAGACACACGTGCAATTAAGAAACCAACAGCTTAAAACAATCTTATTTATATATAGACTCCTATATCAAAACTTCAGGGTTACTGATATCTGATCAAATATACATGCAAAAATGCTCAAAATATTAGCAAACCAAAGCCAACAATGCATCAAAAAGATCATATACTATAACAAAATCACAAGGATGATTCAGCATATGCCAATCACTGATACACAGCACAACAACAGATAGAATCACATGATCATCTCAATAGATGCAGGAAATACATTTGATAAAATTCAACACCCACTCACGATAAAAACAGACATATGGATCACCGAAACAGAATAGAGAGCACAGAAATAAACCCACATACCTATGGTCAATTAATGTTCAACAATGGAGAAAAGACAGGCTCTTCAGCTAGTGGTGTTGGTAAAGCTAAAGAGCCACGTATGAATCAATGAAGTTAGAACACACCCTCAAACCATACACAAAAATAAACTCAAAATGGCTTCAAGACTTAAATATAAGACATGACACCATAAATCCTAGAATAGAATATTGGCAAAACACTCTGATTTTAATTATACTAATGTTTTCTTATGTCAGTCTTCTAAGGGAATAGAAATAAAAGAAAAAATAAACAAATGAGACCTAATCAAACTTATAAGCTTTTACACAGCAAAGGAAACCACAAACAAAAAGATAACCTGCAGAATGGGAGAAAACATTTGCAAATGATGGTGCCAACAAGGAAGCGTTTAATCTCCAAAATATACAAACAACTCGTACATAATAAGGAAACAACCCAATTCAAAACTGGGCAGAAGACCTCAACAGACATCTCTTCAAAGACATACAGATGGCCAAAAGGCACGTGTAAAAATGTTCAACACCAATAAATATTAGAGAAATGCAAATCAAAACACAATGACGTACCACCTCCCACCAGTCAGAATGGCCAGTATTTAAAAATCTACAAATAATAAACGCTGGAGAAAAGGTGGAGAAAAGAGAACCCTCCACACTGCTGGTGGGAGTGTAAATTAATGCAGCCACTATGGAAAATAATATGGAGGTTCCTCAAAGAACTCAAAATTCAGTTGCCCTATGGTCCATTCTTGGGCATATGTGCAGACAAAACTGTAATTTGAAAAGATACATACACCCCCACATTCGTAACAGCATTCTTTAAAACAGCCAAGACGTGAAAACAACCTAAATATCCATCCACAGCTGAATAAACAAAGATGTGGCATATCCATACACACACACACACACAATGGAATATTATTTAGCCATAAAAAAGAATGCAATAATGTCCTTTGCAGCAACGTGAGTGGACCCAGAGATTCTCATACTAAGTGAAGTCAGAAAGACAAATATGTGGCATCACATACATAGAACCCAAAATACAACACAGTGAACTTATCTACAAAACAGACCCCTGGACACAGAGAACAGACTTGTGGTTGTCAGGGGTTGGGAAGGGCTGAGAGTTTGGGACTAGCACATCCACACTACGATATATAGGACGGAAAAATAGCAAGGACCTACTCTACAGCACAGGGGAACTATAGTCAGTATCCTGTGATAAACCATAATGGAAAATCATAACGAAAATGAATATACATATGTGTAACGGAATCACTTTGCTACACAGTAGAAATTAACACAGTATTGTCAATCAACTATCCTTGGGTAAAAAAACAAATTTTAAGAATATTATAGAAGGATTTGGCAAGCTTTCTTAGGGACTAAGCCCATGTGAAGAGGGTTGGGGGTGACCAGGACAGAGGAGAGGTGGTGAGGGTTTAGCCTGCTCTTGATCTGAAGATCCCCGTTGGGAAAGGAAGCTCAGATACAAGGCAGCGTGGAGTGACGAGTACACAGTCAGAGACAGTTCGGATTTGTTTTCTCCAAGAATTAAGGAGAAACGTCTTCTGCCCAGGACAAGGGACAAGCGGGTAGGCGGAGTAAATAAACAACCGAAGCAAGAGAACGTGGTTTGGGATGGGCTCAGGGCGACGGGACAGTGGAGTGGCCTTGGCCCAGAGAAGGCACTACCGACCCACGAAACCAAGGAAGCTGCAAAAGGCTGGCCGTGAACTGTTACACTCCGTTGGGAAGGGGAGAGGCGACAAGAGGTTATCTGCGTGTGGCGACATCACCGAGAGGGGACCAGAAGGTTGGGGACAGGTGGAAAGCGTGACAGAGCTGAATGACACAAAGGATGGGGAGAGAAGTGCCGGGGTGGGTCAGGGGCCGCTGCCAGCTCCCGGGCCGACCGCGGGCTGTGGGATCTGGAGCACCACCCACAAGCTCTTCAGCAAATGACCCTGGTGTGACGCCGCTTTGTTAAAGAATTAAGCAGAAACTTAACTTCTTTTGGGGGGGGGGGTTGTGACTTTGGTTTGGAATTCAGCCTCAACACCGAGAGTGCCAGAAGCCAGCAGCGACGTGAAGATGCTGACAATGCTGGGATTTCTGTTCCTGGGAAAATAAAGTCCTGCTGGGACAGCGGTGGGTGGACCCCACAGACCTGATTGTGGCTATTTTAAGAGGCTCTTTCGTGACTATGTGGGTTGGAGCCACTGATCTCAGAGCAGGACAGGTGTGGGCTGGGAAAGAGGCGTGGGGGCCTCTCCAAACTACTGATGGATCAGAGTCACAGGTGGCAGAATTCTAGCTCCTAAATTATCCTGGGGAGTATGATGGGTGGGCGCGCTGGGTGCTTCGGCTGAAAAATGGATGGACCCTTAGGAAACTGGGAACACCTAGGACCTTGTCCCGCTGGCATCCTCCTCCTGGTCTTGAAAAACCTCTCTGCCCAGAATTAAGCTGGGGTCCGTGGCTCTGGAGTAAACAGAGGCCGCCAGTAGCGGCTGAGGTCCCTGTCGCGGAAGCACATAGGCAGCGTGTCGTGAGCACTTGATCTTTATCGATTTATCCATATTTTACAATCAAGGAAACTGAGTCCCAGGGAGGTTAAATCAATTGTCCAAAGTCACACAGAGCTGAGAAAAGAACCCAAGGAGCCGGAGCTGGACACTCCTCTCAGCTGCGAAGAGCGGCTTTCCCAGAGGCGGCTGCCTACTTCGACTCTGACCGCA
Source organism: Catagonus wagneri (assembly GCA_004024745.2). NCBI lineage: Eukaryota > Metazoa > Chordata > Mammalia > Artiodactyla > Tayassuidae > Catagonus > Catagonus wagneri. The sequence continues at coordinate 948,435 of PVHT021183549.1, forward strand.
GCCTGACTCGAGGGCCAGGCGAAGTCTGCAGCCAGAACGCCTGTGCGCCTTTTTAGTCCTTCAGGCCCAAGCGGCCAGGCCACTGGGTCAACCACCCAAGCACCAGGTGACACAGACCACGGCCTCGCGTTAGCAGTTTGAGCTCTCACTGTACATCTCACTGCGGCACCTGCGCCGACTGCTTGCGGGACCCATGGTGAAGCCATTTCCGGTTTTTGTTTTTTTTGGGGGAGATGTGACTTTAGTTTGGAATTCGGCCTCAATACCGAGAGTGCCAGAAGCCAGCAGCGACGTAAAGATGCTGACAATGCTGGGATTTCTGTTCCTGGGAAAATAAAGTCCTGCTGGGACGGCAGTGGGTGGACCCCACAGACCCTGCTTGTGGCTATTTTAAGAGGCTCTTTCGTGACTATGTGGGTTGGAGCCACTGATCTCAGAGCAGGACAGGTGTGGGCTGTCTGTGAGTCAGGAACCGAGCAGCTGAGGGGCGGAGGCGCGCTGGATGCTTGTGGCGGGAGACGGTCCCAGGGCTCCGTCTGTTGCGGCATGAGCTGGAGGACCAGCTCCGGGCAGCCTTCTCCCAGCAGCCACCGGGGCCCCGGGCTACTCACAGCGGCCCAGGTCCCAGCTGCCTCTTGCTGGTCTTTGGTTTGAAACCTTGACCTGCAATGGGGAGGGGGTCTGTGCTGAAGGAACAACGGCCTAAGCAGCATTCCTAGGAGAGAACCAAACTGTCTTCGCTGGCATTCTTTCAGTCTCCCCCTTCATGGCAATGGCCAACAGCAGTCAGCTTTACTGAATGTTCTCTGCGTGCCTGCTATGCTGCTGAGCATTTTCACGTTACCTTCCCTGATGCTCATAAAGCCTGTATGCGGCAGGCACGCTTCCCTGCTTTACAGACGAAGTACAGGACTGGAGTTTATCTACCTGGCATCACGTAGCGAGTAAGTATGGCAAAGCCAAGAGCCCAACCGAGGCTCTACTTCAAACCACATGCTCCCTTTTTTTGCTGTACCTGCAGCATATGCAAGTTACCAGGCCAGGACGGACCCAAGACGCTGCAGTGACGATGCCAGATGTTTAATCCACTGTGCCACAAGGGGATCCCAAGCTGCATGTTCTTAACTGGAACAGCATGGCCATATCCCACCCTGCAAAGGCCATGAAATGACTTCTCTGAGCAGGTGCTTGAACCACCCCCACTGCACAGGGACAGGAAAGAGACAGTGTGTTTCCAAGACTTGGGCTAAACGCAACATGCTCTCAGGCCAGCCTATGCTTGAGTACGCACGTGAGAAGAGCCTGAGCCAGACAGGTGCAGAGCGCTGAGGCCTGGGGGCGGACAGCCACTCCCTCCACAATGGGGATGAGGCCAGCGAAGGACTGATGGAGTCAGACGAACAGGTGGGAACCAGGAGGAGGCCATGGGGTAGAAGCTCAGAACAGCCAGGGAGTCTCCTTGGCAGCTCAACCCAGGAGATATAAAAGATGAAACTAACAAGGTAAATTGAAGTGGCGTTAAAAATTGTCTTAAAGGAGTTCTCGTCATGGCGCAGAGGAAATGAATCCGACTAGGAACCACGAGGTTGCGGGTTCGACCCCTGGCCTCGCTCAGTGGGTTAAGGATCCTCGTTGCTGTGGCGTAGGCCGGCAGCTGTAGCTCCAATTCGACCCCTAGCCTGGGAACCTCCATATGCCGTGGGCGTGGCTCTAAGAAGAAAAAAAAAGGAAAAAAAATGGAATTTGTCTTAAAAGCCAAGCAGGCAGAAAATCCTGGGCTTTCTCATTCAGACTAAGGGTGAGTCCCAGGGCTTAAAAAGGATTTCTTTCTTTTAAGGGGGATTTTAAAAAGAACCTGGTAGCAGTATTCTAGGTAGAGAACAGGAAAGATGCTAGTTATACTGACTATGACGTATTCGCTACTTTGTGCCTTTTTTTAATCTTTCTTTTAAGAGCCATACCTGCGGCGTACGAAAGTCTCCGGGTCAGGGTTGAACCGGAGTTGCAGCTGCCGGCCTACACCACAGCCACAGGAATGCAGGATACGAGCCACATCTGCCACCTCTGCCACAGCTCACAGCAACACTGGATCCTTAACCGAATGAGTGAGGCCAGGGATCGAACCTGCATCCTCACGGATACTACTTGGGTTCTTAACTTGCTCAGCCACAATGGGAACTTTTTTTTAATGCTCCTTAAAATTCTAAAAGTAGAAAAACAGTGTTTTGATGGCGTCATCTTCGGGTGGGCTGGGGTCTGCAGTTTCCGTGCTTAGAGCAGCCCTCAGCAGACTCCCAACCGTTCCCAAGAGGCAGAGCTCACAGCCTGGGGCTCAGGACAACTGCATCGCGTGCAGAATTACTTCCTCCACAGACAGAACCCCTGCACAAGGTGCAGAGCTCCAGCATCCATCCCAGCAGCCGGGACGTGGCACCTATGATCCCAGGCACGCTGTGGCTGGTCAACCTTCAGCCTGGTTTAAAAAGCTCCACTTGGACACAGGAACTAAAGACTCAGTGATGGGAAGACACTTCTCACCCATTTCCTCCAGCACCTCTTCAATGAGGCTTTTCAGCTCTTAAAACAATGGACGTGAATTTTTGCCAAAATGTCTCATTACCTCAGCATGCTCTCTGATAGCCGCAGTGGCCCCATCCCAGAGCTGAGCAGGCGCCGAGCAGACAGGGTTTCTGCCGGATTCTAAAACCATAATCTTCTACATATTTGGCCGAAGAAATGAGGAAAGAGAACTGGACTGGGAGACAGAGAAGAGGGTCACAGCGAGCAGCCATAACACTACAGCCACGAGGCGCTCAGCCTCTGCCTTGCGCTTTTTTAAATGAGGGGTTTGTACGAGTTGATCCCAGCAGGCCCTCAAGCTCTCTAATTTGCTCCACTCGCCTCACTTTTCGCAACACAGCCTGCTGTACACATCACAGCTGGAGTCGTTTTCTTAAAATACAAATTAGATTCCCCAACGTATCTGGCACCACGTCCCAGCTTCAAGTCGCCCATTATACAAACCATGTGGCCCACGGCCGCCTTCACTGCCCTGTGTGATCCGGCGCCCGCCCGCCTCTTCCCTCCATCCCTGAGCTCAGACCCGACCCACTCCTCCTTCTCCTTCAGTTTCCAGGAAAGTGGCAGTTCCTCCAAGAGGCCCCCGACCGCCCCTCCTCAATCAGTCACAGCCCTGGATGACCGGCCACTGCCAGTGCTTGTCCTCGCTGCCCCCATCCACTTGTAAGTTTCAGGTTTATTTCCCCCTCAGCTGCTTAAGGACCATCTCCCCGCCCTCACAAGCTGGAAGATCCTTAAGAGCAGAGACCGGTTCTCCCCTCTGCTCTCCCTGGACGACCAGTACCCGGAACTAGATAAATATTTGCTGACTGAGAGCTGCAGACCGTGTACACAAGAGCCAGCAGTCCCAGAGATAGGGTGCGGGGGTCGGGGACCTCTCCAGCCGTTCACTTCCTCGTCTTTCCTGTTCTACTACAGTTACAGTGTCAGATCCCTTATCTGGCGGCTTTTGCCCTGCCTGCCTCTGAGACACTCAGCCCAGCGTGCAAACACATCGCACTGGGCACCCCATCTTTGCCAGTTCAAAGATGGTGACAAAGAGCAGAGAACTTGGGTTCATGTGAGTGGGCAGAGACAGGTCCGCCCCCACCGTCACACCCGCACTCGCCCTCATCCTCCAGAGACAAGGCAGGAGCAACGTGCAGGCCAAACCAACCCCTGGCCCCTGAGAAGCCTTCAGAAAAGGACTCCGGGGAGCCTCCCCCAGAAACGCGGCAGCTCGTTCGGCGCACAGCAGGCTAACGCCCACAGCGGATAACAGCAGAGCAGAGAAGCCAGAAACCACCCGATCCAGTGCCTCTGGAAGGCGGCGGCTCACCCCTCTGCATCCCCGCGCTGATACAGCTTTTTTTTCTGGTCAGTGTTGGGAGCCTCCAACTGTTCAGGTGCCAGAGTCAGAATAATCAGCTTTCCTCACTTCATTCTCGCCTTTCTGCACAGAGGCGCATTCAGCAGAATGTCAGAGGAGAAACAAAGGCGGCCGACTGTTCTCTCCCTGGTGTCTATAATTAGATTCCCGTGGAGAACTTGGCCACGGATAGGGCTTGCCGGACCAACACCTCCCCCGCGGCACCCCCCAAGTGTCGCTCGTCTCCACGGAGACCCAGACGCGGCCGCCGGTCACTTACCCTCCTGAGCCACGCGAAATGCTTGTAAACGTCAATGTCCCCGTCCATGCTGAGCACCCATGTCAGCAGTTCGCGTCCCTGCTCGAAAAAAGCCCGTTTTTCTGGCCAGAGACCAAAGCCTCTCCTGGTCCCTGCCTCCGCCCCCGCCCCCCTCGGAGACGCCAGGCTGGGTTCACGTTTTCCCACTTGGCTGGCCTGGGTCCTTGAGCCTCTCCCGAAATGGTTTCAGGGACACAGCGGCTGGGACCGGCCCACGCGGCTCCGGCATCCGCCCCCACGGGCACCAGCTCGGGGCGCGTAGCGGGGAACCCAACGAAAGGTAGGGGAGGACAGACTTGGACGGGGTTTGTACACACACACACACGCACATTCTTCTCGGTGCTACTACCGGAGCCTGCCAGAGGGAGACAGTCCTGGAGAAAAGGCCGCGTCTGGCTCCCCCCTCCCCGCGTGGCTGGAACTCATTACAGCGAGACCCTGGTTTCCTGTCTCCAATCGGCTCTGCGTTTACCCACAGGCTCCCAGCTGCTCTCAGTTTATTTGGGACTGGGGAGAGGACTAAAAATAAGTGCTGCTCTTGGAGGAGCCGCTGGTTCCCACACACAGCCTGACATCCCCCCCCCACCCCGCGGCCGCCCACGCCCGCCCCTTCTCCCGGCCGCTGGCGGCGGAGGGCCGTGCCTCGACGGGAGCCTGTCGTTTCCAAAAAAGAGCAGATTCTGATCCAGCTCCCGTCTGGGTTCCCAGCCCTAGCTGGCTGTTTGCCATCCAGGGCGTGGGGGGCACCGTCCACTACTGAGACCCAGAGGACCTCGGCTGCCAGGCGCCACCTCGGGGCCCACATTCTGCACGGGGACAGACTGGGCACCACTTCTGTCAAGTCCTAGGCCTGCCCAGCTGGGTGGCCCCGCTCCCGACTAGCCGCTTCAGGAGCCAGGCGAGGCCACCTGCCGTGGGTCCCGGAACTCTTCGCTGGGAGGCTGGGAGCCTGGGAGCTGTGTCCTCCGCCCACCTTGGGTCACAGCCTGGCTTTCAGGGTGGCCCTCCAGCACACCCCACACGCTGCCCCCAGCTCCTCACACCCCCACTTCCTCTGAGAGCTCCCCTAAAACCAGCCTTTCTCCCTCGCCCAGCCCTCAACGGGAGGCCCTTGGCTTGGAGTGATTATGAAAGCGTCTTTGATGTGGGTACAGTGGGAACTGCGCTTACATGCAAGGACCCTGAGCTCGCGCCCTAAATGAGTTGCAGACGCACATCTTGTGACCGCGTGGGCCTTGCCAGTGCCCTCGGGGGTCACTGGGGGGTTCCTGGAACTCCCAGCCCCAGGAGAGGGCTCTGTGGGGTGTCGCCTGCCTGCCCCTTAGCGAGGCATCTGCCTTGTCCCTGGCCCAGATGCAGGGCCCGAGGACAAAGCAGAGAAGCACACGGTCCTCGGCAGGCTGGCCCGGCCGGCAGAGACCACAGAGGCGGCAGGAGGAGGGTCCGGCCAGCAGCTGGCACGAGGGGAGGAGTAAATTCCTGGAGACACGCCCAGCTCAAGAGGCCGGAAAGGAAACAGGCTCTGCTGCCCATGCTCTGAGCTCTAGAGCCTTCTTCTGGCCTCTGGCCCAGTTCCAGTGCACAGCCTGGGCCCCACCCACCAAGGTACCGCCCAGAACTAGCAAAGGATGCGTGGGTGAAGATGCTCTCCAGGGCTGCAGGGCTGGGTAGGCCTTTGATTTTCTTTCTGAATAAAAACCTTACAAAGTCCAGAGAAAACCACCTGGCCAACATCCATTCGCCCAGCATCCAAGGCAACAGACAGCAGCTTCCTGCCCCGGGGCAAGCAGAGGGTTTCCACGGGGTGTGTGCTGAAGGCCTTTTGGGGGCTCCACGGAGGAACAGGCAGAAGGGCCGATGAGGAAGCGGGGCAGGGAGAGGCGGGCACGCCCCGGGGGGCTCGGCATCCGTCGGTCAGTTCTGGTGCGAGAGGCGCACAGAGGGGCCCAGACAGAGCTGGCTCCCCGGCACACGTGCCCCCCCCACACCCCACCTGCCCCGTGTTACCGAGCCTCACTCAGCCGTGTACATGCCTGGCCGCCTCGCCACGCTGCAGGACGCGTATGTGAGCCCTGATTCACGCCTCCAGTCTCTGCATCTAACACGGTTCTCAGCATAGTGAGGATATCAGCGTTTTTGCAAGGAACGAGGCTCCAATGGCCTGACTAGCAAGATAAGCCTAAAATTCTGCTCCGAGGAAATGAGTTTCCTTGGGTGAAGATGCTGGACTCTGGGAGCAAAAGACAAGGCCGACCTCAACTGTGGGCTCAACTCCTGGGAGATGAACTGGCCGGGGCGGGGGAGGGGGTGGATTCCAGCAACTTGCAGTTAAATTCTCGACATATTTTTATGGTGCCCTTAAGCAGTAATTCTTACCTCAGCCTTTTTCTCGAAAACCCAAGTAAATTTCTCACTGTAACTCAACTCAAAAATCCACAAGGAGTTCCCGTCGTGGCGCAGGGGTTAACGAACCCAACTAGGAACCATGAGGTTGCGGGTTCGAACCCTGGCCTCGCTCAGTGGGTTAAGGATCCAGCATTGCCATGAGCTGTGGTGTAGGTCAGAGATGCGGCTCGGATCTGATGTTGTTGTGGCTGCGGCATAGGCCGGCAGCTGTAGTTCCAATTAGACCCCTAGCCTGGAAACCTCCATATGCCACGGGTGCAGCCCTAAAAAAAAAAAAAAAAAAATCCACAAACTAGCACCACAAAGGCCTAGGAGCAAACCCACGCTGCACCCCCTCACTCAGAAGCCATCCCAGCCGGGGGGCTCCTCACAGGGGCAGGAGGGCCTTCGGGGGATCAGACAGGCCCCTGTGTTCATAAAACGTGTACAAAGCTCCAGTGATGGACATAAATCATTCCTCTGAAATGGTTTTCATCAGATTATCAGAGTGATCCACAACTCCCAAAAGATTGCGAGTCTGGGTTTTATCCGGTCTAAGCGGTTACTCCGAACGGGCCGACGGGGTGGTCCTGCTTCTGTGCCGCCCTGTGTGGGAGCCCCTCGGGGACGCCCTGGCTCCATCACTCAAGAGAGAGGCTTTCAGGAACCACACAGGGGACGCCAACAGGAGCCCTTACGGCGACCCTGCGGCCCTCGCAGTGTTCCTCAAAGTCACTCCTGCGGGCCAGCCCAAGCTCATTACCGTCTGGAACACGCGGCGGCAGCTAAGAGCAAAGGGCCGGCCTCAGAGAATCCAGGGAGTAAAAACACCGCCAAGAGTGGCCAGGTTCGGTCAAGAAGACGCCCACGGCCTGCCCTGCTCCTCATGCCGGGTGGGGGGGCCTCAGGAGAGGGACCTGCCTGGCTGGAGTCCCACGGAGGCGTGCGCCCCCTGCCGGCTGCCCCGAGTCAGCAGCCCCGAATGGGGCAGGACTCTGGCAGCTGAGCTGGGCTTGGGACCCCTTGTGGGGAGTAAGAGGTTAGACGCATGCAGAAATTCCTCAGAGCACAAGGTCGCCTGCAAGGTGCGTCCTCCTAGCTGCCAGGGGCGCCTGAAACCGCTCGCGCGGCGCTGGCAGGCCCTCGCTGCGGGCCGAGCGGGCATGGGCGCCACGTGCTCAGACCTCCGCTCCCGCTAACCTGGCAGCAGGGCCCAGGGTCCCCGGGGCCTGAAGCAGGAAGTTCTGGGAAACCATTTATTTGCTCTTTCACCAGTGTTTGCACATTCTTGGTCATTCATAAACCTCACTGCTTAGGAGCTGAAATCATCCCAAATCAGGTCTGAAAGGGATCAGATCTCTAGAATTCAGTCAGGTACAATGCACTGGGCGGGGGGACATCAAATCCAGGAAAATTAAAACCGCTAAGTTTTCAGTGGGTAGGGCCCCCAATCTGGGGTGCTGTGCCAGATCAAAACCAATTCGAGGTCCCCAAAGGACAGGGGGCTGCCAGGGCAGAGCCTGGAAGACAGGGGGTCAGGAAATGGAGAGCCATGCCAACGAAGAGTCAGCAAAAGCACTGGAATCGAGGATGCCGGGAGAGGTCCCTCCACCTTTGCCCGCGGAAGGTGGGGTCTCTGCCCCTGGGACCAGCCCCAGCCCTCCAGTCTCCGCCCCTCACCACCGAAAGCAGCGGCCTCGCAGGCCTGCCCTGGGTCCACACTGGGTTCCAAGGAAAATGGCAAAGAATGCTCTCTGCCGGCCACCAACGCAGGTCCACTGCCCAGCAGCTTCACCAATGAAAGCAGCTTATGTCAGCTTTTCTAACTAGGGCTGGGGAGCTCCATCTCTTCCTTGGGCTTTTAGACTGTCACCTAGTGGCTCCTTCCAGTACTGCACAGAGACAAAGCCGCGCCCCCAGGCCCACCAGCCCTCACTCAGGTCACAGGCGCAGCAGAGGCAAGCAGCACACTGGAAACTGGCTCACTCACATAGGTTCTACTTTTTCTCCTGAAAAACAATCACCAAATATCCCCTTTTATGATCCTCAGAGAAAGATTTTCTATACAGTTCCTGCCTGTAACTTTTCAAAAGGAACGTGTTTGACGCACATCCACCTTATCTGTGTCCAGGTCCAGGACCCAGGTGCAGAACGGAGACACAGCGGTAGGTCGCAGGCCTGAGAAGCTCAAGCCCACGATTTCGAATTCAGCCAACAGCCTCTTCCCCCCACCTTCCCTGCAATGTGGTGAACAGATTTGCTTCTCCGGCCCAATTGACAGACTGCAGGCCGAGTCTGGCAGAAAGCGGGGACTCTGCCCGAGGAGCTGGGGGCTGAAGGGCCGCCGTCTGTGACAAGGCGGCTGAGCTGGTGGCGGGGGTGGCCTCTGGGGCCTGTTGTGTCCGGAGAGACCGGTCGAGAAGGTAGCCGAGGGCACCTGAGCTGATGGACAGACTGACACGGGGGGAGGGCACAGCCTCGAGGGCACCTCACTTCCCCAGATGGGCCAGGCCCTGGGGGCCACGCCTTCGGGCTCTCTGTCCCCTTTCACTGTTCCGGGGAGGAAGGCCTTGGCCCCGACCGGGCAGCTGCACCTCGAGAGGCTGCCTCACCCCGTCTCCACTGCACGCACGTCTAGACCGGGGAAGGCCAGGATGCCACCTACCAGGCCCGCTACACAGCACCCAAACAAGCTGCAGACCCTACAGCCCTACTCCCACCCAGCTGTCACTTCAGGTAAGGACACCGAACCCCAGAGGAGGGGAGAGAGATTCACGCAGGGCCAGTGTGAGTGGCAGAGAGCTGGCCTTGGAACTCAGCCCTGCCTCCCTGGCTCGTTCGCTCCCCTCTGCCCAGGACACTTGCGGCCGGGCCGAGCAAAGCCCGGGTTCCTCGGGAGGCCAGGTCCGCTCCCCGAGGCCCACTTCCAGAGAGGGACACAAAACACAGCCCCTGACCCAGAGCCCGGGTTTGCCCAAGCCTCTCCTCAGACTTCGTCTTCAGCGCCTGAAGCCTTAGGCCTATTACCGCCCCCACCAACATCAGAGACATGAAACACGGACGGGTCAGCGCCCTACAAGTGCAGAAAGTGTACTGACTATCAGAGACGCCCCAGAGCTGGTCATCTGGAGACCCCGCTGGCTCCAGCACTGCCTGGGCACCCCGCACACCAGAACCTGCCCCCTCCCAGCTGGCTGGCCCCAGTCCCGCAGGGCCCACTGGAAACTGGCTGAAAGCCCCTATGGGCTCCCCTCTCCCCGAGAGCTTTGCCCCCGCAGGACACCAATGGCCTAGGACGCACCTGCAACGGGAAGGAGGGAGCCCCTTCCTGGAACCCAGTTCCAGGCCCATCACAGCGGAGATGCTGGAAGCTTCCAGCCTGGGCCTTGGCGTCCTAACCCGGAGCTGGGGCCCATCTGCCAAAACATGAAGATCGCACGGCTCCAATCACACGGGACAGCCCCACTGATGCTGCTCCGCAGGCCGTGCCGTGACCCCTGCTCGCTCGGATTCCAGGAAACTTTCCCACACGGGAGCCCAGCCCAAGCTCTCTGGTGCTCCACCAGCTTTCTGAGGGACAAGCCCGGAGTTCAGGTGCAGACAATGAAACTGGCCCCGTGGAGTTCACAGACGCTGATAACTAAGAAATTCTTGCATGGACCTTACAGAAAAACCCTTTACTAATAAACTGCCTTCATTAAGTTCGCTACAGTTCCCCCCCCCGCCCCCTTCCATACCTTCCCAGCTTCACACAGCCCCGCTGTGGTTGGCTGGAACCACTGAAACCAAAACCAGGCTCTCAAAGATGTCCAATGAATGGCCTTGGGACATCAGAGTGAGAACAGCCCAGCTCCCCTGGGAATATGCAGAACCATTAACCCACACGCACCTGTACCAATCATGGGCTACATACAACCGTTGCCCACACCCAAGACCACCCTGCCTGTTCCATCAATGCCCCACCCCTGCCTTCAGGGAGGCAGAGCTGTGCCAGGTCCCTGGCTGCCTTCTGAGTAGACCCTGCCTCGGCTGTAAACCTCAGCTTCTCAGGGGTCGGCTCACTACGCGCAGGGCAAAGGGACCTGGCCTGGTGACAGCTCTGCTCCTAGAACAAGGGAGCCAGGCCCTCTGTCCCTCCTCACTGAGGCCCCAGGGGTCGTCCCCAGCTTAGACAGCCTCACGCATACCCACCTGGGCCTGAAGCCTACCTCTCCTCATTTCATCGCCCGCCCAAGAAGGTGGGGGGACACAGTTTTGGGCCCCAGAGCTCTGCAAACTGCCTCACACCCCAGCATCACTGAATCCGGGGCAGTTCCACTCTGCCTGTATCTTTGAGGATGAGGCTGGCCTCTTTACAGCTCTTCCCAGGAGGAGAATCTCTACTGTCGCCAGCCACTCGGTGTCCAGCTGAGAGAGGGGGAATGGGCCACACTGTGAAGACACGCAGCCACCTAACGGGAGCTCTCTGCCCACAGCGCACCGGGACCATAGACCCCTCACCATGTAAGACCTGAGGGCAGGGGCCCAGGACCCGTCTTAAATGGGTTGACGAGTTCCAAACTCTAGCCGCTCCAGGTCTACCATAGGCCCTCCTGCAGCCTCCCTTTCTGTGGACCACAGCTGCCAACATCTGTGCCTGAAGCCCCAGAGTCAGAGTTCCTGAGGGAGATAAGATGGTTGTCACTGGGAGACTGGATTAAGATGGCGGAATAGAAGGACTGGAGCTCAACTTCTCTCATAAAAACAGTTACAACCAAATGCCGAGCAACCTTCAACCAAATGGACTGTAAACTTCCAAAAAAGATATTCTACTCCAGAAGACAAAGAGGAGACCACATCAAGAGGTAGGAGGGACGATTATGCAATAGAAGCAACCCCATACCTCCCGGGTGGGAAGCCCCACAGACTGGAAAGTAACTGCATCACAGAGACTCAGCTACAGGACTGAGAGTTCTGAGCCCCACGTCAAATCCCCAAGCCTGGGGATTGGGCACAGGGAGAAAGAGCCCCCGGAGCATCTGGCATTGAAGGCCAGTGGGGCTTGTGTACAGGAGCTCCACAGGACTGGGGGAAACAGAGACCCCATTCCTGAAAGGCACACACAGACTTTCACGTGCACTGGGTCCCAAGGCAAAGCAAAGTCTCCATAGGAATCCGGGTGGAACCTGACTGCAATTCTTGGAGGATATCCTGGGAAAACGGGTGACTGTGGCTTGTTGTGGGGGAAGGGCATTGGAGGTGAAGCTCTCGGGGATATTCAGCAGCCTGCATTTCTCTGGAGGTGGTCATTTCTGGGAAAATCTGGTCCCTCCCATCAGCACTGAGAAGCCCCAGAACAAACAATAATCCAGGTGGGACCACAACCCCACCCATCAGTAAACAGGCTGCCTAAAGACCCCTCAGGCACACAACCACCTCTAATCTCACCCAGAGACAAAGCCGCACCCACCAGAGGGATAGGAATCAACCCCACCTACCAGTGGGCAGGCACCGGTCCCTCCCATCTGGAAGCCTACAGCAAGCTCCCCCCACCATACCAACTTAAGCCACAGGGGAGGCAGACACCAGAACTAAGAGAGGTTACAACTCTATTGTCTACAAAAAGGTCACCACACCAAAAACCTACAAAAATGAAAAGATAGAAAACTAACTCAGATAAGGGAGAAAGAGAAAAGCCCAGCTCAGTGATGAGATTATCAGCCTCCCAGAAAGAGACTTTACACTGTTGATGCTGAAGATGATACAAGACACTGGAAATAAACTGGAGGCAAAGATTGCTAATTTACAGGAAACACTAAGCAACGAAATACAAGATATAAAAATTAAGCAAGAAGAGAAGCAAAATACAATAACTGAAATACATTCATTAGAAGCAGCCAACAGTAGAATATAGGAGGCAGAAGAACGAATCAGTGAGGTGGAGGACAGATTAGTGGAAATCACTGATGTGAAACAGAAAAGAGATAAAGGATTGAAAGGAAATGAGGGGAGTCTTAGAGAACTCTGGGATAACATTAAACAGACCAATGTCCGTATTATAGGAGTGCCCGAGGGAGAAGAGAGAGAGAAGGGGACAGAAAAAAGTATTTAAAGAGATATTAGCCAAAAACTTCCCTAATATGGGAAAGGAACCACTCACTCAAATCCAGGAAGCACAGCAAGTACCACATAAGATAAACCCAAGGAGGAACACCCCCAGACACATATTAATCAAAATGACCAAAATTAAAGACAAAGAGAAAATACTGAAAGCAGGTAGCAAAAAGAAACAAATGACATACAAGGGAACCCCAATAAGGTTATCAGCAGATTTTTCAGCTGAAACTCTGCAGGCCAGAAGGGCGTGGCATGATATACTCAACGTGATGAAAGGAAAAAACTTCCAACCAAGATTACTTTACCCAGCAAGGCTCTCATTCAGATTTGAAGGAGAAATCAAAACCTTTACAGATAAGCAAAAGCTAAGAGATTTCTGCAACACTAAACCAGCTTTACAACAAATACTAAAGGAACTTCTTTAGGCAGAAAAGAAAAGGCCACACCAGAAACAAAAACACAAATGACAAGGCTCACCAGGAAAGGCATATATACAGTAAAAATACTAAATCCATGCACAATTGTGCTACCAAAATCAGAAATCATTAGAAGAGAGCACAAATGCAGGACACTGAAGACACACTTTCAATTAAGAAACCAAGCATTTAAAAAATATCTCATTTATATATAGACTCCTATATCAAAACTTCAGGGTAACTGAAAACCAAAAATCTACAATTGATATACAAATAAGAAAAATGAACTCAAATACAACATTAAAGATAGTCATCAAACCTCAAGAGGAGACAACAAGAGAATAAGGGAAGAAAAAAGAGCAACAAAAATCCAAAACAGTGAATAAAATGGCAGTAAGAACATACATATCAATTATTACCTTAAATGTTAATGGACTGAATGCCCCAACCAAAAGACATAGACTAGCCGAATGGATACAAAAACAAGACCCATATCTATGGTGTCTTCAAGAGAACCACTTCACTTCTAGGGACACATACAAATTGAAAGTGAAAGGATGGAAGAAAATATTCCATGCAAACAGGAATCAAAAGAAAGCTGGAGTAGCAATACTCATTTCAGACAAAACAGATTTTAAAATGAAGAACATTTTAAGAGACAAGGAAGGGCACTGCATAATGATCAAAGGATCAATCCAAGGAGAAGATATAACAATTTTAAATATCTATGCACCCAACATAGGGTCACCACAATATAAGGCAACTGCTAACAACCTTAAAAGGAGAAATCAACAATAACACAGTAATAGTGGGGGACTTTAACACGCCACTTACAGCAATGGACAGGTCATCCAGGCAGAAAATCAATAAGGAAACACAGGCCCTGAATGAAGCATTAGACCAGATGGACTTAATAGATATTTATAGGACATTCCATCCAAAAGCAACAGAATACACATTCTTCTCAAGTGCACACGGAACATTCTCTAACACTGATCATAGCCTGGGCTACAAATCAAGCCTTGGTAACTTTAAGAAAACTGAAACCATATCAAGCATCTTTTCTGACCACAATGTTATATGACTGGAAAGCAATAACAACAACAAAAAAACGGCAAAAAACAAACACATGGACACTAAACAACATGGTACTAAACAACCAATGGATCACTGAAGAAATCAAAGAGAAATTAAAAAATACCTAGAAGCAAATGACAACAAAGACGTAACACTCCAAAACCTCTGGGCTGCAGCAAAAGCAGTTCTAAGAGGAAAGTTTATAGCAATACAAGCCTACCTCAGGAAACGAAAAAGCTCAAATAAACAACCTAACTTTACATCTAAAGCAGCTAGAGAGGGAAGAACAGACAAGACCTAAAGTTAGAAGAAATCATAAAGATCAGAGCAGAAATCAATGAAATAGAAACAATGACAACCCACAGAAAAGATCAATGAAACTAAAAGCTGGTTCTTTGAAAGATCAACAGAACTGATAAACCCTTAGCCAGACTTATCAAGAAAAAAGAGAAAGGACACAAATTTTAATAAAATTAAAAATGAAAAGGAGAAGTAACAATGGACATCACAGAAATACAAAGGATCATAAGAGACTACTATATGCAACTATATGGCAATAAAATGGAAAACCTAGAAGAAATGGACAAATTCTTAGAAAAGTACAATTCCCAAGACTAAACCAAGATGAAATAGAAAACATGAATAGACCAATCACAAGTTCTGAAATTGAAACTGTGGTTAAACAACTTCCAACAAACAAAAGTCTAGGACCAGATGGCTTCACAGGTGAATTCTATCAAACATTTAGAGAAGAGCTAACACCTATCCTTCAAAAACTCTTCCAAAAAAATTGCAGAGGAAGGGACACTCCCAAACTCATTCTATGAGGTAACCATCACCCTGATACCAAAACCAGACACAGATACCACAAAAAAAGAAAATTACAGGCCCATTTCACTGATGAACATAGATGCAAAAATGCTCAATAAAATACTAGCCAACCGAATCCAACAACACTTTAAAAGGATTGTACATCATAATCAAGTGGGATTTATCCCAGGGATGCAAGGATTCTTCAGTATCCACAAATCAATCAGTGTGATACACCACGTTAACAAACTGAATAAAAACCATATGATCCTCTCAATAGACGCAGAAAAAGCCTTTGACAACATCCAACACCCATTTCTGATAAAAACCCTTCAGAAAGTGGACATAGGGGGAACCTACCTCAACATAATAAAGGCCATTTATGACAAACCCAGAGCTCACATCATTCTCAATGATGAAAAGCTGAAAGAATTCAGAGATCAGGAACAAGACAGGGATGTCCACTCTCACCACTACTATTCAACATAGTTTTGGAAGTCAGAGCCACAGCAATCAGAGAAGAAAAAGAAATAAAAGGAATCCAAATTGGAAAGGAAGAACTCTCACTATTTGCAGATGACATGATGCTATACCTAGAGAATCTTAAAGACTCTACCAGAAAACTGTTAGAGCTCATCCATGAATTTGGCAAAGTCACAGGATACAAAATTAATACACAGAAATAAATTGCATTTCTATATACTAACAATGAAAGATCAGAAAGAGAAATGAGGGAAGCAATCCCATTTACCATCACATCAAAAAGAATCAAATACTTAGGAATAAACCTGCCTAAAGAGACAAAAAACCTGTACTCTAAAATCTGTAAGACGCTGATGAAAGAAATCAAGGATGACATGAACAGATGGAAAGACATACCATGCTCTTGGATTGGAAGAGTCAATATTATCAAAATGACTATACTACCCAAGGCAATCTACAGATTCAATGCAATCTCTATCAAATTACCAAGGGCATTTTTCACAGAACTAGAACAAAATATTTTAAAGTTTGTTTGGAAGCACACAGGACCCAGAATAGCCAAAGACCTCCCGAGAAAGAAAAATGGAGCTGGAGGAATCAGGACAGCTGCTTCAGACTATACTACAAAGCTTCAGTCATTAAAACCATATGGTACTGGCACAAAGAAAAATAGAGATCAGTGGAACAGTATAGAAAGCCCAGAATTAAACCCACACACCTACAGTCAACTTATTTATGACAAAAGAGGCAAGAATATACGTACAATGGAGAAAAGACAGCCTGTTCAGTAAGTGGTGCTGGGAAAACTGGACAGCCACATGTAAAAAAATGAAACTAGAACACTTCCTAACACCATGCACAAAAATAAACTCAAGATGCATTAAAGACCTAGACATAAGATCAGATACTATAAAAAACTCTTAGAGGAAAATATAGGCCAAACACTCTCCAACATAAATGACAGCAACATTTTCTCAGATCCACCTGTCAGAGTAAAGACAATAAAAAGAGAAATAAACAAATGTGACTTAATTAAACTTCAAAGTTCCTGCACAGCAAAGGAAACCCTAAACAAAACGAAAAGACAACCCACAAAATGGGAGAAAATATTGGCAAATGAATCAACTGACAAGGGATTAATCTCCAAAATTTACAAACACCTCCTACAGCTCAATATCAAGAAAACAACCCCACCAAAAGTGGGCAGAAGATCTAAATAAATCAAAAACAAATCAGGAGAAGAACTCGTCAACAAGAAGAATGAAAGCCCCGAGCGGCAGTTGCCCTGCGCGTCTTCCGGAGAGCCATTCATTTCCCAGCTCCTCACGGCTCCCCCCCTACCGAGGGCGCCCCCACTCTGCTGAGTGAAAGCACCCATGCCCGTCTCCCAGCCTCTCCTTCAGCCAAGGGGGTGTGCCTGGAACCCTGACACGCCTGAGGCTGCAGGGCCACCCCCAAGAGCAGCAGGGCGGAAGGGGCAGGAAAGCCAGAGCCCTTGGGGTCACCTCGGGGCCACGGATGGAACCCCGGGACCGCCCACCCTCTGGATGTCTTGCCATATAAACCTGCCTCTATTTTGTCTTGTCAGGGCCCCACCCATGGCATATGGAGGTTCCCAGGTGAGGGGGCGAATCGGAGCCGCAGCTGCCGGCCTACACCATAGCCACAGCAACGCCAGATCCTTAAACCACTGAGCGCAAGCGAGGCCAGGGATCGACCTGCATCCTCATGGATACTAGTTGGGTTTGTTACCACTGAGCCAGGATGGAAACTCCATGCCTGCTTATTGTTTACACCACTTTACTGAGCAAGAATCCCTACTGACAGGTGTCACGAGGCTGGGCTGGAGCGGGCCAGGCCAGCACACGACAAAGCAGTAACAACAAAGGAGAAGAGGGCCAACACCCAAGGGACACAGATAATGTGAATGAGAAAGAGAAGCCACGAGGACTGGCTGCCTGAGCCCTCAAGCCACCCTATTAGTTCCAATTCTAACCCACACGGGACTGTTTTTTGTAATAATTCAAGCGAGTCTGTGGTTTAAAGCAGTGCTGCACGGACTTTAATGCGAGTGTGAATTACCTGGAAATGCTGTGAGGTGGGGGGGGGGACGGTCTAAACACGATTTTCTTCAAGACAAGCTCTGGGGGGTGGCGAGGCTGCTGGTCCACAGATCAGCCTGAATTAGCAACATCTTCTAAGTAAGCACTCCAGCCTAAGGCGATCCAAAACCGGTCTCCAGAGCAGCAGGGTATCTTTTCCCATACAGGGAAGACAAGCCATGGAATGTGTGTGGACCCAGACTACAAAGTGACTTCAGGTCTACCGGACCTCAAGTACACACAGGCTGTCTCTGTCCGGAATCAAAACCTTAACATCCAGCCCTGGTATCCGGGAATGTATATATGAACTTTTGACCCACCTAAAAGTACACCATTCATAGGTTGCTGATGGCCATCATCATTCCAGAAGATTTATGAGTACAAACTGATAGAAAAACCTCCCAAGGCAAGCATTCCCCTGGCCATTGTGAAAGAGCTCCAGAACAGATCTGCAAATCTGAATGCAAGCAGCTTCCTGCCAAGGCATCTTGCAAAACCCAACCACTGCATCAAAAATATTTTGGACTAAGATATTTTCAGAGTACCTCTTATGGTAAATTATAAGTTTGCTTAGTGTATGGTATGAAATGTGGAGCTGACTGCAGATGAATTTAACCACGAGACACAAATGAAATTATAAACCTATTAAGAAGACATACAGGTGAATATTATTCGATCTGCCTAGAAACAAAAGAAACAAACAGGAAAGACAGATAAAGTTAATTACAATCTTGAAGTCTTTGCCTCGAGAAATCACCATCAACAACATCGTAAAAGAAAGAGGAAAAAAAATGCCACAAAGCAAAGGGCTAGTAAAAAGTCATTTAGAATATAAGAAAAGCACTAGAATAAAAATAAAGGTTGGGGAAAAGAGTATCAACTATTAAAAACCCGACCAGAGAGTTCCTGTCATGGCTCATTGGAAACCAATCCGACTAGGAACCATGAGGTTGCGGATTCGATCCCTGGCCTCACTCAGTGGGTTAAGGATCCAGCGTTGCCGTGAGCTGTGGTGTAGGTTGCAGACGCGGCTCGGATCCCACGTTGCTGTGGCTGTGGTGTAGGCCGGCAGCTCTAGCTGACTGGACCCCTAGCCTGGGAACCGCCACATGCCTGGAGTGCAGCCCCCCAAAAAGGACAAGAGGAAAAAAAAAAAAAAACAGGGTAGGCACAGCCAAGACACTCAATGTGATTTCTGGAGCGTGTGGAAGAAAATATTAGTTTTTTTTTTTTAACCCATCCTTTAAAGAAATCTCGATTTGAAACTATGCTTTATAATTTACATAGATTAGAATAATTCTCCATAGATGAATATGTACGTATGCAGACTGAATTGTTTTTCAGATAGGGGTATGAGATCAAAAGTTTGGAGACCATACAGAAGAATAAATATCAATCAACTAATGAAAAAAGAAATAGCCTTTCTACTAAACAAAGAAATGCGAAGATGAAATGAAACCATTTATCGTACGAAATCGTAGGGCTGTTTTTTCCATCTTAGTGCCTGTTGCTGACCAAGATGTACCTCAAACCCGGCCAATGAAAATATAAACGGGTGAAATCTTTTCTGAAAAGTGGTTTGGAAAAATGTGTCACGAGCCTTAAAAATATTAATACCTTTGATCAGAGCTGGCCAGATTTAGCAAACTGCATGAAATATATTCCAAATGACTTACTGTTTATCTAAAATTCAAACTTAACCGAGCATTCGGCATCTTGTCTATTAACCCTACTTTATTTTTCTGCCCCAAAGACTATCTGAAGAGAATATTTAGAGGTAAGGACAAACATTTCTGGACATTTTCCGCAGCCATGCCATATATTAGCGAAAGATTAAGACAATCTGAAAGTCAGTATTAGAGAACTGGTTACATAAATTCAGGTACATCTGAAGGCAAAAATTTAGTCCCTGTAGAATTACACAGTGAAGAATTAACACAGCTGCTCTCGGGGCCTATTGGGCTTTTATTGGGGAAGACACCTGTGTGACCGGAGGGTCCTGAGCACAGCTGAGGAGCAGCATCTCCAATAAGAAGGTACTAAGTAAACTACTCTGCAATCTCAGGAAGGGGTTCAGGGAACAGCAGGGTAGGCTCTGCCTGGGAGACTCCCAAGGGCCCAGACACATGGTGACAGGCCAGCCCCAAGGACAGAGAGAGTTAACAAGTGGCCCTCCTAGAGGGGTGTGGCTGATGGACACCGGGAGGGGAGACTTCTGAGGTCCAGCATCGGGCTTTGCATATTGTTTTCTGCAGCGGACTATTCCTCCTCCAAGCTCGCCCAAGGTTTCGAAGCCCTGAAACCTTGTGCAAACCAGAGGTCTGCTGTTTTCAGTAATGTTGGTGCTTACTTGGCAGCAAAACCTGACATGAACTGGCAGGAGACGAGCGTTCCGCTTCACGTGGAATATTCCGCAGTTCGGCCAAAGAAATGTTAACCCATTTCCCGCCCTGGATCTGCTCGAGGGGGTACCGAGCACACGACACGCAGGCGGTGTCTCCCCTTCACCGGGTTCAATAAGCGCCGAGCTCTACCCTGCGTCTGGACCCAAGAGTTTCAGACGGAGAGGCTATGGCCCTGTCACCTCCTTGGGGTGTCCTGAACCCCCGCAGCCCGAGTCAGCAGTGCCAGCTGAAAAGGAGGGAGGGCGCGGTGTCCACGCCTGGCGTGGGGGACAAACGGAGCCGGAGGGCCAGGCCGAGTGGCGGGCAGCGACCGGGGAGAAGCCGGGATCAGCATCCGGGATCCGCATTGTCAAGCCGCAAATGTGGTAAAGCCTGAGAACCCCACTCTGGGAGGCCAAGATGGTCCCGTGGCTGGGGGCGCAGAGAACGAACCCGAAGCCACTGCCAGCAACTCCCAACTGGTCCACAGAGAGGAGGCGCAGGTGGGGACTCCTGTCTCTTCTTGGCACCACCTGAGAGGGCCCCCAAGAACTGCCTTTGTTGGGGCCGGGGTGGCGGAGGTGCAGGGGAACAAGGAGCAGGGCTACCAGCCTAAGCTGTAACACACCCCGCGGCCACCTTCACCTTCCCCTCCAGAAAGGAGCCCACAAGCTGTGCAGCTGGCAACACCACAAACCCACTGCCTTACGGTTCTGGAGGTCAGAAGTCTGAAATGAGCATCAGGGGGGCTCAAAGCACGCTGCTGGCCGGACGGCCTTACTGCTAGAGGCTCCAGGGCACAGTCCGGTTTTCCAGCTCCCGGCGCTGGGACGGGCGTCCGCCTCCCACCGCAGCACCGGAACACTGATGCCTCGGGCCCCTCCTTCCACTTATAAGGACGCCAGTGATTACACTGGGCCACCTGGCTGACCGGGCTTACGTTAAAGTCAGCTGATTAGCAACCTTAATTCCATCTGCGCCTTCCCTTATCCACAGGTCCCGGCAATTAGCACGTAGCCACCTCTGAAAGGCAGCAATTACTCTCCCTCCCGCAGCGGTCAGGGCGTGTTGATGGCCTTTGTCATGAAAACATTGAATCTCACGTGTGTATAACGAACCCTGTAAAGAAACTCTTCAGGGTTCAGGAGAAGCCATGCGGGTGAGACTGTACCAACAGGACCCTGGTAGGGGCGGCTAGAAGGACAGCCGGGCTCCAGCCTGTCTGATCGCAAGTGACCTGGCCTCTAGGAAACAGCATCGCAACCTCCTCGGTCTGTGGTTTCTAGCTTCAACCTGCTCCTCCCAACTGGTGGTCCCGATCCTGACACCCACCCGTGTGCAGAAGTAAGCAGTCTAGATCCCATCTACAGGCTTCTAGCTTTAAGACTGCAGCCCAGCTTTCAGCCTCAGCTCGCGTCACAGCATGCTCCCCCCAGCACTGGTCGCATTCCAGAAGCTTCCTCGCGGACTCGCTCCTCGCCTTCCCTGCTCCCAGATACTGCTGGTCTCTTAGAGCTGACCAGCCGGTCTCCACTGGGAAGGAGATGGGTGACCGGAGCTGTGAGTTTCCGGCGCCGGGGACCCACCCGCTTCCTAAGAGACTGCAGGTGTGTGGGACTGATCTAGAAAGAGCGGGAGAAGGAGCCAGAAACCACATGCCGCTCTGGGAGCAGGAAGGACCTCCGGGCCGGGCCGCCTGCAGAGCAGGGGCAGCGGCTAAGGAACGGATGAAGCGACAAGGTTCCAGCGTGCTGCGGGGAAGGCGGAACACGGCGGCTTCGGCTGAAACAGGACCCCAGCGAGGGGCGGTGACGCAGGCAATGGTGCACGCACGGTCTGGGGCAAAAGAACCTTCCATGCTCGCTCCTCCCTGGCCCTGGATTCCCCCTTCTCAGGACAGGACGCGGCCAGGCTGACCAGGCCCTACCTCCCAGTGGGGGCCGGGGTTGGCCCAAGCTGGACAGGAAGCAAGAAGAGGCCGGACGGAGAACTAAGAGGCCCGGGCGCGGTGGCCTCTGTGACCGTGTCCCCCACCCAGGCCAGCGGTGCACTCACCAAGCTCTCCTCGAAGCACTCCTTTATGTAGGCGGCTGTGGGGCCCGGGATCTGGCCCAGGAGGGCGGCCCTGTCCTGAGAATGCTCCAGAAGCCCCAGGGCCAGCCTCAGGTCCTCCACAAGCTGGAGCACCTGGAAGGGGTTCAGGCAGGAGGCCGAGGCAGCCAGGCCAGGCTCACACGTCCCGTCGCTTGCATCGGTCCCCGTTGTGGTGCCTGGAACAAGAGGGACAGGAGCCTCGGTGAGAAGGGCGGACACCAGGGACCGGGAACTGGTAAAGGGCAAGGTCAGTGACGGGGTGGGGGAGAGAAGCCCCGAAGACGCTTCCGCCCGGCAGACTCGCTCACGGGGTGAGCGCTGCAGAAATCGCCTTTCGAGTGGGTCTGGGGTGACAGCGGTCGAGCACGGCGCCCACTGGGCCTGGCCTCGGAGGCTCTCACCCCCAGACCCCCAGGGAGGCACAGCCCGCCGTCAACGGGGACCAAAGACATGGCACTAAACCCACAAGACGCCCTTCTTCAGCTCCAGGGTGCAGGAAAGCGTCCTCTTTTTAAGCGGACATGGGAGACCGTCTACACAGACGGCCACCGCTCCGCTCTGCGCCTTCCACTCCTCTCATCCCAGAGGTGGATCCCAACTCTGGGCCAGGCCGGCATCTTGCTCTGATCAACAGCAGGCAGGGAGGTGATGCTGCACGGGCTCTGGAGAGGGCTGAGTAAGCCGTGATCCTTCTGGATCTGCCCAGAGAGCAGTCTCTACACCCGCAGACAAACGCGTTTTTTTTTTTTTTTTTTTGGTCTATGGCTAGTCTTCTCATTCTCTCTCTCTCTCTTTTTTTTTTTTCATTTTAGGGCTTCACCTGCAACATATGGAGGTTCCCAGGCTAGGGGTCGAATCAGAGCTGCAGCTGCCAGTCTACACCACAGCCACAGCAACGCCAGATCTGAGCCACACCTGCGACCTACGCCACAGCTCACAGCAATGCCGGATCCTTAACACACCGAGTGAGGCCAGGGATCGAACCCACGTCCACGTGGACACTATGTCGGGTTCTTAACCTGCTGAGCCGCAACGGGAACTCCTCACTCACCTTTTGACTGGTGTTTATTACTGTCTGTAGATGCATCTCATCTCGCATTCTGGGGTCTCTGAGGGCAGAGGCCGTGTCACAGAGCCGTTATCATGCCCCCTGCCCTGCAGATGATGAGGGCATTTGAATGTCTGTACACACACTTGGATCAACAGCTAAGACGAAGATGGCTTAGATCTCTCCAGAGACCCGGGATACTGGGTCCGTTTTTTCTAAACGGCTATGTCCCAAATAAGATCATTCCTTCCTCTCTAAACCCCACCATCTAAAAAAACCCAAAAGTCTCTGTGCATAATGTACAGTGATATATTTTTCTAACAAAATCTGGGGCAACACAGTCCAACAGCGGATTTCTGTGTCTCAGCGGTAAGAAACAGTTCAGAAAATATGGGGGCATGATGGAATTTCCAGGGCTTTGGGGTTGTTTACAAAGCCAGCAGAATAAAATACTTGAAATCAGGACTCTTGCTGGAAATTGCAGGCAGGAGGGCCACGAGTCCCTGGTTACACTGCAGGCTGACGGCTAATTCTAGGTTCCTCTCCTTTTTTAAAAGCCAACTTCCTCCTTGCCATGGCAGTCTTTGGAATGTGAAATCCACACAGAAGGAAACAATTACCATTTGATTGCTGGTTTGCTTTTCTCCAAGAGCAGGAGAGAGGGAACTGTGACTCGCAAGCCACCATCAAGTCCGCGCCTCCAGGGAGCTAACAAACACCCCTGATGTGCGCTCAGCACTTTCTGCCTCCCACAAATCCAGTTTCGAGTGGACTCGGAAGGGCCACGGCCAAAAACTCCAGGAAAGAAAATGGACAGAGGCAGGCAAGACCCCCAGCCTCCAGATGAATCATTCCTAAGCACTGCCTCTCCATCCTGGACGGACACACACACACACACCCCTCCAGGAAAGAAAATGGACAGAGGCACGCACACACACACACACACCTCCAGGAAAGAAAATGGACAGAGGCAGGCAAGACCCCCAGCCTCCAGATGAATTTTCAAGGACTTTACATCACCTTGTAGCTTTGGACAAGTCCCTTCCATTCACTCACACACACACACACACACACCCAGGTCAGGCCAGCAGTAGGTGGGAAGGTGGAGATTTTCAAGGACTTTACATCACCTTGTAGCTTTGGACAAGTCCCTTCCATTCGCTGCCCCTCCCTAAGCCCTTAAGGGTCTTCCTTTTTCTTCAAATACCCCGTGTGTGTCTGCAAATGTGTACAAGGGCACCTAACCACTTTTGCGTGTCACGTGAGCACCCAGAAACTTCAGTTTCTATTTCTTTGCCATTTACATCAACACACAGGCCCACAGAACCTTCCAGAAGGGTCAAACTCCTAAGGCCCAGCAAAGGCAAAAACCACCCAGAAGACTCCACCCCCCACCGGCTCCCTGCAGATGATCAATCAGCTCCCGTGGGAAACTGCAATCACGGAGGGAAAGACAGCAAAGGACTACCAGCTGCAAAGAAGGAGAAAATGCAAACTGGGTTGTGAGGATCGTTGGACCACTGCAAATGTTCCTGTTTTGCTGACCTGGGTTCAGCAAAACAACACAGAAGAGGCAACAGCATAAGGCAAGGTGTCCATCCCGGAATTTTGTGCAACCAGACCTCCCACAAAAGAGTGGCTGGCCTCTCCTTTAAGCCCTAATAACGACTCTCTCTGGGGCCAGTCTCTCCCTTGCTCTCCCTTCGCCCGCAAAGCTTTCTCCGGAGAAGATGGATCAGCACTGAGGCTTTCGGCCGTTTAGGCGCACATTGGAGTCACCTGGGGAGTTTCACAAAGTGCTGATGCCTGGGTCCCACCTCCAGTGGTTCTCATTCGACTGGTCAGAGGCTGACCCAGGGTAACTGAAAGCACCCCAGATGATCTGAGCCACAGCCTCGGTAGTAACCATTAACTGGGTCATCTCCCCAACCAGTGGTGTTTTCTTTTCTTTTTTGGCCACCCCACAGCACATGGAGTTCTCAGGCTGGGGACCGGATCCCCCGAGTCACGCTGGATCCTCTGACCCAGCGTGCCGGGCCTGGGATCGAGCCTACATCCTGGCGCTGCAGAGACGCCACCCACCCCATGGCGCCACAGCGGGAAGTCATCCATGGTGAATTTTGATGTTTAGCGAGGACACCTGAACTTGTTATTTTCAGGGTGCAAAACCGACATTTCATACAGATTTAGTGATCCCTGGGGGAGAGGTAAGACTCCATAACATGCAAGGATGGGATTTTATTGAAAGCCTTTTAATGATCACTGCCATCAGCAACTAAGTATGTCTGCAGTCATAATTAGGGTTGCTCAGAAATGTCCTGTTTCTTTGTTTTGTTTTTTGTTTTGCCTTATTCTAGGGCCGCACCCACGGCATATGGAGGTTCCCAGGCTAGGGGTCTAACAGGAGCTGTAGCTGCTGGCCTACACCACAGCCACAGCCACACCAGATCCGAGCCGCATCTGCAACCTACACCACAGCTCACAGCATCGCCAGATCCTTAACCCACTGAGCAAAGCCAGGAATCGAACCCGCAACCTCATGGTTCCTAGTTGGATTCGTTAACCACTGAGCCACCACCGGTAAGCTTGGAGAGATAACCTTCGGCCCCTTAAAGTTACACCCACATGACTTCCTCCGACCAGTACACCAGAAAAGTGACACGGGTCACTTTGGGGAGAAAGTCTTACCAGAACACAGCTCTCCTTATCGCCTTCACTCTCCCCGGCCTCCAGCAACGGCAGGGATTCAATCAGCCTGAGTCTCAAAGTGATGAGGACACGGACCAGAGCTCCAGGCAGGCTCGGCGCGGAATGTGTGGCATGAGCTGTTTCAAGCTGCTGACATTGTGGGACTGTTCGTTACTAAGCAGAATTTAGCTGGTCCTCACTGACACCCAGTAAGTATGTTAAGTAATTCAGAAAATACATGCAAGGTGAACTTTTTAAAAATGATCTCTATCATGCTAATGGGATGAGAGGAAATAGCCGAGGAGCACATCAGATGTGAATTTTTAAAGTGCTTTATTTAGGAGTTCCCGTTGTGGTGCAGGGGAAACGAATCCGACCAGTCTGCATGAGGATGTGGGTTCAATCCCTGGCCTCGCTCAGTGGCTTGGGGATCGGACATGCCGTGAGCTGCGGTGTAGGTCGCAGACGCGGCTTGGATGCCACGTGGCTGTGGCTGTGGGAGCCCGGGCTCTACCTCCACATTTTACCAACGCTCCCAAATAATCTACAACTGCTCTGGACACTACAACCACTCAAAAGATAGTTCCTGGGAGTTCCTGCTGTGGTGCAGTTGGTTAAGAACCTGACTGCAACAGATCAGGTCACTGCAGAGACAGGGGTTCGATCCCCCGATGCAAAGCAGATGAAAGGATCTGGGATTGTGGCAGCTGCAGTGTAGGTCCCTGGCACGGGGACTCCCCTGTGTGGCGGGTATGACCGTAAAACGGAGGGAAAAAAAAGTAGCTCTCATAATGATAAGAATGGTATGCAGGAGATAAATGTAAAATGCTTGAATAAAATTATTAAAAATGTACCAGTGAGATAAGAAATTTATGATTACATAAGTGCTTACAAATAAATTAATATTTTGAGTGCATGTCTGTTGGGGAATCTCTGTGGACACAAATGATATGTTTTAAATATCTGAAGGGGAAAAAGGAAGCTATAGAAACTTTAAGAATAAGAAAGCATGAGGGAAAAGAAGGGGAAATTTTGAAAACAACCAAAAAAATAGAGGGAGTTCCCATCATGGCTCAGGGGTAACAAAACTGACTAGGATCCATGACAATGTAGGTTCAATCCCTGGCCTCGCTCAGTGGGTTAAGGATCCAGTGTTGCCGTGAGCTGTGGTGTAGGCTGCAGATGTGGCTTGAATCCTGCATTGCTGTGGCTGTGGTGTAGGCAGGCAGTTGTAGCTCCGACTGGACCCCTAGCCTGGGAACTTCCATATGCCCCAAAGTGTGGCCCTAAAAAGAAAAAGAAAAAGAAAAATGTCAGGTCTTCTCAGTTTAAAGACATACACTGAGTCCCAAGAAGGATATGTCAAAACAAATCCACCTTAGAAACAACACAGTGAAACTGAAGAACACCAAAGATAAAAGAAATGTTAAACCAGCCAGAGATACAAGACAGATATTTTACAGCTAGGCTGTCAACAGACTCCTCATCGGCAGTAAGGCCTGATAACCACACAACAGTACCTACAGGTGGATACCAACCTCTAACCTGTAAAGATAAACTATCACTTAAGATTAAGGCTAAAATCTGGCACTTTTCACATAATGACTCTCACAATTTATTACCAGCAGACTATTCCTAAAGGGATTTTCAAAGGATCTCCTTCACAAGGCAGGAAAAACTGCAGAAAGGGGTGCGATGAAAGAAAGAACCAACTGTGTCAAACAAGCTGTTTAAACTGTTAAACAAAATAAACACCGTCAATCTAAAAAAGGCACATGGAGGGGCTCCCTAGAGTGGCTGCGGCTGGGGTCTGTGTCCCCAGGATAAGCCCCAGCGAGCCCTCTGCTCTCGGCAAGACCCTTCCAAGACGAGCAGAAAGGCTGTGTGAGAACCCAGGAAGGAGGAGAGCGCATACAAGTCAGAAAGAGAAGGCTCGCCGGAAATCAACCCCGTTGGCACCTTGGTCTCGGACTTTCCAACTTTCAGAACCACTTTCTCTCTCTTCTTGAAGCTCTTTAGTGCGCACAGGATGACAAAATGCACGAGGCAAGATTATTTATAGTCTGTTCCCCAGGCGAGCTTTACCCTCGAGACACAGACTTGCAGGCTCTTGGGGATCATCAGACACCCCCACTGAAGACGCAGGACAGAACCCACGGACCCCGTCTCCCGAACGTTCTCAAACAACTCCCTAGACCTAAGGCCTTTGTTCCAACACTCTCCTTTGAAGGGGACGATGAAAGAACTTGGATTTTCAGACACGATGGATCTTGTATTTTGTCCCAAGTATGCTTGCAATAATGTCTCTATGCTTCAACTTCCTGCTATAAAAAGGGGGGTGACAAAACTGTTCATCTTTCGCAAGTTTTATAATGATTTGGGAAAATAATGCATGATGAGATCTGACAAAGGAAATGCTCCATTATGGCGTGGAGGGTCGGTGGGGGCCTGCCATCCAGCACAGGGAACTCTGCTCAACAGTCTGTGATAACCTAGATGGGAAAACAATCAGAAAAAGGACGCCTGTGTGTACCTGTGTAACTGAATCACTTTGCTGTATGGCAGAAATTGTCAAAATATTGTATATCAACTATACCTCCATAATGTTTTTTAAAATGTTCAGTGAATAGTAATAAACGAATAAATAATAACTTGGAGGACATAAATCGAGAAGATACTAGAATACAAAACTAAAATAATGCGGAAGATGGATAGTGATGGAAACTGAAGTCATGTGTTAGTGAGGCGGAGACAGAATTATTCCGCTTCACTAGTATTCTTTGACGATAAAGAGATGTATCTTCGGCCTTTGTGTTAAGGATGTGCGTTAAAAATACAGAAATAGTTTCCTCTGTGGCTCAGCAGTAACAAACCCGACTAGTACCCATAAGGACGCAGGCTGGATCCCTGGCCTCGCTCAGTGGGTTAAGGATCCGGCGTTGCCGTGAGCTGTGGTGTAGGTTGCAGACGCGGCTCGGATCCCACGTCGCTGTGGCTGTGGTGTAGGCTTGCGGCTGTAGCTCCGATTGGACCCCTGGCCTGGGAACCTCCATAGGCCGCAGGTGCGGCCCTAAAAAAATAAATAATCAAATAAAAAGGATTGGTATTTACTAATCTTTGGTAGACAGAATAAGGACTCTCCCAAAAATGTCCACACCCCAGTGCCTGGAAACGATGGGTGTGTTTCTTACCTTATATGGCAAAGGGGCCTTACAGATGATTAAGAATCATGCTCTGGGATTTCCAATCACATGAGATCGTAAGTCAGAAAAGGGGGCACAAGAATGGGTCAGAGAAATATGCCATGAGGACTCAGCCGGCCGTTGCTGGCTGTGAAGATGGAGGACAGGGCCGTGAGCCAAGGAAGGGGACAGCCTTAGAGCTGCCAGAGGGCAGGTGCTGACAGACCAGCTGTACTCAGAAAAACCCCAATACCCCCAGATGCAAAAACACACATATACACACACACTTTTAAGCAGGTGAACGCAGGAAATCCAGCACCTCAGGAGTAAGGGAGCGTTTGAGCTGGTGTTTGCCCTGCAGACCTGTTGCCTGGTAGCCTAATACCTGGGCTTGAATGGGCCAGGTGGGGACAAGAGATGAAGCCTAAAGCCTGAGCAATGGGAGGGGAGGGGTGGGGACTCTGCATAAAGCCAGGAGGCTAAAGGGTGAGACCCTCAGTCCACCGAAGGGGACTCGGCCTTGATTCTGGAATAAGAACACGACTCAGTGTTTTCAAACATTAAAAGAGAGGTGATGAGGGAGGTGCAGAAAGAGTGGGACAAGTAGAAATCAAAAAATGGTTCAGATGGATTGGTCATCAAAATAAATGGATACACTAAACTGGTGGGTTAACATAGATACTGTCAAACTGGGAAAAGTAAAAATGCATCTAGATTTCATTGGCAAAAGATACAACTAAAACGAAAGTGAAAGGTTGGGAAGAAAAGCATGGAGGACAACAATGCCAAAAAAAATAATAACCAAAAGAAAGCTGGAATAGATAAACACTAGGCAAAATACTCTTTAAGGCAAAAAACACTGCTAGAGATAAAAAGGAGTCCTATAGGATGATAAAAAGCTGCACTAAGAAGATATAAGCCTAAAGTCGTATTCATATAATAAAAAACACACATTCAAAATATAAGGCAAACTATCTGGAAGTATATGGAGATAAAATACGCCATCTGGGAGAATAATTTTAATATGCATTTCTCAGAAACTGATTAATCAGACAGAAAAAGGTCAGTGATAACCAAGAAGATTCATTATCACTTTTATGTGGAATCTAAAAGGACACAATGAACTTCTTTGCAGAACAGATACTGACTCACAGACTTTGAAAAACTTAGTTTCCAAAGGAGACAGGTTGGCGGGTAGGAGGGATGGTGGGGGTTTGGGGTGGAAATGCTCTAAAACTGGGTTGTGATGACTGCTGTACGACTATAAATGTAATAAAATTCAGTGAGTTAAAAAACAACAAAACACAAAGATTCAAATGAGCAACACTAGGAGTGTAGATCCTAGAAAAATAAAATACAACAGCCAACTTTAGGCTAATTGAAAATGCTGGTAAAATATACAAATATCTAAAAGAACAGAATTTGTCAAAACTCAATCAGAAAACTCAGAAGAAATTAAAACCTGACTGTCCATAACCATTAGAAAAAAAGACAAGCTTTCATTAATATTGTTAAAACGGACATACTACCCAAAGCAATCTACAGATATAATGCAATCCCTGTCAAACCACCCGTGATGTTTTTTCACGGAACTAGAATAAATAACCCTAAAATTTACATGGAACCATGAAAGACCCAGAGTTGCCAAAGCAATCATGAGGAAAAGAACAAAGCGGGAGGCAACACACTCCCAGACTTCAGAAAACACTGCAAAGCATCAGTAATCAAGAGCATGGTACTGGCACAAAAACAGACACACGGATCAGTGGAACAGAACAGAGAGCCCAGACACAGACCCACACCTATGGTCACTTAATCTTCGACCAAAGGGGAAAAGACAGGCTCTTCAGCAAGCGGTGCTGGGAAAACTGACAGCCACGTGTAAATCAGTGGAGTTAAAACACACCCTCGTACCATACACAAAAATAAACTCGAGGTGGCTTCAAAACTTAAATATAACACATGGTGCCATAAAACTCCTAGAAGAGAGAACACAGGCTAAACATCCTCTGACATTAATTGTACAAACATTTTCTTAGGTCAGTCTTCAAAGGCAATGGAAATAAAAGCAAAAATAAACAAAGGGGACCTAATCGAACTTATAAGCTTTTGTACACCAAAGGAACCCATAAACAAAACAAGGAGACCATCTTCAGAATGGGAAAAAATATTTGCAAATGATGTGACCAATAAGGGTTTAATTTCCAAAATATAAAAACAGCTCATACAACTCAACAACAACGACAAAAAACAAACAACCCAATCAAAAAATGGGCAGAAGACACACAGATGGCCAACAGGTACATGAAAAGATGCTCATCATTGCTAATTTTTTTTTTTTTGTCTTTTTGCCTTTATCTAGAGCGGCACCCGCGGCATGTGGAGGTTCCCAGGCTAGGGGTCTAACAGGAGCTGTAGCCACCGGCCTTCGCCACAGCCACAGCAACTCGGGATCTGAGCCATGTCTGCAACCTACACCGCATCTCACGGCAACGCCGGATCCTTAAACCACTGAGCAAGGCCAGGGATCGAACCCGCAACCTCATGGTTCTTAGTTGGATTCGTTAACCACTGAGCCACAAAGGGAACTCCCATTGCTAATTATTAAAGAAATGCAAATCAAAACCACAGTCAGGTACCACCTCACGCCAGTCAGTCAGAACAGCCGTCATTAAAGTCTACAAATAATAAATGCCGGAGAGGGTGTGAGGAAAAAGAAACCTTCCCGCACTGTTGGTGGGAACAGAAATTGTTGCAGCCCCTATGAGACACAGTATAGAGGTTCCTTAAGAAACTAAAAATGGAGCCACCATATGATTCAGCAGTCCCCTTCCTGGGCATCTATCTGGAGGAAACTGTAATTCAAAAAGACACGTGCACCCCAACAATTCACTGCAGCACTATGTGTAATAGCCAAGACATGGAAGCAACCACTGACAGAGAAATGGATGAAGAAGATACGGTGCATGTGGACAATGAAATACTACTCAGCCATAGAAAAGGACGGAAGAAGGAAAGAGTCTGCAGCAACATGGATGGACCTAGAGGTTATCAGACTAAGTGAAGGAAGTCAGAAAGAGAAAGACAGATGCCGTATGAGATCGCTTATATGTGAATCTAAAATACAGTACTACGAAAGAGCATCAGACTCATGACACAGAGACGGACCTGTGGCCGCCAAGTGGGTGGGGGTGGGGAAGGACGGGAGTTTGGGATTTGCAGACGCAATCTATTCTATACAGAAAGGATAAACCGGAGGTCCTACTGTGTAGCGCCAGGAGCTATATTCAATATCCTAAAACAAACCAAAATGTGTGTGTGTGTGTGTGTGTGTGTGTGTGTGTGTGTGTGTAACTGAGTCTTTTTTTTTCTGGCCATATCCATGGTATGTGGAAATTCCCAGGCCAGGATCGAACCCAAGCCATCGTGGTGATAATGAGCCACAGCAGTCAGGGACAACACCAACCCCTTAACTGCTAGGCCCCCAGGGAACTCCTATAACTGAATCACTGCTGTACAGCAGAACCTGACACCACAGTGTAAGTCAACTATACTCCAATAAATATATTTAAAAAATATATTTTTCTAAGAAAAAGACAGTCTTCCAAAGAGAAAATACAAGGTCCACGTGGTTTTTCGGGTCAGTTCCTATAATTATAACTATAGCAAATATTTAAAGAACAAATGATAGTTCCAATTTTACGCACACTCTTTCAGAGAACAGAAAATGAGGCAACAAAGCCATAAAGGGGTGAGAGGGGGGCTCTGCCGGAAAGGGTGGGAAATGATGACTGTTGAATGGGGCTCGCCACCCTGTCAGGGGCCATTTCAACCTCGGGGGGCAGGGGGAGCAAAGACAACCACAGGAGGGACCTCCTGCCACAGCAGAGACCCCTCTGTGGATCAGCAGGCTAAGAACCCGACTAGAGGAGCTCCCGTCGTGGCGCAGTGGAAAGGAATCCGACCAGGAACCATGAGGTGGTGGGTTCGATCCTTGGCCTCGCTCAGTGGGTTAAGGATCCGGCGCTGCCGTGAGCTGTGGTGTAGGTCGCAGACCTAGCTTGGATCCAGCTCGGATCCCATGTCACTGTGGCTGTGGTATAGGCCAGCAGCAACAGCTCCGATTAGACCCCTAGCCTAGCCTGGGATCCTCCCTATGCCGCAGATGTGGCCCTAAAAAGACAAAAGACAAAAAAAAAAAAAAAGAACCCGACTAGTATCCAAGAGGTCCCAACTTGAGGTCTCTGGTCCTATTACAGACGAGGTCCTATTACTGACCTGCTAGCCCGCAGATGAGGCCGCTGTGGCATCGTGCGGGTAGCAGGTGCTCTAGGTCACCCAGAGGGACATAATTAAGTAACAGAGTTCAAGTTCACGCATCAACAGTGTAATTCAGGGGCGGTGTCAGCTGCAGCCCACATCCCAGGGGCTAATCAGGAGCAAGGCCGGGCCCGAGGTGAACATCACACGGGAACGAGAACAGTGGGCCTTGTATCCAAACCAAATCATTCCGACCAGGGTCCTGGGTCTCAATTTCACCTCTCTTTCCCACTTTCCGGCATAAAATTCTTGGGTTCTAGGTAAGGACAGTCACACCCGGGACACACCCTTTCAGGCTGCAAGAACTCAGTTCTGCAAGGAGCTGCACTCGGTATTTCTGCTTCAGCTATTTCTCCGTACAAGGCCTTTCTTTTTCTCACCTCCAGAGCCAG
Source organism: Catagonus wagneri (assembly GCA_004024745.2). Classification (NCBI taxonomy): domain Eukaryota; kingdom Metazoa; phylum Chordata; class Mammalia; order Artiodactyla; family Tayassuidae; genus Catagonus; species Catagonus wagneri. The sequence continues at coordinate 982,159 of PVHT021183549.1, forward strand.
TGGGGGCCTGGCGATAAGGGTCTCCAAGTCCAACTCTGGAGGCAGCCTTCTGTGTACCAGGACGTGCTCTGAGCCTTTCCAGCCTGGTTCTTTCTGTCAGTGCCCATATTCCACAGGCACTGTTCACCGTGACCAGAGGAGGGCAACACTTCCGTGACCCTAACTACTTAGTTAGGAGTTCCCGCTGTGGCTCGGAGGGTTAAGAACCCAACTACTGTCCATGAGGATTCGGGTTCCAACCCTGGCCTCGCTCAGAGGGTTAAGGATTTGGCATTGCCATGAGCTGTGATACAGGTCGTAGACGCGGCTTGGCTCCTACGTGGCTGTGGCTGTGGTGTAGGCCGGCAGCTGTAGCTCCGATTTCACCCCTAGCCTAGGAACCTCCATATGCTGTGGCTGTGGCCCTAAAAAGGAAAATAAATCAAATAAAATAAAATAAAATAATAAAAGGCTTAGTGAAACCATCACCGCTATCACACGCTGTAAGTTTACTGTTTGGAAAAGAGTTTTTGGAAAGCAAACAAGAGCCTATGGTGTTATACAGTAATTAATAAAGGGAAATTCCTTGTTATCTAGTGTTGTGACAATTAACAATCATTCTTGAAGGAACTGTGCCCATTTTGGTAGGAATCATGTTGTTTCTGCGGAAACGCTTTGCTATTTGAAGCATGTGGGAAGCCCATCAAATTTTCTAACGCTGAAATAAGTGAACCTGCATTTTCATAAAGCGAGCATCGAGTCCTTGGGCACCTGCTGGAGTCCTTTAACAGACGCAAAAGCCACTGAGTGCTGGACGTGTTGGCGGCACTGTTTGACACCCTTTGACCTCACATTAATGAGAGAACAGAAGGACGAAGCAGACGGTCACGCAGAAACGTCCCTTCGGCAGGATCTGTGTCTTGTGATGAGTTTTCCAGCTTCCTCGCTTGGCAGCTGAGGGTGAAAGAGAAGAGAGCAAAGCCACAGCGACCCAGGGGACCAGCAGCAAGAGTAGGACAGGACGCCTCTCCCAGTTAACTCTCTTCTCCCACAGACGCCACACAGAGCCCCCGGGCTTGCCTACCCTGCGCCCCAAAACCAACCCCGGAATGCAATGAGCCCAGAAGAGACTCAGATGGCCCTGGACTCAAGTCTTAGGCTATTTACCGGCACAATAGCTTGGGTACCAAAAATAATGATGTCAAGACTCCTGTCAATAAGACAAAGAGTAACCTGCATCCACTGAGCACTTACCAAGTGCCAGGCACTGATCTCACTGCCTTCTTTGCCTTAATTGCATCCTCCCAATAATATGAGACGAGTACTGCTATTACTGCTGCTGTTTTATAGAGGCGACTGAGGCTCAGAGGGGTGAAGCGACCTGTCTAAAGATCCCACAGGCGGCAGGAAGTGGCTAAAAGCTCTATTCCCAGCAGTCTCATCTGCAGTCCCACACTGATAACCACAAAAACCTCTAAGCTCTTTCACCCAATTTAGCCCAGCCTACTGGAAAACGAGGATGGCGTTAGCAATCTTGAGGAAAAGCATGCCACACAAAAGCATTCAATAATTTCTCATGCCTGATCCAGAGAAGCCCGGGGAGAACTTTCTGAGAAGCCAGCGTGGAGGCCTGAGCAAACGGGAGACGGAGGGAGCATGCCCTGGAAGCGAAGGAAGACGGGTGTCCCGGCCTCACCCGACCTACAGCAGGGCCCGCCCTCCGCACCCATGGCTGACCCCAGACCAACGCAAGACCCCGAGGGCCCAGGCCCAATGTCCTTGCTCCCCAAGAGGGGACTGTACCAGAGGCTCTGTCACTTCAGGAATGCTTGTGCGGGGAGACGAGGAGTTTGGAAGAGGAGGAGAGACCCCGCCCAGGGCTGTGTCTGTCAGCAGGTGTCGCATTCATCCATCACAGCCACCAAAGAGCTCTGCACACCTCCGGGGCCCCCCAGGGGCTCCCCCGCACTCCTCGGCTGGGGGCTCAGAAGTGCTGACAACCTGAGGAGCCGATCTGAGAGTTCGACCTGCACACGAGGATCTGAGAGCAAACGAGGTCCCAGAAGCTTCCAGATGAGGCTGCCTAGAACTGCCAGGGGGAGCTCCCTGGGGGCTCAGTGGGTTAAGGACCCAGCATTGTCACTGCTATGGCTCTGGTTACTGCTGTGGCGTAGGTTTGATTCCCAGTCTGGGAGCTTTCACATGCCTCGGGCACTGCCAATAAATAAATACATTTAAGAAAATAGGAGGACTGCTAGGAAACCCACACTCGTGACTGCTTCCTCTCAGTAGGGTTTCGGGGACCCTAACCTAGAGCAGAACATCCCACTCTGCAGCCCCTGAAAAGCGGGACGTTGGTCATGACCTCTTGAGGGTCCTCTGTTCACTACGAAATTAAGAGCCTGACAGATGACAGCTAGAACACATGAAGATGCTAAGACATGAACATGAAAATGCTAAGACAAGGCACACCTCCCGCGCCCAGGCGCAAATGCCCAGAGCCCTCGGCGCGTCCGTCGGGTGTATCTCCGCAGGACGGAGGAAACGCAGGTGCAAGGTCTGGGCCCTGGGCTGCAGCCTCGCTCAGCCCTCACCTCCCTCCCGCAGCCACAGCTCCACACGACAAGGAGCAAAGTCCCACAGAAACACGCCCAGTCGGCAAGTGAGGCCACTGACCCGAATCAGGGAAGGACAGAAAGAAGGCCTGGGGCCTGCAAGGAAAGAGTTCCAGACAGCCTTGTTCTGAGCAGTATGGGCTTCAAGGAGTCCATCAGCCCAGACCGCCCACTGGCAGTCCTTTCCAATGAGCCGGTTGGCTGGATCTTTTCTAGCGAATGTTCCTAGCTGGTCATTGCAAATGTGAAGCCAGACAGTTGTGATGGATAAAAAACAATACGGCCTAAAAAATCAGTCTTCGGGTGATTAGATGAATCAAGACAGAACTGCCTCCTGACTTCCGAGCATACTGAAGACAGGCTGGGGACGGGGGCCGACGCTGGCCTTGGGTGGCAAAGCCTATGAGGTGGCGCGTGTCAACTCCACCGCAATAAGGCATGATGTGCGCTCAGAGTGTTTACAGTGCAATTAATATCAATGCACCCAAACCGCCTCCCTGTCAGGATCCAAACCACGACACGGTTATACCCATGCACAGACACACACGCATTTATATAACACGGGGGCATCAACAGAGGCCTAGGCTCACACGAGACAAGTCAAAGAGTCCGAGTTTGCACTATTAAAAAAGAGATGGCAGCAGTTCCCTGGTGGCCTAGCGGGTTAAGGATCTGGCATTGCCGCGGCTGTGGTTTGGGTGACACGGGTTCAATCCCTGGCCTGGGAACTTACATATGCCGCAGGTGTGGCCAAAAAAAAAGGCAGAGAGAGAGAGAGATGGCACACACAGTAAAATAAAAGAAATCCAGCAGGGGGCTTCTCTTTGGGCCCAAAAGAAAAGTCCAGCGAGAGGAATCGGCTTCTCGGTGTGGAGAACCCGGACGCACGACCGCACCTGCCAGGATGTCATCGATCTGCTCCAGGGCCGCTTCCAGCACGTGACTTGCATCGGAAGCCATGAGACCTTTTCTCTGCTCAGCCTCCTCCTCCTCCTGGAAATGCAAACACAAAACAAAGGGAAAATTACAGACAGCTCTCTGTGACGTACCCAGGCCTGCCAAGCCCTCGTCCGTCCCCACACGGCACCTCCTCACAGAAGGCCCCGAAGCCTGTGTGCGGTTTTCTGCCCCGTCTGTGGCCACTGCCTCCTGGCACGAGTGAGCCTGGTCACTTCGGTCATGAAAAGCCGCTAGGGCTCGCCAGAGTCACCTGCAGCAGCGAGAGAGCGACTGCCACGCCCCCCCGTCCTTACATCCCAGGCCCCAGAAGCTCAGGCCACCCCCTGGCCAAGGCTGAAGGCTCCCCCGGTGTCGGGGAAAAGCACACGGCCAGCAACAACTCCATCCAGACGCGCCATGCGGCCTGGCTTAGGAGGGTCTCAAGTTCCACTGTTCTTGCAGCCTTTCTGTTGTCTGGCTTCCCACCCGCTCCCTGGGGAGCAGACTTAACAACGGCACTTGTACTAAAGAGACTGCGATCGGAGGCCCGTGTGTGCGCCCAGGGGGCCTACGTGTGGCAGAGGACAGGGGTGGGGCTCCCGGACCCCAGGGTGACACGAGTCAGGGAACAGGAGGTGCTGCTGCTCCTTTGCCCCATGAACTTAGACCTTCAGAGGGACGAGGGGAGCGTGAGGGACCACAGGGAAGTGGCCTAGGAGACCGTGCGGGTAAGGATGCCGGGGCCACAAAGAACCGCTGGACGGCACCAGGCGGGGGCAGGGAAATGCCCCGGGGTCAAAGCCCGCTCTGCCATTTCCTGTTTCAGCCTGGGCCTCCCCACCCTCCTCTGTAAAATGGACACAGTACCAGCACCTGACTCACAGGGTTGCTGTCATGGTTCCATGGGTCATTAATACCTCATGGAAAACGCAAGTCTTGGAGTTCCTGTCGTGGCTCAGTGGTTAACGAATCCGACTAAGAACCATGAGGTTGCGGGTTCGATCCCTGGCCTTGCTCAGTGGGTTAAGGAGCCGGCGTTGCTGTGAGCTGTGGTGTAGGTTGCAGACGTGGCTTGGATCCCGCGTGGCTGTGGCTGTGGCTGTGACTGTGGTGAAAGCCGGTGGCTACAGCTCCTGTTAGACCCCTAGCCTGGGAACCTCCATATGCCGCAGGCGTGGCCCTAGATAAGGCAAAAAGACAAAAAAAAAAGAAAGAAAACCCATGTCTTGAAGTTCCCATTGTGGCACGGCAGAAACTAAGCTGACTAGTATCCATGAGGAGGTGGGCTCGATCCCTGGCTCCACGGGGCGGGTTATGGATCCGGCGTTGCCGTGAGCTGCGGTGTAGGTCTCAGATGCGGCTCAGATCCCACGTTGCTGTGGCTGTGCTATAGACCGGCGGCTACATCTCCCCACACCTGGGAACTTTCATATGCGGCGGGTACGGCCCTAAAAATAGAAAAAAAAATCTAAAAATTAAAAAATAAGGAATCCCTGCAGTGGTGCCTCTGCAGCACCAGGACACAGCCCAGCACCGTGGGTTATGTTGCCAAAGCTATGGCATAGTCGAAACAGTGGCTCTTCTCTGCCCCCTGGCCCAGGAACTCCACAGGCCTGCTCCAGAGCAGCCAAAAAAAGAAAACCTTGCGTATCCAAGCCAGGGCACCTAGATTCAGATTGGAGCCCCACACACACACATAGATGTACTCACTTACAAATTATATTCA
>PVHT021183549.1:993353-1036464 GCA_004024745.2 Catagonus wagneri
TTATGGCCGCACCTGTGGCATGTGGAGGTTCCCAGGCTAGGGGTCTAATCGGAGCTGTGGCCACTGGCCTGCGCCGCAGCCACAGCAACGCAGGATCCGAGCCGCGTCTGCAACCTACACCACAGCTCACGGCAACGCCAGATCGTTAACCCACTGAGCAAGGGCAGGGATCGAACCCGCAACCTCACGGTTCCTAGTCAGATTCGTTAACCACTGCGCCACGACGGGAACTCCAAAATACCAAAAGAATTTGAAGTGGAGGCATCTGAGGGCTGGGGAGATGGGAGATGCTCTTTTAACAAATCATATACAACTATTTGACTCTTTAAATCGTGCAGATATATAGTAGTGACAAAAATAAAAACAAAGGACGTTCCCATTGTGGCTTAGCCGAAATCAGACTAGTATCCATGAGGACGCAGGTTCGATCCCTGGCCTCGCTCAGTGTGTTAAGCATCCGGCATCACCGTGAGCTGTGGTGTAGGTCGCAGACACGGCTCGGATCCCAAACTGCTCTGACTGTGGTGTAGGCCGGCAGGGGTAGCTCCAATTGGACCTCTAGCCTGGGAACCTCCATATGCCGCAGGTGAAGCCCTAAAAAGCAAGTAAATAAATAAAAATTTTAAAAACAAATAAAAAGATTTAAAGAAGAGTTTGCTGGACGCGATCTCACTTAAGCCGCGTGTGCCACTTAGGAAATACTGTCCCCCTGGAGCCCAGCGAAGGAGGAAGCACCGCGCCTGAGCTGCGCCCAGCTCCCCCCTCCCTCTCCCAGAAGGGTTCTGAGCACAGGAGGCTCTCACTTACCTTTAGAAGAGGATCATTTTGGCTGCTGCTTGGACCAGGGCTGGGAGTGCAGCAGCAAACACAAGAAAACCAGGCCAGAGATGAAGGCAGCCTAGACAGGAACGACTGCGACGGACTTTCTAAGCCTTAACATGCACTGCGGGCAAAGCCAGTAAATGCTACTACGGATGGCCTGGGCGGGGGCGTGAGAGGGGTTAAACCCGACGATGAGGCTTTTGCCCGGAGCCTCTGGGAGATCGGGAGAGCTGCAGGGCTGGATGAAAACAGGAGATTGTGTTCTGGAGATCCTCGGTTTAAGATGCCCGGGGACACCCGGCACAACCGGCTGAGCGAGGCATCTGCAAACATGAGTCACACTTGGAGAGAAAGCTGGGCGAGAGATAATACGGAACCATCTGCAGAAGGCGGTATATCCAACAGCACGAAGTCACTTAAAAGTAGCGTGAGACCGAAAAAAGAGAGACCCCAGGACCTTCTGGAACAGTCCGGCGTGCTGCGTGCAGCTGTCAGGAGAACCCACGGAGGAGGGCCAGCCAGAGAGCTGAGATGGAGCGCAAGCCCTAGAAACTTCAGGACAGGTTCAGGGCGGGAGCCAAGTGCCGCTGAGTCAGACCCGAGGCTGTCGCCTCTGCAAGCGCTCTCCGGGGGTGACAGCACCCGCTCCACAGCCTCTGCCGCCCCTGCATAACCTCATCCTAGGCTGCAAGAGCCGGACTGGTTTCCTGCTGGCCCCTCTCCATTCAAACTGACTCACGAACACGGCACTCCTCCAACCTTGGCCCGCGTCAAAATCACCTGGAAAGCCAAGGAGCAAGAAGCCCAACCTCGGGGTTCCCGCGGTGGCGCAGCGGAAACGAACCTGAGTAGGATCCACAAGGTTGCAGGTTTGATCCCTGGCCCCGCTCAGTCGCGAGCTGTGGTATGGGTCACAGGCACGGCTCAGATCCGGCTTTGCTGTGGCCGTGGTGCAGGCTGGCGGCTGCAAGTGCTATTCTGCCCTCAGCCTGGGAACTTCCATATGCTGTACTTGCAGCCCTAAAAAGCAATAAAAGGAAAAAAGCAGCAGCAGCCCAACCTCATCTAAGAAGAAGGCCTGGCCTTTGCACGTAGACCTCGCTCCAGCAGCTGATTCTGGAGCTGACCAAAGTTGAACCACTGACCGAATGCATACACCACTCCCAGCCAGACACTCCTTTTGCTTAGAAAGTCTCCGGGGCTCAACCACCAGCCAGGGTAGAATCGAGCTCCTTACCACGCCGACTTAGCCCTCCAGTCGCAGCTTTAACCTCCAGCGCGCACCCCGGCAGGCCTCTGGCCCCATCGCCACCATCTGACTGGTCCTCAATGGCCAGATTCTCCGTGTTAGTGACTTGCTTGAACCAGCTGCTTTCCTGCTTTAATTCCCAACCTATTGGCCTTCCCTGCTAACGTCCCTTCTTCTCTTCCGGCCAGCTCCTCCAGGAAACTCTGCTTGACCTAAATGTCACCTCCTCACCTCTCTGACCTTGCAGGAGAGGATGAGAGCAGCTGTGCACGGCATCTCCCCTGCGAGCCTTCCGTATCGGGGCACCAGAGAGCACCCCCCTCTGTAAGCCCCGAAGAAACGTTTAAGGAGGTACTGATAAACTATTAGCTGTCAGTGGGAACTAAAGCCTGGGAGACAGTGGGGGCCTCGGAGGGGAGTAGCAGCAGGTGGCCCCACCCCCACGCAGGTCCCCGCATTCAGAGGCCCCCAAATGCTTTCCAGCCGGTTCAGTGATGCCACTATGGTGGCCAAGCCAGAGACCTGGGCCATCCCCGGCTTCCCGTCTCTCGCCCACAGCCGGTTGGTCACCATGCCCAGTAAAGTCTCTGCCTCCCCCAGAGCTGTCACTTCACCTTCACCCGCCCAGCTTCAGGCCACGTAGTCTCCCATCAGAATGACAGCCATGGCCTCCCGGCCGGGTTCCCCACCTGCAGCCTCACCCCACGGCCCCCTCATCCTCCAGGAACATAGATCTATTTCACAGATGTAACCAGAGCAGCTTTCCACCCAGGAGACAAGCCGGAGAGGAAGTGAAGGACCCAGAGACAGTCACGACCTCATATTCCGCGGCCAGTCTTCCATCACCCGTGGACAAGTCCCTGAACACGGGTTAGCTCAGTTCCCCATTTATGAAACGCAGACAAAAACACACACCCTGAGGCTAGCGGGGACTCCGTGAAACGCACGTGCTGTCTTCTGCACATGACAAGGTGGGAGCTGGAAACCGCGGAGGGGCCCTCCCAGAGCCCCAAGCATTAGACACACAGCCCAGCTTCTTCTACCCACTGCTTTGACTCTAAAGCTCCCTCTGGACGCAACGTTTCGGGCCAAGCCCCCCGTCCCCCCAGCTCCAGCCCGTCTCCTCTTCCAAGGCCCGAGTCCAGCATCATGAGCCCAGGCCAGTTCTCCTTATCCCGGATCCAAGCGGCTGCCCAGACTTGGTCCCCTCTCCATGCTCATGACAGATGCCCTCAAGGCCCCTGGAACCTTCTAGAGCACTGGCCACTCTATGCGTGGGACTGCTCTGTCCGAGCAGCAGCTGCTTGTGGGCAGGGCTGCGTCTCTGAGCCCAGAGCTAGGCCCGGGACAGGCAACCGGAGGCTGACGGGGGCAAAGTCCCCTCGTCTGGGGTCAGCGAGACAAGTCACCTGCTTCCAAAACACAACGGGACCGGGACAGGACAGTCTCATTATGGAAGAAATAAAGAAGGTCACTGGTCTTAACGGGAAGCTGAGAGGCTCCTGGGGCGGCAGGCACATCTGCGCGGGGGGCCCTCAGGCCTGGCTAAGGTCCCATCCAGCCCTGAGGTCCTTGTCCCCACGGAGATGGGCCTGACGTGCTCAGAAAAGCAGCACATCTGTCCTCAGGGCCATGCGGGGCGCACGGACACTCATGCTGCGTCAGGACCAAAGGACAAGGCCACAGGCACTAACTTTCCATCAGGAGAGCGGAGGCGAGGCGGACACAGAGAGACGCCCTGTGACAGCGCAGGGATCCGAGCAGGGCCGGGGGGCCGGGTGCTGAGAAAGCCGCGGTCCGTGTGCACCTGAGTCTAAACAGCAGTGAAAAGCTGGAGACTCGATTTCCTCTGTCAGGGAATAGAGGCTTAGACAGCCTAAGAAAGACTGCACAGCAGAAAATCAAAGGAAGCCATTTAAGGTCAACAAGCATGTTTAACTCGTCCCCGGCTAATCAAGAGATTAGCAATTCTTAATAGTGAGCTTTTGTTTAAAGCTTGAAAGGTTTTTCCCACACAAGGCTCCTCCTTCCCACGAAGCATCCCAGATCGGGCTGCACCGACCAGTCGGCCTGTGAAACTGAGTCAGAATCACCCACGAGCCCCAAGCTCAGGTGTAGGCTGGCGGTGCCCGCTGGCGACAGGGGACAAATACAGTATTTCTGGCTTAGCGTCCTTTTCTCGCTGTCCCAGCCTTGTGAGCTGCATGCCCTGGGCACTCCCCACCACTCCCTGTTGGACAAGTTCCAGAAAAATGCCTCAGGACACGCGCGCTGGAGCCCGGCTCTGCGGAACCACTGGAGGAGCCCGGAGCCCAGCCATGCCCCTGTCACACGGCCCCGCTCCCCCCGCAGCCTCGCTGGCAGATCCAGACCCAGAGGCTTCCGCACAGGCACTGACCCAAGAAGGACTCACCCTTGTCACCCAGCCAGGGCGCTTTAAACAGGGCTCCACGACCCCAAAGGGCCCTTCCGCCAGCAGGTGGTGGGCACACAGTCCCAGGCTGAACCCCACCCCCCGCAAAGAGCGCAGCAAGCAGTCCTGGGCACCAAGAGCTCGCCTCCAGGCACTGTCCTGCTCCCAGCCTCGCTGTCCCCCGGACACAGTGGTGGCCTCCTCCTCGGAACGGCAGGCTCCTTCGGAGAAACACCCCGGAGACACCGCGAGCCTGGCCCCAAGGAGGAGCCCGGGGTCTGGGCGAGGGGGCGGAAGCTGCCACGCTCACGCCCGGACAGCACATGTGACCCTCTCGGCCGAAGGGACGGGACGCTGAGAGCCTCTGCTTCCGACTTTTAAGCACCTGCTTCCCGTGGCTGCCAGGTCTCACCTCCCCGTTTCTGCTGCGGACATTCTGTCCCCAGGCTGTTCCTCTTCCCCAGGGCAAGGGTTTATCACTGCAGTAAAGAGGCCCGGACAATCTCAGTGACCAAGGCCATGGGCCTTAAGGTAGCCTGCCCAGGAGTTCCCGTTGTGGCTCCGCAGGTTGAGAACCCAACACTGTCTCTCTGAGGACGTGGGTTCAATCCCTGGCCTCGTCCAGTGGGTTTAAGGATCCTGTGTTGTCACAATTTGTGGTGTAGACCGCAGATGCAGTTCGGATCCTGTGTTGCTGTGGCTGCGGTGCAGGCCCCAGGTGTAGCTCTATTTCGACCCCCAGCCCGGAAACTTCCATATACCATGGGTACGGCCATACGAAGAAAAAAAAAATTAAAAAAGGTCTACCGAGGATGGTTTGGGTGATTTCAGAAGACAAAGGACGCAGGGACTCCAACAAGGAGGGGACTGGGGGCCCAGGCAGGAATCTGTGCTGCAGGATGAGTGAGGTGGGGAGCCCGACATTGTCCAGGGCAGTCTCACCACCCTCAACACCACGCTGAAGATAAACACGTCTCGGGAGTTCCCGCTGTGGCTCGGCGGTAATGAACTTGACTGGCTTCCAGGAGGATGTGGGTTCAATCCCCGGCCCTGTTCAGTTGGTTAAGGACCTGGCGATGCTGTGGCTGTGGTGTAGGCGGCAGCAACAGCTCTGAGGCAGCCCCTAGCCTGGGAACTCCCATATGCCACGAGAGCAGCCCATCAAAAAAGGAAAAAGCTAATAAATAAATAAAAATGTGCAGTTCCCGCTGAGGCACAACATGATCAGCAGTGTCTCTGGAGTGCTGAGACACGGGTTCAATCTCTGCACAGTGGGTTAAGGATCCAGTGTGCCCACAGCTGCTGTGGCTCAGATCTGGTCCCTGGCTGAGAACTCCACATGCTGACCAGCAGACAAAAAAGAAAAAACAAAGGCATGACCCTTTCAGATTGGTTTATCTGTTTATTTACTTTTTTTTTCTTTCACTTTTTAGAGCTGCACCCAAGGCATATGGAGGTTCCCAGGACAGGGGTATAATCAGAGCTACGGCTACCTACATACACCACAGTCACACGGGATTCAAGCCATGTCTGAGACCTACACTGCAGATCACGGCAATGCCAGATCCTTAACCCACTGATCAAGGCCCGGGATCAAACAGCGACCTCATGGATACTAGTTGGGTTCATTACCCCTCTGAGCAGTGATGGGAACTCCTAGATCGGTTTATCTATTTAATAAACAATATTTGCCCCTCAGTTGTTTATAAAACCCTGTGGTAGATGCTGTGATGGAAAAAAATGAATTTAAAACTATGTTATTTATCTACCAAGCACCAAAAAATCTTTCATGTCCCATCCATGTCAATTCAACTGCGAAGGCTGCACACAGAATCGGGCCTCTATCTGGGATCTGTGCGCCAAAAGCCAGCAAACTGTCTTTTACCAACTTAGGCTTCAGAAATTCATAACTGAATGGTCAAATTTCAAAGCAGCCGCAGGATGCCTTTATGGGACAGAAAACATCACTTCCCTGAAATTCGCGGCATCTCTAAAATTAAGTTCAGATGGCAATGAACCGTGAACGCCAGTTCTCCGATGTCACTAGACTCAGAAAACATCACGCGGAAGCAAGTTTCAAAACAAGATGAGTTTCAAAAAGCAACCATTTCCCAAAAGCACCTTCTGGGCAACGAGGTCCACGCCGTCCTGCATTTGTTCACGTTGACAAGCATCCAAGGGAAGCTCCTGGGTGTCTGGCACCCTGCAGGCCCTGGTGATTGCCAGGGAGGCAGGGGGACAACGCAGCACAACAGGAGGGGGCGCCCAGGAGAGGCAGGCGCAGCAGGCCCAGAGGAGGGGGGACCGGTGCAGTGTGGGCAATCCTGGAAGGCTTCATGGAAGCAGTGAAATTACTCCAGGTGGGCGGCAGGCATGGATGCAAATGCAGGGCAAGGGGAGCAAAGGGCCCACCCCCGGTGGGGAGCGGTGGGGAGCAGCGGGGCGCGCGGACAGCTCCGTGTGGCCAGAGAACAAGGGGGGAGGAGTAGCCGCAAAGGAGGCTGAGACCAGCCTGTGAAGGGCTCTCCCAGCCTCTCGGCCCTAGAACCTGGCCTTTCTGAGGGTCAAGAGGCACCTTCTCCTCCAGCCAAGACGCAGAAGCCAACAGGGACCTGAGAAGAGGATGCTTCTCGGGGGAGTTCCCAGGGCTTTAAGGAGCACAGCCAGTGGCAGCCTGTCCCCTGTCCCCCCAGGCCCCCAATCTCGGGAACCTTCCAACACCCTCCCCCACCGTGACTCAGTTTCCCTTCCCCCAGCCCCCCACTCTGTGTGGGGAGGACGAGGCTTCTCTACCGCAGAGCCACCAGCGTCAGGTTCATCTCCTGTAACGCCACCACTCGTCTCCTACCAGCCCCCAGATGGCACCGAACCTGCCCTCCTGCTTCCTCTGCCTCTCTGGTCACCACCTGCCTTCCAGGCAGGGGGAGCGTCCGGGCGGGAGGGGACCAGAGAGGCAGGGGCGGCTCGGGAGAGGTGTCTCCTGCTCGCAGATGCTAGCGATGCACGCAGCTCCACCAGGCAGCGGCACGCCCGGGGCATTAACTTCCCCTTCCTGCCTCCCAGACGGAAACGCAAACCCTCCATCCTTTCCACCTCAAACCACGCCGCCCCTGCCCTCTGCTCCCCTCACCTCCCACTGCTGAGGTCCAGCGTCCCATTGGCTCCCTCTCGAGGCTGAGCCCACATCTCTCCCTTTCTTCTGCTTGGTGCTCGCGAGGCACACACACACATCACAGCCTCTGCTCGCCTGGGACACTTCCTCGGGCCCCGAATCCCCCGGCCACCCTTTCTCGTTCCTCCTCCGCTTTGCTCGCTGCCCAGGGGCTTGCCGCCCATCCTCTCGGACACCCTCCCAGAGGAGAGTCCCACTGCCGAGCCAGTGGTGCCCGGCGTTCACTGAGCGGGTGCAGTTCTCGCCTCCCTGAGAGGCAGCGTGTGCAGGGCGGGTTAGAGCACGAGCTGAAGAGTGCCTGGGTCAGAACTCGCCTTTCTGAACCTCGCTCCATAGGTCAGGGGTAGCGTTGCTCCCCGGGGGCCTCAGCCAAAGGATGAGATAAGAACAATCAAAGCACCCCGCAGAGGTGGCTGCGAAGGTAAAATGAGCCCGGCGATCAGTGTCACCTGGGACTGCTCTCCGCGGCCAACCCCGATCCTCCTCCCCCTCGGGGTCCCTCCATCCCAGAACGTCCCGCTGCCCGGGGCGACTCGTGCTTGCTTGCACAGTCTCCCTGGAGAACACACACGTCACCTCCACGCTCGTGCGCGTAACGCCAGACGGCCCAGCAAGGCCCGGACCCCAACACCCCCACACCCACACACCCATCAGCTTTCTGGCCACCCCAGCGCGGTCTGAAACTCTCTCGGCACAGTCCTGCCCTACAGCTCGGCAGCTCCCAGCCTCCCACAACTGTGCACTCTGCCCTCCCGGGACTCGGCCCTGGTCCCTCCCTCACCTTCCAACAGCAGCCAGGTCCCTGGGCATCACCGTGTGGGCTTGTGCTTCTCCGTCTCCGCCTTCCCGGTCCAGCCTGTGCCCGGGTATCAGAAGCAGGCCCTGCAGGCCCCCCCACCATGCCTGGCCTCGCCCCCAGCTCCCTAGTCTGGCATCCAGAGCCGATCCCGATGCTCCTAGACACGGGACAGGAGCGATGGCAGCTGCCATGGGTGAAGTAGCCACTCTGCTGCTTCGAGACAAGCACTGGCAGGTACTCCCCTAGCTCCACAGTCACAACTGTTATTTTCCACATTTTACAGACCAGGGAACCGAAGCTTCGAGAAGTCAAGCATGGGGTCAAATCGCACATATGGGCAGCAGCGAAGACGGGATCTGACCCCGGGGAGACTGACTCCGAGTTCCCTGCTTACCCACTGCAGCATCATTCATTCCCCACCAGCCCGGCCTCCTCAGCCGCGTCCTCCCGCGTCCCTGATACTGTGGCCGTGGCAGAGCGTTCTCACGGCCTGCGTCTTCCCCACGCTGTCCCTCCAGTCTCCGGCCAACAAAACTGATGTCTCGGGGCCCGGATGCTTCTCCTTCCACACAGCATCTCCGCTCCCGAGACCCACCATTCACGCTCCGGGCCCCACGGGGACGCCGGGCAGGACACTGACGGTCTCCGTCCTGGACCTCCTCGCACGGGGGGCAGCTGACGACCGGATGGGGGGAACCAGAGAGAGGATGGAGACGTGTGGCCCAGGCCCTGCCTTCCCTCTGCTTCCAAGGCCACCTTGCCGGGGGCAGGGGGCGGGGCTGCCACACGCGGAGGCCCGCCTCAGCTGGGCCCCTGAGAGAGGCACGGGGGTGCTCGGGGACCCCCTGGCCACAGTCTCTGAACGCCTTTAGTAGCCCTGGACCTGCTATCTTGGTCTCCACTTGTCTGACTCCTCATCTTACTTTGCAGGCGATGCCAAACCCAAGGGGCACTTCAGTGGCACAACTGCCACGGGCCTCACCAAGCTGGGTCACCTCTCAGCGCAGGATGAAGCGGCAGGGCCCACAGAAAGGCTGCTCAGAGCCGGTCTGCTGTCTGTATGGCACGCGTGTGACCGATGCGCCATCTCTGAGTGAGTGTTCACCAGCGAGGAGATGCCACGGCAGCCTGGGGTGACCCCTCATCCAAGTGGCTCCCCTTGTCTGGGAGCCTGGCCCCCCGTCACTTGCTTTCCCAGGAAAGCATCTGGGCAGGGCCTTGCGGTGGTCACTGGACCAAGCTGCCAAAGCAAATGAACACCTTTGTGTGTGGTTTCCAGACCAGCCTCGTCCGTCTGGTCAGCACGAGCCCGGCCCCGGGCCACAAGCACCCTCAGGTGAACGGATGATGAGGGCGTCCGACCCAGCAGGTGGCCTCCCAGGCCGCCCTCACCTCTACCCACTCCCCACCCACTCCACCTGCTCCCACGGCAGATGGAACCTTACCGCACCTCGGGAGCCTCAGCCCCAGAACAAGCCCTTCAAAAACAGCTGTCCCCACTGTCCTTCTCACAGCAGGGGACAGGCACACGGGACACGCAGATTTACCCCCGGGGGGAAAAATGGACACCGAGTCATTCCACTGCCTTGACCTGACGGTGCACAGAGTTGGAGAAATGCTTCAGGCGCAGCCTCAGCTTCAAGGCTTCCAAAAGCTTCACCTCGAAAACCACCCCCTAAAAATATGTAACCAGCCAGCGGTCAGTGTGGAAGCTGGGTGGGGGTTAAGGAGACCCGTTATGCTAGTCCTTCTACATCTGTGCATCTTTGAATTTTTTTAAACAACGAGTTTTTTGTTTGGGGTTTTTTAAGCCACCACTTAGGGAGCTGGGCTTTTCCAGAGGGGCCCGTGAGATCCTACCTTCTCCCGCCAGGGACCAAAGAACTGAGACTTGAACCTATTTCCTGATGCCTCCAATGGCGCCCTTTCTGCCACGCTATCCAGACTCCATGAAGGTCTCAACATCTGACCAAACATCAACCCCACTGTAGCTCAGAACCTCACCGCCTCTCCCCTGGATTTCCAAAGCTGCCTCCCCCAGAATTCCTGCCTCTGGCTGCCTCTTCTTCAACCCACCTTGTCCAGAGAAGGCAGGTACACTCATGCGATTCAGGACGCCACTCCTCTGCTCTCAAACCGTCCGTGCATTCTGCAGCTCGGCCATCCAGGTCCTCCCAGAGAGCCGCCCTGCCAGCTGCACTTCTCACCAGGCTCTCGGTCAAGCCCGCTCCTACTCCCTAAATACAGGAAGCTCTGTCTGTTCTGTTTCCTCTGTACGTGATGCTTATCTCCATCTGCACTTTCAAATCTCACCCATTCCAAGGCTTAGCCACGTGCACCCGCACAAGGAAGAAGGCTTTCCTGACGCCACTCCCTCCAGTGCCTGGGGTGCTGGCTGACTCCCCTCTGCTCCTGCCACGCGTGGCACTGCCTTGAGCATCGCCTTCAAAGCTGTGTCACCGTGACTTCTCAAGACGCCCATCTCCCCTTCCAAATTAAGATAACTTGAGCACAAGAAGCACGTGCTCTTCACTTGTCGGTCCTCAGAGACCACAGACCAGTGTCCACTTTGTCCTGCCCTCTCTTTGTGGTCTGATACTCAAAGGTGAAGGCAGCTCTGCCACAAGGGGAACTTGGCCTTGCCTGAGCCTGGCGTGACCTCACCGGTGAATGCAATCGAATTCCCAAACACCAATGGGAGAGTGAGACGTAATTTCCCCTAATAGATGATAAAACCAGGCATTTCCCCGCATGCTATTATTTTAGAATGCCAAGCACCAAGGCAAAAAACAGATCTGAACTGGCAAGTCTTCTCTGTCACTGCGCGTGTTCAGGGCCCTCACGTAAGACTTGAGTCTGCAGCCAGGTACTGCCTACAAGCCTCCCAGGCCGCCTGGGGGGAGCGCAGGCCCCAGAATCTGGGCTCTAGGTAAACACTCATGGACTTGATCAACATTTATTCCGTATTTTGAACCTTCATTTCAACACGTTAAAGAGTTTAATTTGGGGAGTTCCCTTGTGGTGCAGTGGGTTAAGGATCGGGTGCTGTCACTGCATCAGCTCGGGTTGCTGCTGTGGTATGGGTTCAAACCCTGGCCCGGGAACTTCTACATGCTGTAGGCCTGGCCAAAAAAAAAAAAAAAAAAATTTAATTTAGAATCAATGCAATAGCTTCTCTTTGGCATTAAAAAAAAAAAAAGTTTAAGCAGCAGGGGACCAAAGAATGTTCTTTAAGAGAGGCATGTGCAGGGGCCATAGCCCGGCCCCTGCCTCTGGCGGAGCAGGGAGCTCCCTCTGCAGGCCTGGGTAGGAGGGGATTAGCAGGGGGCCCGCAGCTCCGCATTTACTGGAGGCCAAGGGCCACGAGCCAGGCGGAGACGCCCCACAGAACCCACTACCAGACCACGGGGAATGGCCCAGGCAGCGCTTTTGTGGGCTGAGCCTTTGGACAAGGCCAATCAAGCTCCCTGCTCTGGCTTCCGGCCCTGGTCCCCGTGCAGGACTGCCACTGCCCACCTCTCCACCCTGTGCTGTGACACTGAGCCCTGTTCGCTGAGGGTTTTGGAAACATCCTGTTATGGGCTGAACTGTAGGCCCTCCTGCAAATCCAGACCGTGTTTAGAAATAAGACCTTTAAAAGGCCGTTAAGATGAGCCCTACCCCAGTGACTGGTACCCTTCTAAGGGCACTGGGGGGTCCCGAGAGATGACTGACGGCCTGAAGACACAGGGGAGAGGTGGCCATCTCCCAGCCAAGAGAAAGGCCTCAGGAGAAACCAACCTTGCCAGCGCCTTGATCTTGGGACTTCTAGCCTCCAGAACCTCAAGAAGATTCACGTTCAAGGCTTAACCCACCTAGCTGGTGGTGTTCTGTCACAGCAGCCCCAGCCAGCTGTCCACGCCCCGTCTGATCTCAGATTCACCAGGCAAACCCATCCGAAGGCACAGCCTGGGCTCCAGACACACAGGTCCCTGCTCTAGCCCGCGGGGGCTCCTCTTCCCCTTGGCCCAAGGGAGACCGCTCCAGCCCCTAAAGGCCGAAGTTAGGAGCCTGATCTGGGACCGCAGCTGGTGGGCTGCATGCGGGCGAGTCAACAAGCCCTGCGCGAGGTGCGGGGTGGGGAGGCCAAAGCTGCTCTGCCAGCCTCGGGGCACCAGCCGCGCGCCCTCGCGCTCAGGTCACTTCCGTCCCCCCGAGAGCTCTCAGGCCAGAGAAGAGCTCAGGGACTTTCCTAAGAAGATGAACCAGGACCGCCCCATCTGCACACGGACGCACGGACCTCAGACAAGCCACTGGGCGCTGCAGGAGGAAGTTCCTGCCCCCAGGGTCTGTCAGTCTGGGCACCTGCAGTCGCTCCTGGGGGCCCCTCTCCATCCTGCTCACCTCTTCTTTGCTGCAGAGCAGGGCCACTCCCTTCCCCCAGGAGATGGCCCGCAGCTCTGCGTGACCCGAGAGCCACGGAAGGGGAAGGCCGTGCTGACGCCAGAGCCTCTGCTGCTTCTTCCTCATTCTCCCACAGAAGCAGAGAAGCAAGAGGCAATAGGGAGAGTCCGGCCTTTGGCTTTAAATCCTGGCTCTGCTGCTTAGAGCTGAGCCAGTTTCTGACCTCGGGCAACACAGATCAACCGCTCGGGTTACTGACTAACAGAGCGATTGCACACCTGCCTCGCGCGGGGCCGGCCAGAGGACTAGGAGAGGGGACAGCATAAGCCACCCAGCTCAACGCCGGCCCCGCGCTGCAGCACTGTTCCAGAAGACGGAGCTAGCCAAGGCCCCTGGTCAGCGCCTGAATGTTGGGATCCGGGAACAATATATGACAATGACTCCCTTTGAGAAGCTGCCAAATCTTCAGGCGGGCCTGCAAGCAGAGGGGCCTTGGGTACAAGCGCCTTCGCAGGCCCTGTGCTCTCCGGGTCTGCCTAGCACGGCCTCCAGAATCGAAACGTTTCTACTGATGACATGCTGACGCATCCAGCCCTGACGCCTTCCTCGGCCAGCCCGCTGGTCCCACGGGCCCGGACCCCAGCTCAGGG
The DNA here is from genome assembly GCA_004024745.2 of Catagonus wagneri. Classification (NCBI taxonomy): domain Eukaryota; kingdom Metazoa; phylum Chordata; class Mammalia; order Artiodactyla; family Tayassuidae; genus Catagonus; species Catagonus wagneri. The sequence goes on from PVHT021183549.1 coordinate 1,006,842, forward strand.
ACAGAGAGCAGGCAGAGTTTACGATGCCCATGCACGCTTGGGGCGCAGACACCTGGCGGAGAAGTCACAGCTGGGGAGACCCTCACATCGGGGCTGAGGCTGGGCTCCAGGGCTGCAGAGATGAGGGACCAAATCCTGACCCCGGCCGTGGTGCGCGGGGGTCCTCGGCCCAATCACTGGGTCGGGGGAGCCCTTATTAACTCTAGGTGGCTTAGAAGGAGACAGCCAAGGCACACTGAGGTCCCAGGGAGGCACTGTGACATCCACGCAGCGGATGTCACACGCTCACAGACACCCAGAGCTCAAGGGGCAAGCACCCGCAAGTCACTTAAGAATGGACTCCGCACACAACGTGTGACAGTGATGCAACCAGACGCATGTCCCAGGCAGCCTGTAGGACCCTCCGTGTGTCCCTTCCTCACTCAAGCATCCCTGGGTTTACTTAAAATCCTCTTTCGAATGTAGTAACCGTGACACGTGAGGACTGGGGTTGCAACCCCGGAGCAGCCCTTTATGGTTTTCAAAGCACTCAGGATTAGCCAGCAGGACGTGAAGATGCCGTTATCACCAGACCCCAGGACGCTGCAGCCCAGACAGCAGCCCAGAGCCGGCTTCTCAGGCTTTCTCTCAGGCTGGGGAAACCTTCCAACAGGAAGCCCAAAGGACCCCAGGTCCTCCCCGAGGACAGAGCACGCTGTGGCTGCCAGGGCCGGATCTGGATTCTGAGCTCTAGGAGAGAGGCCGAGCTGGACAGAGGACACAGCCCTGTGCAGACCTGAGCAGCAACGAGGACTGGTCGGCTGTCCAGGACACGAGATAAAAAAGAACCCGGCTTCAGCCGGCAGACACCACCAGCAGCAGCCCGCTCAGACCCTGAACGCGACACTATGGAAACAAGTCCTCCTTTCCCACAGCTGTCACCGCACCCCTGCCCTGCCCACAGGGGCAGCTGTCCCAGGAGACACTTACTGAACAGCATCGGTCCCTCTCCTCCGTCCCCACAGCTCCGCCTGGCCCTCCCTCACCCACACCCCATGCCGCCAACCCACCGTCTTGTTTAACATCCCTCGATGGCTGACACCCTGGGGTCCCCAACAGGTGGGGTGAGTTGTGGGAGGCCTGTTACTAACGACAAAGGAACTGAAGTCAAGAATCTTCTGGTATAACTCGGATAAGATTCTGGGTTATCTTGCCCATTCTTAGATGCTTTACTGAGCGGGAGGGAAAACAGAGGAAATTGGCCAGGAAATCAGCAACTGCCTACGGCGCTCAGGAAACAGCAGTTCCTGCAACACCGTGAACAACTGTGAAATCTCCTAGTTTGAGAGGTTCGCCTCCTGAACGTGCGTGTTTAGGGGTGTGTGTGTGTGTGTGTGTGTGTGTGATCATTTATTACTGGGGCTGGGTGTGCATCACAGCAGCCTGGTGTGTGTGTGTGTGTGTCACACCATTTATTTACTGGGGCTGTGTGTGTGTGTGTGACACCATTTATTTACTGGGGCTGTGGGTGTGGGTGTGGGTGTGGGTGTGTGTCACACCATTTATTTACTGGGTGTGTGTGTGTGTGTGTGTCACACCATTTATTTACTGGGGCCGGGTGTGCATCACAGCAGCCTGGCCACGTCCACCAACAGCCTGTCACAGTGCCGCCATCGGACACGCGCAGGCTGCCCATCCGCCTGCCTCAACGCCAACTGCCGGGCTCCCTGCTAAACCTAAGCGCCGAATAATCCCACTCCACACGGCAGCGAGATGGGGCGGAAAGAACACGAGTTTGAGCATCAGACAGACTGTGCCACTGCCCGAGGCATGAAGCACGCCTTCCAGTCTCTGCTTCCCTATCGAGCCTCCCTGCTCCTCCTCCAGTTCCAAACCAACCACCCCCACGACTGCCTTTTTTTTTTTTTTCGCTTTTTGGGCCGCACCGGCAGCATATGGAAGTTCCCAGGCTAGGGGTCGAGTCGGAGCTGCAGCCGCCGGTCTACACCACAGCCACAGCAACGCCGGATCCGAGCCTTGTCTTTGATCTACATACATACACCACAGCTCACAGCAACGCTGGACCCTTAACCCACAGAGCGAGGCCAGGGATCGAACCAGTGGCCTCATGGATACTCATGGGGTTCAATACCACTGAGCCACGACTGGAACTCCCTCATGCCTTTCTCGTGTGTGTTGCTGTTCCTTCTGCTGAAAATGCCCTCCTTCACCCCCTCAGACGGGGGGGGGGGTCTCTGGTCTGTCTTTCCTTCAAGACACACCTCAAACATCCCCTCCTGGGCAAGCCAGGTGCCCCGACCGCCCCTTTCTCCGAGCGTCCACTGTGTGCTCCCTGCAGTTATTACTGCCTGTTCTGCGCGAGGGGTATGCCCCTTAAATCGCATACAGGCGGGGGACAGGTCTCCCATCAGGTTCCCACCGAACCAGCTCTCAGCACGGAGGACGGTCAAAATCACAGAGGCACTGAAATAGTAACTGAGGCCCCAATTCTAACGACTCCAGGACACACGCTCGGGAACGACGCTTCGCCTCTGCGGCTGAAGGAGCTCCAAATCCAGCGAGCCGCTTCTGATCGGGCCCCCAGGCCTCCCCTCCCTGCCACCCGGCTGGGATGGTGGCCCGCAGGCATCCACGTCGCCCGACCACAGCATCTCCACCCTCCCGCCACAGCCCGCCCCAAACCTCAGCCTCCTCCAAGGAGGCCCCGCTGCCCACAGCCCTTCCCGGCCACCTCTCGGGGCTGGAAGCTTGCTCCGCGGCCCAGGCCGCACATGGACAGAGTCCCCAGGGCCGGGCTCAGTGCCCCCCTGGCTGGCCCCCTCCTCCGGCCACTGCTGCCTCCTGGATGATGTGAGCTCAGTGTCTCAGACCACCCGGCCCTGGTCCCCAGGTGCCAGGATGCTGTGTTCTCGAAATCTTCAAGGAAGGACCCACGGGTCTGTAGGAGCCTGCGTGCCCCAGCCACGTGGCGGGGCCAAGCTGGCATCAGCAGAGAACCCGCACAGGACAATCCCTCTAGGATCAGAGCTTCGAAGGTTCAGCCCACAAAGCACTGCCTTCCCCTCAGCCAGCGCCGGTACCCGGTGGGACCTCAGCCTGTGACGTGGGACACAGGAGCTTCTGCACAGCCGCACGCTGCCGTCTCCAGTGCTCCACCCTTGGGCCCCCCGACCCTTGCTGAAAACCACCTCTCTGCTCAGAAGCCACCAATCACCTCCCCCCAGATCCTACAACCCTTCAGCCAAACTGCCTCCTCTGTTAGTTCACAAATTCCTCCTGGCCAACGCTGCCTGGACAAGACCCTCTTCAGGCAGGTGCTAGCACTTGCTCTAGAACAGTCGCCTGGCCCCACAGGTAAGCTTGAGTTAGCTGGAATTGCTTACATCACGTCAAAATGAAAACTGCCTCCTATTTCATCCCCCCAACCCTGCCCCCTGAGCAACACAGAACATGGTTTTTTGTTTTGTTCTGTTTTGTTTTGATTTTTAGGGCTGCATTCTCGGCATACGGAGGTTCCCAGGTTAGGGGTGGAATCACAGCTACAGCTGCTGGCCTACACCTCAGCCACAGGAACGTGGAATCCAAGCCTCATCTGCGACCTACACCGCAGCTCATGGCAATGCCAGATGCTTAACCCACTGACCGAGGCCAGTAATCGAACCTGCAACCTCATGGATGCTAATCGGGTTCGTTAGCACTGAGCCACGACGGGAACTCCGCCACACAGAACACAGTAGCTCCCTGTGATTTTTTTCCATCTCAAAAATCAGTCACAACCCTGTCTTCCTGACTGTCCCAGAACCTTCTAGAGCTGACAGGACAGGGCCTCCAGCTTTGCAGCAGTGATGGGCCCTCCTCTACCCACCCCCAGACTGTGGTACCCAAGTTCCCGCCTTCAGGAGCAGCTAGTCTGGGCCCTCGCAGGGAAAAGCACCCCCGCCCCCAGCAAGGCCTAAAGCCAGAACTTCTGTCACCGCAGCCAAGCTAAGCGACTCTGTGGGCTTTACTGTGGTCAGCTCGGAAATGCACACGAGCTGATTTTGGGGAGGCCGAGGGCAGGACTTTGCGCTTACCCTGCCACGTCCCATCAGGCTGGTCTGGGTCCTGCACTCCCTGATGGTCGTCCTTGCCCTGGACCTTGGCGAATGGCCATCTGAAAGTGGCCTGTCCCCACCACCGCCACCACGGGCTCCTGCCTCCTGGGCTCCCTGCGCACCCCAGCCATGGGGGTGACCCTGGGGGCCCAGACAACACTGCTTCCCCCTGAAATCTTAGAATACGCCTTCTGGATGATGGAAATCGCTGCTCTTGACAAAGCCTATTTGCCAGGCTTCCTGGGAAGCGCATGCTGATAATATCACTTACTATTCACGATGCAGCAAGTCCCTTAGCCAACATTTTATATGTATCATTAACTCATTTAATCTTTTTTTTTTTTTTTAGGGCTGCACCTGCAGCATATGGAGATTCCCAGGCTAAGGGTCTAATCAGAGCTCTACCCCCTGGCCTACACCACAGCTCACAGCAAAGCCGGATCCTTAACCCACTGAGCAAGGTCAGGGATCGAACCCGCAACCTCATGGATGCTAGTCAGATTTGTTAACTGCTGAGCCACAGTGGGAACTCCTCATTTAATTTTTACAACTGAATGACACAGGCCTGTTATTATTCTGATTTGAAAGGTGAGGGACTTTGAGTTCAGAGAGGAAGAGACTTGCTCCAAGGAGCAACATCAAGCCTGCGTAGAGCCAGGATTTAAACCAAAGACTGAGCGCGCAGGGCGCTCAGAGGTGAGGGAGGCCAGGCCCTAGGGGCAGAGGAAACCCACCCCCTGCCAAGCTGGAGTCAGGGGCTGGGTGAGGAGTCGGTTTCCAGAAGCAGGATAACACCCCAGGAGGCTTTGTGCAGCTCCAGTGAGCCGCGCAGCGAAAACCTAGCCGGATATGCAGGGTGTGCTTGCTGTCAGCGGCCAGCAGCGCTGCATCGAAGAAGCAGATATACTGGCGGCTCGCAGGAAGAGCTTATGTAATAAAACTTTTTCATGACACGCAGTCGAAGTCAGGTGACAGAGCCAAGAACTACTCCTTCGCTTTGGCAAAACGTCGCACTGGAAGAATCCTTCCTTACCCGAATTCAGGTTCTAACCCCCCCCAGCCCCCACCCCCCACCTGCCCCGGTTGCTTATTGAATTTGGGGTTTGATCCCACACCTCCCAGGACCCCTGAGACAGTCCTGCGGCCCCAGGATCCCATCCAGCTGAGCGTCTGCCTCCTCCTCTCACTCTTAAAAGTGTCCCAGTTTGGACAATGTATGGAACATTCTGGAATCTTAAAAAAAAAAAAAATCACTTTCCGTGTCTGGCACCTGTTTCCCTCCCATAAATGGGAATAACACCACCCCCTCGAGAAACAAGTCCTTGGTAATCCCCCAAAGTCAGAAGTGGCTCTCCGTTCCCGCCAGCGGTGCTCTCCGCAGCCAGTCCTCACGCCACACCTCAGGATCATGCAGGAAGCAGTCCAGCGCCAGGCCAGCCATTCCCGTAGAAACCTCTGCTTCAGAGCCAACACAGCCCGGGGCTGTGGGAAGCAAGCAGCGGCCCCTGAAGCCACAGTTGTCACACATGCACGCAAAGAACAAAGGCAGCCCACTTTCGGGCTTCTTCACCTGAGCGGTGGCTCCGCTGCAGACAGACAGACAGACAGACAGACAGACAGACACAGACACACACACACACACAAACGGTCAAAGTGTGGGGGCCCTGCTGCCAGAAGCAGCGGCAAAGCTGGACCTCTTAACCCATCTTGCCAGGCCAGGGACTGAACCTGCATCCTGGGGCTGAAGATCCGCCACCCATCCTGGTGCGCCCCAGCGGGAACTCCACATGTGTGGTTGTTTTTATTTGGCAATTATCATACACCCAGCAATCATTTAAAGGTCTCATGTGCATTAACCCAGGTCTCCCTTAGCAAAAACCGAGACAGACACCGTGCCCGGCAAAGGCCGGACTCACCCTGGGAGGCTGGAGACCTAGGAGCCTGGCCAGACGGGGGGTGGGTGGGTGGTGTCCTCCTGAGTCACCAGACAACTGTGGCCCTCGCTCAGCACCTGCAGTCCCCGATGCTGGCCCTGCACACAGGCTCCCGCTGGGGAACGGCTCTCAGAGCTGACTGCCCTCCGCGGAAAGGCCCCTCCCACCCGTCACCCCAACTCCAGTGCCACACAGGCCACTTCTCATGACCGGTTGGATGGGTCCCTAAAGTCTGTTGATGGGGAGAGGTGCCTGGGTCCTTAGAACATGTCTTTCCAGATGGCTTCCATTCCCAGGAAAACCCTTTAACACACATGGATCCACACTGAGCACCAACGAGTAAAAGAGAGCAGACACCATAAAATCGGTCCACACCCCACAGGCCATGGGACCAAAAGAAGGTGGCATCAGCCTTGACGGCTCCGTTGGCTTTGGCCGGCGGGACACCTCCCCTGGGTCTCTGACCTCTAAGACTTCAGGAGCTGTTCCACAGACCGGATTCGCCCTAAACCCGATCTCTGTCTCATTTTTCGTCGCCTAATGGCAGCTCCATCTGGACCTTCCAGCAGCTCTTGTCTGGCCAAACCCACTGTGTTACAAGGGCTAGAACCAAGGCCAGGGGGCTAGGGGGCCTGGGTTCTGCCACCAGCGGCGGGCTGTCCCTGCATAGGTTTCTTTGGGCCTCACCACCGCCGCGGGTAGAAACACGAGGGGCAGGCACGGAAAGAGCCCAGGGCCCCTCCCGATTCCGGGAGGAATCAACCACCCCGGCCTCCCCTCTGCCTCCCGACAGGCTGGTCCGGGCGCTCCAGCCACCGCAATTCCACCTGCACGTCCCCCCGCCGCCCCGAGTTCTTCCCGTCCCTCCAACCTGCCCCCTCCGTTCAGATCCGCCTCACAGCACCTGTTGCCACGGCTCTTCCAGCTTGCAGACCTTCAAGGTCATGGCAGCCTTTAAATTCTTCAGCTCGCAGGCCTCCGCGATCTGACTCCAGCCTCACCCGCGTCCCCACCCCACCCTACGCCCCCGGACGGTTTCTTATCAGGCTTGTCCTGGTCTTTCAGGTTCTGCCCTCATCTCAGGCACAAACCACCAGCCCCCTCTCCCCCTGTACGGAGGCAAACACTGCGAGACCAGCCCCGTCCGCCGCAAACTCTTACTTGACATCTGTTGGGTGCAGCGCCAAGCACAAGGCCATGCGACCCCGGGGTGGCTCAGCTGGTAGAGGGGCTGCAGGCAGTTAGGTACCTTGGCGAAACCTGTACTAGAGTCTACAGAGTAGAATTTACAGAGCAAAGAGGGCCTGCGGGCCGGGGGTGGGGAAGGTGTTTTAAGACCAATCCCATCCTCAGGGGTTTGTAAGAGTCCATTCATCGCAGAGCAGAGACAAAGGCCCTCTGCCCCAAAGGCACAAAGGACAGGGAGGTTTAAACTACTCACTTTGGAGGACAGAGAAGATGCGGCTGGGGAACCAAATTACTGCCGGCCTCTGCGGAGCCCTGAATGCCAAACCGGGATGCTGTACTTCATCCCTTCCGAGGCCCGGTCCTACTCACTCCTCTTAGACCTTCCACCCACAGATGTGGTACAGAGGCCAGGCTTCCTCCACAGCCTGGAACACGGCGATTAAATTCAAGTATGGTGTGTGTGTGTGTGTGTGTGTGTGTGTGAACACGGCGATTAAATTCAAGTATGGTGTGTGTGTGTGTGTGTGTGTGTGTGTCTGAATGACTGTGTTGTACAGCCAAGGTTATCGTAGCATTGTGAGTCAACTACACTTCAATAAAGCTTTAAAAAATGAAAACCTGGGAAGCTCCCGTTGTGGCTCAGTGGGCTAAGAACCAGACTAGTATCCATGAGGATGCCGGTTTGATCCCTGGCCTCGCTCAGTGGGTTAAGGATCCGGCGTTGCCATGAGCTGTGGTGTAGGTTGCAGACGCGGCTCAGACCCCATGTTGCTGTGGCTGTGGCGAAGGCCGCCGGCTGCAGCTCCAATTCAGCCCCTACCCTGAGAACTTCCATATGCAGCCCTTAAAAAAGAAGAAAAGTTGTAAACCAACTATAATTAAAAAAAAAAAAATGAAAATGAAAACAAATCATAGGCCAGAAAACATTTTTAAAAATGAAATAAAATCATGCAATGACTGCTGGGTTCTCAGTGCATAAATGTGCACGGGACAGCGAGAGGAAATGAGGGTAAGAATTCCCAAGGAGCATCAAAGGAAGAACTACCTAGGCGCACTGTGCTGAAATCACACATTTCCAGAAAACAGCGCTGAGAGTTAACAGCCCCTGGAACCGGCGAGGCCTTGATCCTGCTCTACAGGTAGACAGACTGCGTCTTCTAGAAGGTATTTACAGAGTGTGTGAGAGCTAAGAACGGCCCCCGTGAAGATCCTAAGACCTGGCTTTCAGAGACTCTACAGGATACCGGCCACCTTTCGGAGACTGGCGGCAGATTCTGCAAAAACTGGGACACACAGGTGTGTCATCGAGTGTTGAAACCAAAGACTGATGCCAGGAAGCATAAAGTGGAACTGCTCGGAGAAAGGAGGAAGCAGGAAAAACAGTGACTCAGGAAAAACACTGAGCTGCCAAGAGTTTCAGCCTAGTTATGCCCGCGGCAATGGGTGACAGCGGCACATCTTTTTTTTTTTTTCCAACTCCCTTGTCACCTCCTGAATAAAGTGCACAGTCCGGGGACTTAATAAATGTTTAAATGCCTCAAAAGCGGTGTTCATATTAGCTCCTCCTTCTCACGTTTTGCAAAAGGGATCCACCAGAGGATCTTAATCATGAACAGACCTGTACGTTAGAAAGAAAACGTTTTCGATGGCCAAGGACAAAACAGTGCCCACAGATATCGGACTGCAAATGACACAGTCTAAAGGGCATGCATGCCAGGCCTGGGCCCAAGCTCCGTTCTTACGGAGTCTCCCTCGCCTCACTTCTCCACCTGGCCCCCCAGTCCTTATTCTTCCTCTTTAGTCTCTCCCAACTGTCCCCGTCTCTAGGGTCCAACACAAGCCCTCATCAATTCCATCTCTCGATCGATCGCTCTTCCCAGCCTTAACTGGCCTCTCCACCCACTCCCAAAGTCACGGCTTCCCTAATGGCCAGGGCCCACCGCAGCACTTCACACCTGGCCTTCATCAGAATCACCAGGAACCTGGTTTGAAAAAACAAGCCAGACCTACTTAATCTGAGTAATTGAAAAGCTCCCCAGTTGACTGAGCTCTTAATCCTTGCTGCAGACAGTGAAGGGACTGCCCGCTGGGGACTAGTGAGAAATGCAGAAGGTCAGGTCCCGCCCCCGACTTAAGCATCAGAATCTGCATTTGAACTAGATTCCCAGGTAATTCATAAGCTCGTTACAGGCTGAGAAGCACGGCTACAAAGTGCTGACCCACCACTCATTCCACAAATATTTACTGGATTTTCTCCACTGGACTAGGGATTGACGCGGTGGGGGGTTGGGAGCCAGCGTCAAGGGCCAAGGTCCCTGGCTTTAAACTCACAGAACCACCAGTCAAGCTCCTGCTTGAAACCCATTGCTGCTTCTCCTGCCTTCAAAGTCCAGGCTTCACCTGGCCTTGGTGGCCCTCTGGGAACAGGTTTCCTCCTTGTCACCAACTTCACTGTCTACCATTCGCCAAAGGAGCCAAGCTGGGCCACCTGCCACTTCCCGGGGCTACCCAGTGCTTGCCTGCCTACACAGCTCTCACAGCCAGGGCATGCTCTACTCAGCTGTGCCTGGAGAAACCCAGAAGAAATCCTAGGAGGTCCATCATGAACATGTCACCCCCTTCTCAAAATTATCCCAGATTTTCCCTGCTCAGAGGAAAGGGATTTCCCACAATGTCCTGTCTTACCTCCTTCATAGCGTCTATCTCATGCTGCTTAAAATCAGGGCACCTGTGGTAGCTGCCCCCGTAAAGACACTATGACACGCAGTTTGTGCAGCAGCAATAAGCTGCTAACTGGCACATCATCAAATCTCGAAGCAATAATAATAATGTAGAAAACAGGACTGGGGATGCGTGCAGTAAGTGAAAAGTTCCCCTATCTCCCACTTCAAAGTTATTTAAACACGACTTCAAGCAGATTACATACACATGGGCTGCTTCTCTTTAGCCCCAAAGAGAAATGATCTCTAAACAAATATTTTGTTTTCCATATAATACAAACAATAAAGACACATGCTGACAACAAATTTTGTGTGCAGCCAACTACATTCCCGTAGTTGGGCATTTAAATTCACAGAGTACAATATAAAATTGGGAAACACTTCAGATTTGTATTCTAATCAATTAAGGAACTGGGGAAGAAAAAATGAAGAGAAAAACGAAGTAAACCAAAGTGTGGAAAGGGAGAAGGAATTATAGCAAACACCCAGCTGCTCCAAAAGTGAAAATACAACACACTAGATCTATTTCTTACAAGGATTAAAGGCTGGCTAGAATGCCTGATTCTGATCTTCCTCAAACTTTGGAAGTTCTGGTCTTTAAATATATAATCTTATTTTCAACTAAGGAACCGTAGGGCTGGAGCCGAGGTCGGGAGGGAGCCGAGCCCACTCTCAGACAGCACCCTCCCATCCTGCAGTCTCCCAGGGGACAGCGGCTCGCCATGCGGAAAAGTATGTTGCATTTTTGTAATTACAACAGAGAGGTGGTTTAGGCTAAGGCGCTGCAGCTGGACACACGCTCTGCGCAACACGATTTGCTCAGGGCAAACAGGCAAACCAGACCGTAAGCTTCCCCACCACCCGGGGCTCGCTCCCTCCGCCACGCCGCTGCTCCAGCCGACTGAGCAGAGCTGTGACACCGCACACAACTGTGGGGACCCGCCACCCTGCCTATCTCCAGGTTTGTCCTGGCACCTGCACGGACGCAGACGGTCCGCAAACCCCAGGCGAGAGTGGGTGGAGAGTCGGAACAAACCCACGGGACTTATACCCTCCTCCTCGTCTTCTGGCCCCAGCCTCGCGCCTGTGGCACCCTCTGGGGCCCATACAGGCACTCACCCCCACACCCCAAGCGGTTCTTGGACCTGGGTGTCCGCGAATTCCCAGGCAATGCCCTTAAGGGGACCCCCCCCCCGGACCCAACCGCGCAGCGACCCGGGGGACGTGGGGAGAGAGCACTGACCTGGGTGCGCGGCTCCGCGCCGGGCAGCTCAGGTGTGCGGGCCTTTCCCGCGTCCCTCCCACCTCCGACCATGCAACCGAGCACCGAGCCGCAGGCCACTGACCTGCGGATCCACCAACCGACCAACCAATTTACCGACCGGCAGCGGCCGTCTGGAGGCCACGTGACGGGGGCGGGGACCCGCGGGGGTTCAGTCCCGGAGCTCTCGCTCCGCCCCCCAGGACCGCCCCTGCCACGCCCCCTCCCGCTCTGGCTCGGGGGCGGTCCTCGGGGACAGGTCAGCCCAAGCTTCCGGTTCTGCGGGGACCTGCCTCGTCAACCCCGCCCATTCAAACCCGCTTAGCCCCGCCCCAGCCTCAGCCCTGCCCCCGCCCCTAGGCCCCGCCCCGCCTCTCCTGGGAGGCCACGCCCCGAGGAGCCCCGCCTCGCTCTTGCCACCTCCCCCTCCCGCACCCTTCCGGCCCCGGGATACGCCTGCCTTTCCCTGCCCCCAGTCCCCTGGGTTGCTCCAGCCCTTCAACCCCGCTCCCCGGCCGTCGGGAATGTGATCGAGAAGCAGAAAGGGAACTTGTGTCGAGAATTGCAGAGAGAAACCACAGAAAAAAAGGTTTTAGGGACACCGCAGTGTAGCAGCCGTTTGGGTGTGCGAACTTCCCGGGCCGGTGCGATCCCGTCCAGATTGAGGCTGGCCTGAGAACAGCCTCATTTCTTATCTGGGCGCTCCCAGTTTGGAAGACTGAGCCACCCGAGGGTCTGCCGCGCTGGAAGAACCCCGAGACTTGGTGTGGAGGTCCCCCTAGTGGTTGGCACCAGTCAGAAAGGCACTGGAGCCCCTCCTTGTGACCAATGGACCGGGGAGAAGCAGCTCTGCCCTGTGCCATAGGCTGAATAAGAGCTTTGGCTGAATAAGAGCTTTGGAGAGGTCAGATTACAGGAGTGGACTTTAGAATCCTGGCCCTGGGAACCCAGTCCAAAACCCTCCCCCCGTGTAAGGCCTAAGTCCCTTTGCCTGTACCCGGGTTGCCCTGCCTGGACCTCTAAAAACTGGTTGCTCAGTTCAGCTGATTAAAATCCCTGTGGGCCTCAAATGGCATTGACACCAGGGACTATGGCATAGTCCCCAGCTCTGGGAGGAGTCACTACCACCCTAGCCTCGGTTTTTAGATCTGTGTCTACAGGCTGAAGTGTTGACAAACTCCACAAGACACATCGTTTTTCATGTTATCCCAGTGGTCTGAAGTTACCAGTATACACATGGGGACAAAACTTAAGCCACCCTGGCAAATATGAGACTGGGCACTGCGGGAACTTGGCCAGAGGCAGGCCAAGGGCAAAGCCAGCGGCGGAAGGCTGGGGCCCACAAGAGCTGTGTTACCACAGGACAGCCTTTAGCTCTCTTTCGCTTCCTTAAAATAGCATCACAGAGGCTTTTGTAGAGGATGCTGCCAAAGTTCACATGAGTTCATGTGTGTTTCCAAACCCAGACATTGTGGCCGCAGTAGACACACAGGCCGCCGAAAACGCTAGTCTGTCCTCTAGAACTTTAAAAAATCACTTTAAAAACAGTGTAAGTTGGAGTTCCCTTGTGGCTCGGCAGGTTAAGGATCCAGTGTTGTCCTTACAGCAGCTCAGGGCACTGCTGCAACATGGGTTCAACCCCTGACCTGGGAACTTCTGCATTCCAAAAAAGAGTGAAAAATCGTGTAAGTCACTGACTTTCCAACTTATTCACACTTTGGAATCACTTTGGAAGAGGAGGCTTGAAAAATGCAGTGCTATTGGATCCCACTCCTGCAGAGACTCTGAATTAGTACTCTGGGGGTAGGTACTAGCATTAGGATTTTTTTTTTTTCCCTTGGTCTTTTTAGGGCCCAACCCTCAGCATATGGAGGTTTCCAAGGCTAGGACTTGAATCGGAGCTGCAGCTACCAACCTGCATCACAGCCACAGCAACGTAGGATCTGAGTCATGTCTGCAGCCTACACCACAGCTCACTGCAACGCCAGATCCTTAATTCACTGAGGCCGGGGATCGAACCTGCGTCCTCATGGATACTAGTTGGATTCATTTCCGCTGACCCACGACGGGAACTCCCTAGCCTTAGGATTTTTTTTTTTTTTGCCTTTTGTCATTTTAGGGCCGCACCTGCGGCATGTGGAGGTTCCCAGGCTAGGGGTCTAACAGGAGCTGTAGCCGCCGTAGCCACAACAACGCAGGATCCGAGCCGCGTCTGTGACTACACCACAGCTCACGGCAACGCCAGGTCATTAACCCACTGGGCAAGGCCAGGGATCGAACACCGCAACCTCATGGTTCCTAGTCAGAGTCGTTAACCGCTGTGCCACGATGGGAACTCCAAGCCTTAGGATTTTTAAAAGCTCTTCAGGTGATTCTTAGATGCAGTCAAGTTTAAGAACCACTGGTAGAAGTCTCAGGAACTTCAGTCCTCATTAAAATCCAACCAAAAACCAGAGCTAAAAATTCATCTGAAAGAAGCCCAAGAAGTAGACAGGGGCTGCACGTCCAGCCGCGGCTCCAGGGGAAATAGAGTGGCCCCTTAACAGGAGCTTCCTGGAGAAAATGTCCTGACCTAAAAAAAAAGTGATTCTAGCTGCCGGAATTTAAGGCAGCAGAGTGGGTTGTTAGTGGCCGGCATGCCCCCTGAAAAACTGTCAAATGAAAGCAGATCACAGATGAAAGGCAGGCAGGTTACAGGCAACCTCTCTGTGCCCCCAAACTATGCGTGCAGGAAGCCCACATTCCTCTCCCCATGAAACAGGTCGTGTTATGGGGCAGCTAATGTCCCCAAACCCGTGGCACGGCTAATACCACCATGCTTTTTTACTTCATACTCGCCTCATTCCACAACGAATCAGGGCCCTCTCTAGCTCTGTTACACTGTGGGCAGCTGCACTGTGTCGAGGGAGTGAGTCATTCTGCTCTGCCAAAGAGCAACTCAAAAGCTGTAGGAGGAGTTCCCATCGTGGCGCAGGGGAAACGAATCCGACTAGGAACCATGATGTTGCGGGTTCGATCCCTGGCCTTGCTCAGTGGGTTAAGGATCCAGCGTTGCCATGAGCTGTGGTGTAGGTTGCAGATGCGGCTCGGATCCCATGTTGCTGTGGTTGTGGCGAAGGCCGGCAGCTACAGCTCCTGTTAGACCCCTAGCCTGGAAACCTCCATATGCCGCGGGTGTGGCCCTAAAAAGCAAAAAAATAAAAAGCTATGGGAAGAGAAAAACAAAACCAAACCACCAGCCCTCTCTTCAGCGCCTATGGTCCCAGGCTGGGCTTGGCAGAGTTGGGAAAACAGCTGCGAGCGCGCAAAGCCGTCCCCCTCATGTGACCAACCTGGACAGACAGAGTCCTCAGCACATGACACAGGCTGGCACCATGGGCTGCACTTGTGACCCAAGCCAGGCTGCCCCGGGCCAGGATGTGGGAAGGAGCTGAACAAGCCGCCGTGGACAGGCCCACCTGCTGCGGCAGGGAGTCCCGTGCCTGCTGTCTGGCCTCCGTCCCAGATTCCAGAATATTTACCAAGGGCCTCTGGGGGGCGGCGGGGACCGCACACACTAAACCCAGAAACAGGCAGCGGTCCCCGATCTTTTACAGTGAGGGTATGTAGGCACATATGACCCGAGGAGGCTTGTGTGCTCAGTGTCAGTATTCCTATAGTTCCAGCAAAAAGAGAGAAGCCGGAGAAGGTGAAGTCAAGGTGAGACTAGAGGTGGGGCCCCCACCCTCAGGCTGCTTTTCTGGAGGAAGCAGCTTTTTGAAAGGCCAGTAGGAAGACCCTGTGCAGACATGAAACAAGCTAAAGGGGCAGGTCATCATTTTCAGGCTGAAATGATGAGCGTATATTAGTATGATTATAAAAGTTTAGGCCAACATATAGATTCGATACCTCCTTGGACAATGAAAAGACTATGGGATTTGCAGTATTTTCTAGCTCTGTCTGTCATTTTGGAACTCTGGGATTTTGTCTCAGTTCCAGGGCCAGCAATCAGACGTGACATCACCAGATCCTGTAACGCATGGTGCCAGGCTGGGGATCAAACTTACGTCCTGGCACTGCAGAAGCACAGACGGTCCCACCGCATCACAGCGGGAACTCCAGGTCTGACACTGTGTTTCGTTTGTTTGGTTTTCTATTTAGGGCCGCACCTGCAGCATAGAGAGGTCCCCGGGTCAAATCAGGGCTGCAGCGGCCGGCCTACGCAACAGCCACAGCAACCCGGGATCCGAGCCATATCTGCGACCTACACCACAGCTCGCAGCAACGTTTAACCCACTGAGCGAGGCTGGGGGTCGAACCCACATCCTCACGAATACTAGCTGGGTTCCTAACCCACTAAGCCACAACAGGAACTCCTCAGCCTTGATACCTTGAACGACTCACCTAAACCCTCCCCATCTATGAAGACTTGTCCTGCTTATCTCATAAGTCAGATGAGATGTAACACAGGTGCAGACACTCTGCAGCTAGAAAGTGGTATTCAAATAGTAACGTTTTCACTTTATTATTACATCTGCCGAGCTTGGTGGAGCTGCAGAACCAGGGGTTAACATGGATAAGAACCACCAATAAGAAATTGAGATTAAACATCAATAAGAAAGGGTACCGCAGCTGGGCAAGGAAAAACGGAGGAACATAAACAGCCATTTGTGAAAGAGCAAAGAGCTTGAGCAAAGGCCAGAGGAGAGAAAAACTAGGAGTATTAGAAGGTAGCCTGCGTTTCTAAGGGCTGGGAGGGTGGGGGTTGGGGGCGAGGGGGAGTTAGAGTAAATGCAAAGACAGAAAAGGCTGGAAGCCCACCGGATGGGAACATGGGAGGCCTCGAGTGCCAGGAGGCTTGGGTGGGGAGTGGAAGGTGTTGAAAACTCTCGAATGACAGACTCATCTAAGCACCCGCAAGACGCCCACAGCAGCGCCTCTGGAAGGATGCGCGTGCATTCCCGCTGCCAGCCCGCCTCTCCCTGTCTGATTAGAAGGATGCTCTCTGGCCTCCGCGTCCTGGAGGGCGGTGCTCCGGGAACTCTCCCTCCTGGCCGGAATACGTCACTCCCGAGGCTGCTTTCTCCGTGTCTGGAGTCTGTAAAGGATCTGGCTCCCATCATTCCAGGCATAGAGCTGCTTATCGCTGGGGTTGTAATGGATCATGGAGTGACTTCTCGGCCGCCTGGGGAAGAACATGCTGGGCAGATCCTCCTCGCTGACAGCGCCCAGGGGGTCGTAGACACAGGCGATGCGATGGGGGCCGTGGCCCCCAGAACTGTAGACCACATAGAGAACCCCACACAGGAGGAACGAGGCTTCGGCGTCCCGGCTCCTGCACGGGGTGTCCCAGGAGTGTTCCACCCCCAGGGTGTCGGCCTCGATCTTCGTGAGGACCAAGTGGCCATGGACGCCTGGCCCCGAGTGGATGGCCCAGAGCCCGTGCTCATCCACGGCCAGGTCGATGTAAGTGGACGGCGAGTGCTGGTAGACCAGGGCTCTGCCGGCCCCGCCCGAGAGCAGCATTCGATCTTCCAGGCTCCTCTTGTGCAGGTTGTATTTGATGATCTCACCGGGAGTCCCCCGGCTGTGAAAAAACAGGAAACCTTTGTAGATCACTTGGCCTGTCCCCTGCCAGGAATGGGTCAGGATCAGCTTCCGGGGGGCGGGCTTGGTGCTGTCGTCCATGAAGGCCCGCATGTTGGCAAATTCCCAGACAGTGTTGCTCCGGGGCCCGACGAAGAAATAAACCTTCGGAGAGTCGCCGGCAGCATCTTTCATCCAAGAGCCATCTGTGTCCGCCGTCTTCCTCACTATTTTCAGAGACTTTATGCCCATCAGCATATTGTCACAGCCTGGCCAGACACGAGAAAAATGGGAGATTACTCGGTAAACTCAAGAGATGCCTGCTTTTCATACAGACTGCTTTTCCTTTTTTTTTTTTTTGCCTTCAGTGTCTAGACTCAAATTATCACACAGAGATCAATCACGATTGATTGCAGGATTCCAAAATCAAAGAATTACATGAATAGCTGGGTCTCTGCGTCAGGGCACAGCTGTCCAGTTATCAGAGGGAACATGAGTTGAGCTGGCCCAGGCAGGAGAGAAACAACGCCTTGCTGGGTCAGAGGCCCTGTTCACTCTTTAGAGCCCTTGAGGCTGACAGAAAGGATGACTTTAGGGAGCCACCTGATTCAGTTCTGTTTGCCAAGATTTTATTGGGTAACTCGATTCTGTTTACCAAGATTTTACTGGGTATCTCTTGCATACTTAGCTCACAGTACTCTCCCAGAACAGTGCTAAGTACTGAGGATAAGAAATGATAGTATCAAGCTTACACCTTGAAGAGATGAGCTTCTAGTGAAGGATTCCGGTCCTTAAAACTATCAGAACATCATAGGCATTCTACTCATCCATTTATTGATTTGTTCATGAATGTATGCATGCACTTAGCCAGCTGCCTTTGGATACCTGCAAAGGACAGGGTACTGAGCAACGTGTCATGGGTGGGGGATACAAGGGACTGGGGTGCGGTGTTAAATTAGCCTTGGTTCTCGCTTAGTAGGTGCATGACTATCTAGAATATAAAGCCTGAAGTGAATTTTTTTAAAAGAGGACAGAGAAGAGAGATATCATTTGACCTAGAGGAGAATCTACATTTGAATTAGAACTTGAAAGACACCTTCAAGGACATTCTGAGATGCGTGGGAAAAACATTCCCAACGGTTAATAAAACCACATGTGGGAGAGGCCTCCAAAATCAGTGTGAGCAAAATGGTGTGGAGAGTTCCACCCGGTACAAGCTAAGTACTTCCTGGGTAAAACCAGGGATGCACCGCACTATTCACAAGAGCCAAGACGTGGAAACAACCCAAATGTCCATCAACAGATGAATGGATTAAGAAGATGTAGTACATATACACAATGGAATACTACTCAGCCACAAAAAAGAACAAAACAATGCCATTTGCAACAACACGGATGGAACTAGAGACTCTCATACTGAGTGAAGTAAGTCAGAGAGAGAAAGACACATGCCATATGATATCACTTATATCTGGAATCCAGTATACAGCACAAATGAACCTTTCCACAGAAAAGAAAATCATGGACTTGGAGAACAGACTTGTGGCTGCAGAGAGGGAGGGGGAGGGAGTGGGAGTTTGGGGTTAATAGATGCAAAGTATTGCCTTTGGAATGGATAAGCAATGGGATCCTGTTTTATAGCACTGGGAACTCTATCTAGTCACTTATGGAGCACGAAAATGTGAGAAAAAAGAATCTATACATGTATGTGTAACTGGGTCACTTTGCTGTACAGTAGAAAATGGACAGAACACTGTAATCCAGGTGTAATGGAAAAAATAAAAATCATTATTAAAAAAAAAAAAGAACAGGGATGCATAAAACAAAGCACTGAATTGAAACCAGCTCTGTGCCTGGAACCCCAAGGGATATGGGTTCAATTCTATAGGAAGGTAGGGAGCTACTGAAGCTTTCTGAACCAGAGTGGAACACGGTCAAGGCTGCGCTCCAAGACTAACTAAGCTGCCAGTCACTGCACGAAGGCCCCATGAGAAAGAGAGACCAATTTGTAGGATCAAACTAGGGGAGCCATTTGCAGGCTACTTCTGTAATCCAAATAGCGCAGTAATGGTCTGGATCAGGTGGGAGAAGATGAAGTAAAAAGAAGGGATCTGTGGGAGTTAGGGCAAGGGCACAGTGGGTTAAGGATCTAGCATTGCTAGAGCTGTGGCATAGGTTTTGGCTGTGGCTCAGATTCTGACCCTGGCCTGGGAACCTCCATATACCACAGGTACAGCGCCCCCCCCCAAATGGGTGGGGAGCCTACATTTTCCTATCTCCTCACTGTGAGGAGACGATTCTTCTTTTTTGCAGGGGGACTTTTTCACGGCATATAGAGGTTCCCAGGCGAGGCGTCTAATCAGGGCTACAGCCGCCAGCCTACACCACAGTCGCAGCACATGGGATCCAAGCCGCATCTGTGACCTACACCACAGCTCACGGCAATGCCAGATCCTTAACCCACTGAGTGAGGCCAGGGATCGAACCCGCAACCTCATGGTTCCTAGTCAGATTCGTTTCTGCTGCGCCACGATGGGAACTCCCAGACTATTGTTCTATCACCTTCACGCAAAAACCCTTCCTTCTTTGCCCCTGATCCGGGATCAGTTCAAAGGTCTGCCTCTGCCCTTGAGAGCTGCGTGTTGGCGGAGAAAAATCTTCCAGTGGTGCATACTGGTGTCGCTAACTCGGGGGGGTCTCCAACCTCAGCTGAACCCGAATTCTCCCCTGCCCTCCATGGTCAGCCCATCTCACATGGCAGCGCTCCTAAATCCTGCCCCCGGTCCTACAGCTGGCTCATTAGTCCCTCGCTATAACGCCTTATGAATAATGCATAAATGTTACACACGAACCCTCCGCTTCCTGCACGTCACCTGCAGACTTTTCTCCAGCTCCCGCCCTGCTCCGCATCTCAGAAGAGGCCACGTCATTACTTCCGCCCGAGACTCATACATGCACCTGCGCCCCCGCCTCATCCTTCCCTGGCTTCTTCTAGACTCTCACCGCGAACTGGCCCCACTCTCCGGTCTCCGACTTCTCCTCCGCTACCAGTTCTCCAGCTTGCACATTGGTTGTCCCACGAGTGGGCACCATTTTCTGGTGACCGCACGCCTTCTACCACTTTATAGAGCTAGAGCCTCCTGCGGAATCGTTTCTGCTCTCTGTATCCACTTCTTCACCTCCCGTTTTTGCATTTAACGCCACCGAAGTTGCCTTTTCTAACGTTACCAGGGACTTCCTAACCGCAAACTCAGAACTTTTATGTCCAGATCTCACCTGACCTTGCAGCAAGACAGCACTGACCGGTTCCTCCTTAGCGAAGCCTTCGTCTCCCTTGACCTTTGTGTCACCACAGAGCCAACGTCTGTGTTCATCAAATGCCATTTCGTTCTCCTTTCCCCTAGTTACACATATGCAGCCCCCTTTGTACGCAAGTTGCACCCACCGACCTATGTCCCATCCAGTGGGGGGTTGGACAGAAGTGGGGTCGCCCTTTCCTGGACCCTGACATATGCTACTTCAGGAAGATGGACGTGCCCAAGGCATCTGTTCAAAACGTAAGTGAGATCATGTCACGCGTCTGCTCCGAACTCACCAGGGACTTGCCACCTGACTCAGAGCAAAGCTCCAGTGTCTGCCTTCCAAGCCACCTGGGGCTGTCCACCCGCGGCCTCTCTGCCTGGGCTCCTACAGCTCCCCGACTGGGGCCGCTTTGCTCAGCCACACTGGCCTCCCTGCTGGTCCTCAGCCTGTGCCAAGCGCACTCCCGCCTCGGGAATTTGGCACCTGTTACTCCCTCTGCTTGGAACCGTCTTCCCCAAGATACCGACCCGGCTCCCAGCCTCGCTCCCTTTAGGGCTGTTCTCAAATGCTCCCGGATCATGATGTCTTTTCTGACCGCCCCCTTAAGAATAGCAGCCCCCGCCACCGCAGAGAACAATACGGAGGTTTCTCAACACACTGAAAAGAGTTGGCATATAATCTAGCACACCCACTCCTGGGTATTTATCCAGATAAAACCATGAATCAAAAATATACACGCACCCCAATGTTGACAGCAGCACTGTTTGCAATAGCCAAGACATGGAAACAACCTATATGTCCATCGGCAGATGAATGGATAAACACGTGGAACACATATACAATGAATATTCCTCAGCCATTAAAAAGAATGAAATAATGCCATTTGTGGCAATATGAATTGATCTAGAAATGATCATACTAAGCCAAGTAAGTCAGAAAGAGAAAGAGAAATACCGTATGACATCACTTACACGTGGTATCAGAAACACAGCACAAGGGTGTTCCGGTCGTGGCTCAGCAGTAACGATGCTAGTATCCATGAGGACGTGGGTTCGATCCCTGGCCTCACTCAGGATCTGGTGTTGGTTAAGGATCTGGTGTTGCTGTGGCTGTGATGTAGGCTGGCACCTGCAGCTCTGATTGGACCCCTAGCCTGGGAACTTCCATATGCCATAGGTTCAGCTCTAAAAAGCCAAAAAAAAAAAAATAAAGAATAATAATAATAATGGAGAAGAATACAAAAAAGAATATATAACCGAGTTCCTTTTGCTGTGCAGCAGGAATTAAAACAACATTGTAAAGCAACTACAATAAAATTTTGGAAAAAAATTTTTTTTGTCTTTTCAGGGCCGCACCCGTGGCATACAAAAGTTCCCAGGCTAAGGGTCAAATCAGAGTTACAGCTGCCAACCTACACCACCACCACAGCCATGCCAGATCCGAGTCACATCTGCGACCTACACAGCAGGTCACAGCAACGCCAGATCTTTAACCCACTTGGCAGGGCCAGGGATTGAACCTGTGTCCTTATGGATGCTATTCAGATTCGTTACCACCGAGCTACGATGGGAACTCCAAAACAACATTTTTCAGATGGCAGGCTCCTGCTCCAGCTCTCCATCACCCAAGTTCATTGTTCTCCTATCTTCTATCTGATGTATTATAAATTCACCTGTTAACACAGTGATTGCTCACCTCCCCTCAACAGAACAGACATTTCGTGTGGACATGGGCTTTGTCTTATCTGCTTCATTGACTGCGGTCTGTCCTGCCCCTAGGATGGCACTGGCACATGATAGGCCAGGATTTGACAAATGAATGAGTTTTCCAACAACTCAATCTATTAACCAACTTCATGTGAACCCATATTCCTCGGATCTGGCATTGCTGTGGCTATGGTGTAGGCCGGCGGCTACAGCTCCCGTTAGACCCCTAGCCTGGGAACCTCCATATGCCACGGGTGCGGCCCTAAAAAGACAAAAAAATAAAATACAGCAGAAACTAATACAAACATTCTTCTTTCTCCTTTTCCTCCACCTTTCTAATGCAGAATACTTGAAGAAATAGCAAAACAAGAGTGTTAGGCAGTTTTGATCAGGGAAACTCCGTTGCCAAGGGGTGGTGGTTGGGCACAGAAATTTCCCCCATGTGTGTTCCCTTCGGCTTCTCCTGTCCTTTGGTAGCCAGAACCTGGGACTGGGAGTCAGAGACCCAGGTGGCCCGAACTCCATCTCTGATTCTCTGCGTGACTCCCTAAAAGTCCCTTAGTCCAGCCAGCCTTAACTTTCCCAGTTGTAAAAATGGGGGGGCAGCCTGGAGGCTGTAAAATGAGGGGTGTAGCCTGGAGTTTCTATCGTTTCTTCAGGTCAGCCGTGATCTGATCCTTGTACCGCGCTGCGCTGGCCCGGGGATCGAACCCGCGTCTCTGCTGTGACCTGAGCCTCGGCAGTCAGATTCTTAACCCACCACGCCACAGTGAAAACTCCAGAAATTTTCCTTTTTTTTAAAGTGAATTCATCACTTTTCTTCCGAAGCAAATCTGTTCTTCATCCTTCCTGCCGCCCCGGGCATTCTGCCCTCGACCGTGACTGGCTCATCACCCAGCTCTCTCAGCCTGATCAGTTACCCGACCTCTCCTGTTTCTTAAACGTCCCCATTTTTTCATACTCGTGACTGTTTGCATGTTTCCATCGGCATTTCACTTACAGACTCTCGACCTGTCTCCCTGCAGCATCTCTCCCCCACCCCAGTTCCTTTTCTGCTAATATCCAGACAACTGTTTTTAAAATATAACTGATCGAGTCACTCCCCTACAGAGGGACGTTACACCAAGTCTGGAGATTATTAAATAAGGGGAAAAATAGTTCAAGGATTCAAGGAAGTATATTTATACAGGAGTTCCCTCTGAGGCCTCGGGCCAAATTCTCTCCTAGCTGCTTGTGTGCGATTCCGCCTGAGGGGTGAACCTCGGGTTTTCATTCTCTGGTTTGCAAAATCTCCGGTTTACAAAATGTCAGCATCTCTGTTAAATAATTTGCACCTTGGCTGGACTCAAAGGCTTTCAATGTATTTCCTGTCGTTCTTCAACCTTTTACTCCTGCTCCTTATCGCTCCTCAAGAGAAGCACAGCGGGGAGTGTTAACTTTCTCCCTCGACCCTGGAAGTACCTTCTCCCCACATTCCACAAGAAGGAATTTATAAAAATTACACAGTGGAGTTCCCTTTGGGGCTTAGCGGTAACCAACCTGACTAGGATCCATTAAGACGCAGGTTCGATCCCTGGCCTCGCTCAGTGGGTTAAGGATCCGGGGTGACTGCGAGCTGTCACGTAGGTTGCAGACGTGGCTCAGATCTGGCATGGCTGTGGCTGTGGCTGTGGTGTGGGCCATCGGCTACAACTCCGATTTGACCCCTAGCCTGGGACCGTCCATATGCTGCAGGTGTGGCCCTGGGGTGGGGGGAAGAAGATGACAGAGCAAAGATGCAGGAATTCTAGCAAGATACCTGCGGTGGAATTCAGGACGAAGCCCTGGAACAGGACCAGTCAGGAGTGTGTTGCTATGGTAACAAGACTAGAGAGGAAGAGAAAGCATCACGGAGGGAGAGAGCAAACTCAAGAGGTATTCTGAAGGGTCTGCTGTACACGGCACCTTATCAGATGAGGGCCACAAGTGTAGCACAGGACAGCGCGTGTGGGGCTCTTCTGGGGGGTTTTGTTTGTTTTTTATTCTCTTTTTAGGGCCGCACCCGCGTCACATGGAGGTTCCTAGGCTAGGGGTCGAATCGAAGCTACAGCTGCCGGCCTGCACCACAGTCACAGCAATGCGGATCCGAGCCGCGTCTGCGACCTACACCACAGCTTGCGGCAACGCTGGATCCTTAACGCACTGACTGAAGCCGGGAATCAAATCGCATCCTCACAGAGATTATGTCTGGTTCTTAACCCGCTGAGCCACAGTGGGGACTCTGGGACTCTTTTGTTAACTGAGAGAACAGTAGGGCAGGCAGAGAGTTTTCTTGCCTAAAAATAAATGAAGAAAAGACAGGGAACTAAAAACCGAGGGTTGAGAGGGAGAGTGACCCTTCCCGGCTAGGAATTAAAAGAATGATTTCCACAAGTCTGTGCGTGAGTAGGAATAATCATCAAATGACGACCAAGAGGACTGACATGGCGTTCCTGTGTAAAATCGTAAAAACAAACAAACAGATTTTACCACAGTAAAATCGTAAACCAAACAAACAGATCAGAAACAGCTCAGCACAGAGGGCTCCTGCATGAGGGCCCCTGAGACAGGCCTGGGGGTGGCCTGCCAGCCTCCCCCTCCTGCGAGCCCCCAGGCTCCCCCACTGCCAGTCCCTGTGAGCTCTGGAGTCAGAAAGACTCCCCTAAAACCTGCACCTGAGCCCAGACACGCCAAAGCAGAACAGCGCGACGGGAAAACTCAGTGTGTGTAGGACTCAGCTGCCTGGCCTCTGGCCTCACTCAGTTCTGAGACCTTGGACAAATGACACAACTCAAGGCCTGATTTCCTCACCTATAAAATGCGGACAATTATAATACCTATCTTAAAGGTCTGTTGTAAGAATTAGCTCATATAACCCAATAAGACATAGAAAACACTTAAAATTACCTGGTACCTAACAAGCACTCAGTAACTACTAGCAACTATCATCGAGGTAATTTTCTCACACACACACACACACACACACACACACACACACCCAGTGTGAAAGGGTGACGGGGCTCAGCACAAAGGAGTGGAGCTCTTGTCTGGCTCTTTGCCAGCCACTCTCCCCTCTGCCCGAGGTCAAGTGAACACCCAGCCCCAACTAGGACTTTGCGGGCACACGCGGCTCCCTTTGCTTGAGGCGCCCTTTTCTCTGCTCTCCGTTTACTTAGTGCTTTTCCAGCATTAAAACTTGGCTTGAGGGTTGCTTTCCAGATTCTGCAGTCTCCCCTCATCTCCGCAGCAACCCCGACCTGAAAAATCATGGCCCGCCTGCCCTCGTGCTCCTGTGACTCCCTCCAGCAGAGCAGGCATCACCCTGCCTGTCTTCCCCGCTCTGTTTACGGAGCGTCCCCACTCGGCTGTACGCTTTTTGAGGACAAGAATGTCACCCCAGTCAAAGTCCCACCTCTAACGCCCCGGCCCGAGGCTAATCTGATGCTGGAATTCAGTTAGACATTTGCCGGGTGCAGGAACAAATGAATGTTATAGAGAGAATGAATGGAGCCAAAAGCCATCAGCTAAAACCACTTTGGAACCTTCTATTACTGTCTGCAGGGATGGTCCTGGAGGCAGCCTCGTAGACTACGGGCCTTCGGCTGCACACACAGAAAAAGCACTATGCCCACAGGTCTTTCTGAATGCAGCACAGGGACCTATGAGACGGCCCAGCAGGCAGACTAGGTTAATGTGCACATGTCGCCTTGGCGTTGCTGTCGCAGGCACGCAGCGAGTCATTGTGTGTGTGTGTGTGTGTGTGCGCACGCGCGCACGCGCGCGCGCGTGCAGCACATACACACAGACACAAGAACTCTTATCCTGTCTTGCACTTACACCCCTGTGGACCCCCGGTCCCGTTCTCTGTGACAGAATCATCTGTTGTAAGTCAGCTGATGTTTTCTTTCACTCGTCATCACAAACTAACGGACCTAGGCATTGGCTCATGAATGTATTATTTGGCTTCCAGTGGGCTTTGTGCTCATTTGAATTGTTTTCTATCCTGTTTTGTTTTTAACGGCTTTGAACATGAGGCATGCACATTTCTGCCTGAATGGATCCCAGAGGCATTTGAACTTGCAGCAACAGACTTTCTTATCTGAAACATGGTCTAACCAAAGATGCTATTTAATTCAGCACAGAGGGTGTCACTTTGAGCACCTTTCCAAAAAACAAAAGAAGGACATAAAATCTGCTATAATGGCTTGTTCTAAATGCCTTGAGAATTTTTCTTCGCAAGTTATTGACGAGTTAAAAAGAGGTTACTTCTCTTCCTGAGCCTGTGGAAGCTGCCAAAGACTGTGAGTTGGATCAATTCTCAGTCTGGGTATCTGAGGGCAAAGGTGCTTTGCCGCAGGCGGCCAAGTTCAAGGCCAAGTGTCTATTCCGTTCTAACAGTAACAGCACCAAAGACTCGGAGTGACTTTAAAATATTAGTGAGATTGTATTCAAGTAGCTTTTACTCAGGCCTGGGACACAGCACCAAACATGAAATGCAGGATCCAGGCTCTTACAGAGAGCTGACACTCTAGATGGGGCGGCAGAAAATTAGCAGCAAGCAAACAAACGAACTAGAAGATCTCAGGGTAAAAAGTGCTCCAAAAATGAAACAAAACAAACAAATGACCCCCCTCCAAAAAAAAAACAAAAAACAGTTAAGTAGTTAGTGCTCTAAAACACGTCTTGGATTTCCCGTCTCAGCATTTTAGGCCAACCACCCAATGGCCAAAGCCAAAAACCCCAGGCAAGTCCTGGGCTCAACCTCCTCACTCATTTTTCACATTCGTTTTCTTTTACCAAGCCACTTACATCCCAGCTGTCAGAGCCTCTCAAAGCCATCCTTCCTTCTCCGTCTCACCGACACTCCAAGCTTGGTGCCCAATTTACTGCAGAAGTTCCCCGATGAGTCCTGTCTAGTCTCGCCTTCCTCCTGCATGTCACTCCCCCGATTAAATCCATCCTACTGTTCTCTACTCTACCGCCAGTCAAGTTCACCCCCCGTAGCTAGCATGCGAGATCTATCAATATCTGGTGCCACCGAGCCCCTCCTCGTCGCTGCCCAGCTGTCACCCGCCCCGCGGCTTCCCCTTAGCCATCTCCGCAGCCCTATGCCTGGAACTGCTACTTGTCTGTTGCACCCGCATTTGACGTGCACTCTGCTCAGCCTTCTCTAACTTTGTTCAAAACTCAGATCAAATGTCGCCTCACTCTGGAAGACCCTTCTTACAGTGGCCCCCAGAGTTTCGGAATTCAGCTTATGTCTCCATTGCCTGATGGACTGTCTGGGGCAGGCAGAGTTAGCATGCAAATAAACTTCTCCTATTTGCAATGAAACCAGCTCAGAATACAGCCTCCAAGGCAGGGACTTATCTCCCTCCTTGTTTTAATGAAACGAGCGCGTGCACAGGAAATTTTCCTTCTCATTTATGCCTTTGGCGCTATTACAGGCAAGCTCCTGACCACCATCCTTAATGGCCTGAAGTGATTCTGATGGATCACAAGTCTGGAGACAAAGGCCTTGAATGTGTCATCATCCCACCACCAGGGACGCTAACAACTCACTGAGGTCCCCGGCCCCGAGCTCTGGCTGTGGCCATCCTCGAGTTCATACCGCTTCTTGGCACGTGCGCGGGGCGGCTTCGAGAATCCTCCACTCTTCCTGGAGGGATCTGGGACCACACACCTCTGCCAAACCAAGTCTCCCTGAGACGCCCTCCCCGGCTGACCTCTGACCTCTGACACTGACGCTCCACGGGGCCCCGGGGGGCCCTCGGGGAAGGGACGGCTGCTTCCCAAGACTGGGTTTTCCTCTGAACACCTGTTCCCCGATAAGGCTTCTGTCTGAGCACTGGCCCAGGAGCTCACTGGCCCGGCTCTCAACCCGTCGGGCCCCCGACCTCTGTGGGATCTGTCGCGGAGAGCGGATGTCCCCAGAGGGAGGAGCGGACGCCGTTCACTCACTTGCATTCAGCAGGCTCCGGGTCTTTCGCTCCTCTTCAGCCTCTTGGGCCAGCTTCTCTGCCAGGGTCTTGTCCTCTGACTCGACGCAGGCGTCGGCTTCCCGCAGGTACTCCAGGTAGTCAAGCTCGCGCTGGGCACGCTCGACCCTCAGGGCGAGGCTGTGCACCTCGCTTTTGTACTCACTTGTGTGGCTCTGACACCGCCCCAGCATCGCCGAGATGTTTTTGGAGAACTCTTGGAATTCTTGAATGTATGCCCTTGTGGCTTCGGTGCATTTCTGCAGCCCTTGCTGCAGCCAGAAAATAAAATCCCAAATATCGCTAGTTATTTAGATTGCCCAAGCAATAGCGACAGCTCTCATTCATAGAAAAGATTGCTTTTATTTTTTTATTTTTATTCTTTTGTGTCTTTTTGCCTTTTCTCAAGCCGTACCTGCGGCATATGGAGGGTCCCAGGCTAGGGGTCTACCAGGAGCTGTAGCCGCCGGGCCTTCGCCACAGTTACAGCAACGCGGGATCCGAGCCGCGTCTGCAACCTACACCACAGCTCACGGCAACGCCAGATCCTTAACCCACTGAGCAAGGCCAGGGATTGAACCCGCAACCTCATGGTTCCTAGTCGGATTCATTAACTACTGAACCACAACGGGAACTCCGAAAAGATTGCTTTTAAATATAAACAATCAAAAGGGGAGGAATAAAAATCACCCATAATCCTTTAATTCAAAGCACTGTTAACACTTTTGCATATCATCTTTAAAAGTGTCCACATGCATTTAGTAATATATATATACTAAACATGATTTCACCGTATGTATAACATATTTTTAACTTGCTGATGTATTGCAAACAGATTTCAAAGCCAGTTAACGTATATCTACACTGTAATTTTAATGACACAATTCCCTTGAATTGATGTACTATCATTTATTCTATTTCACTCCTTTTTTTTTTTTTTTTTGCTTTTTAGGGCTGCACCTGCGGCATATGGAGTTTCCCAGGCTAGGGGTCGAACCAGAGTTGTAGGCATCGGCCTAGGCCACAGCCACAGCAACAGCAACGTGGGATCTGAGCCACATACGCAACCTACACCACAGCTCAAGGCAACGCTGGATCCTTAACCCACTGAGCAAGGCCAGGGATTGAACCTGCAACCTCATGGTTCCTAGTCGGATTCGTTAACCGCTGTACCACGACAGGAATTCCAACCTATTTGACTCTTTTTAATAGACATGGACATTTACGTAGTTTCCCTTGTTTTGCCAAACAATACTAAAAAACAGAACAAAACCTTGTCTTTACGTATCTGTGTATTTCTCTGGTTCTTTTCTGAGGATAGCTTTCCAGCACCAGCTCCATCCCCAGCGTCCGGCACCTAGCAGTGCTCACTAAATACTGGATGAGTGAAGGATGAGTGAAGGAATAAGTGAATGAAGGCTGGAAACAGGATGGCTGGGTCAAAGAGTATGTCTACTTACAGCTCACTTGGTGGTTTACCAAAAGCCCTCCACAAAAGCTGTAAAAATATATACTCCAAACAGCCGGATATAAGACTGTTCATCGAAGAATAAAAGAGAGAAATTCTCTAAATCTATCCTCTTTTTCCTCACCCTCCGACACAAACCCCTTGGTGTTCAGATCATCTTACCTGGTTGTTGCATGTCTGCATCGGCCTTTTTTTTTTTTTTTGCCTTTTCTAAAGGGCCGCACCTGCATCATATGGAGGTTCCCAGGATAGGGGTCTAATCCGAGCTACAGCTGCCAGCCTAGGCCACAGCCACAGCAACATGGGATCTGAGATGCATCTGCGACCTACACCACAGCTCATGGCAATGACGGATCCTTAACCCACTGAGCAAGGCCAGGGATCGAAC
>PVHT021183549.1:1046462-1107128 GCA_004024745.2 Catagonus wagneri
GCCAGTTCCTTAACCCACTGAGAGAGGCCAGGGATCGAACCTGCGTCCCCACAGAGACTATGTGGGGTTCCCAGGTTCTTAACCTGCTGAGCCACGATGGCAACTCCACAAACCAGACATTGTAACTGCTGATCAGAACTGCAGATGTCTTTGAGAAATATTTAGAGTATAGAAATGGCAAGACTCACTTACTGAGGAGTCAGAGTCAAAGTCAATGGCCAGATTCTGCACTGACCCCTTCTAGTCTGGCATTCAGACTGCAGCCAGGGTGCTGGAGCCAGGGTGCAAACCTCACTATGTCATTCCCTCGTTTCAGAGCATTGCCTGTCTGCCAATCTGTCCCCAAGAAACCCCTCAGCTCAGGGAAGGCCCTGGAGTAAGTTACCCCACCAGGCCCATCTGTCGCAGGACGTCGGTCACGGAGTGGGGTGAGCGAGGCAGCCAGGCTGTCCTATAAGCTGCCTCTGGCCAGCAAGGCCACCTCTCAGGACTGAGCCTGCCTGTTTGAGACCCAGTCTCTTCTGCTCTGCTTTGGGTTTGTCCTGTAAACCCTGTGAGCCCCGCAGACACACACCCCTTAGACTGATTCCCGCAAGGAAGGCACCTTTCATCCTGGGCTGGGCTCGTAACTGCCCCAAAAGCTGGTCCGTGGTCCAGATCACGCTCAGTCCCACCCGGCGGCCAGGTCTGAAAGACACTTGCAAATTCCTGCGCATGTTGTACAAACTTTGGCTCCATGAAGGGGGCCCACCTGATGGGTTTCGGCATTGACCTCAGACCTTACATAATTTTGAAGGGCTGGGCACCTTCCAGCCCTTAGCAAGACGGCCAGATGGAGAGAAGCTCACTGTGGGTCAAGAGAGTCCCCACGCCTACGAAGACTTCGTTCTCAGATGCGTCAGTTTCACAAGCCACACGCTGCTGAGGATGTGACCCCCCGCAGTCTCTCCCAAAGGAGGGCACGGTCTTCAGGGCACTGGCCGGCTGTGGCCGCCTCTGCCTGACAAAGCAACGAAGCCACGGTTTTCTCCTTCACCCCTAACTCTGTGTCTGTGTTTCCACTGGGCACTGGTGGACACTTAGCAGGTTGGTTTTAGTGCCCCCCCCCAAAAAAAAGAATAGTTTATAGCTTGTAAGTGTACCAGGTGATGGCTACAGGTCGTTACTGAAGCCAACATGCTGTGAAAACAAGAGGACGTGGTCCTGCCCTTGAGGAGCTTATAGTTCACCCCCGCCCCCCATACATACACACACACGAAATTAGTGAGCAACACAGAGAATCCGGCTGTGAGGACAGGGCAGTGGGGGGAGTGTCTGTAGGTAAACATGAGGTGCTCAGGGGATTTGAAACAGACTTTTACAAGCTCTGCTGCTTCCCCTCCATGTATTAATTTTCTTGTTAATTGGCTACTCTCATCTTTTCAACTCCTTGGATTATGTGGAAAGGAAGAGGCTGGTCTGTGGAATTTCAGAGGCACTAACCACTATCTCAAAGCAGAACAAAAAAGAACACACATCTCACTCATTAACAAGAGGGTTCTGGGGGCTCCCACTGTGGCGCAGAGGGTTAGGAACCCAGCTGCGGCGGCTCTGTTTGCTGTGGAGGTGCAGGTTTGATCCCTGGCCTGGTGGATTAACGCGGTGGGTTAAAGGGGCCGGCACTGCCGCTTAGGCAGAGGTTCCAGATGCGGCTCAGATTCGGCCCCCGGCCTGGGAACTTCCAGAGGCCGCAGGTGCAACCATTAAAAGAAATTTTCACTGAGAATTTTAGGGTAAAAGGTTATTGAAGCAAGTTGATATTTTTCTAGTGGATAATAAGATACTTGGGGGACCATTTAAAAATCTCAGAGATTTGTGTGAGGAGACGGGGCGTCTGGCAAAGAACCTCCAAGGGAGGCCCCATGAATATGCAACACAAGGTGACAGTCACCTGTAGACACCTGCAAAGTCTCCAACCACCGAGAAACAGACCTGAGTGCCCTACTATTTTTTTTTTTTTTTCTGCTTTTTAGGGCCGCACCCGCGGCATATGGAGGTTCCCAGGCTAGGGGTCGAAGTGGAGCTACAGCTGCCTGCCTACACCACAGCCACGGCAACGCGGGATCTGAACCGCGTCTGCGACCTACACCACAGCTCATAGCAACGCCGCCAGATCCTTAACCCACTGAGCGAGGCCAGGGCTCGAACCTGCAACCTCATGGTTCCTAGTCGGATTCCTTAACCGCTGTGCCACCATGGGAACTCCAAACACTCACCCCCTCTGCGGTGTCGCCGACCTCCCCACTTATCAGTGAGGTCACAGGAGCGGGTCACCAGTCGCCCCTCGACCCCATCTCCCTCCCCCCGGGCTAAGTCTGCTCCACGCTGGGCCCCGACTTCTTCTCCGTTCCAGGCACCCTCCCCAACCCAACGCTTCACTAAAAACGCCTTCCAGCCAGAAGCCCCTCCGGGGACCGGCCATGGGGCTGTCCCTGCCTGTCCTGAGGGCCTGGCCCTGTCTCCCCACGGGCCCCACGCGGGACCGTCCGGCCTCGCTCTGCTCTTTGAAATAAAGAGCGCGCCCCGGACTCACTGGCACCCTCAGAACCGCTCACTGCCATGACGCCCGTGGTTCGGCTTCTGAAACCCACCTGGTCAGTTTCTGCTGAACTGCTTCTCCCCGGAGGCCGGAGTTCAGTCCTCCCTGGCGCCTGTCGGACGCAGGTCACCGCAGGAGTGGCTGGTTGGGCTCGGGTGGCCTTTTTGGAGCCCCTGGTCCTACCGCGGCCCGTAACTTCCTTTCTGCCCGGAGTTCCCGCAGCCCTGTGGGCACGCACGCAGCTCGGGGCCGCGGGAGGGGGCTGATCAGCGGGCCCCACGGGCCGCGTGGGGGCGTGGGATAAGGTGAGCGACCTCAGCTGCGGGGCAAGAAGCTGCTACAGTTGAGAAGACGAGCTGGCCGGGGTGGGGGCCGTCCCACCGCACGCGGGCCTCCTTCCTGACCTGCTCTCGGTGTCTCCCTGCTAAGCAGGTTCCCAAGCAGCCGAGGCCTCTGGGGCCCTGTGACCACTTAGCCCACTGGGAACAGAGCCCCAGCACTTACAGCCGAGGGGCCCCTGCTGTCCCCAGAGAGCGCCTGCTCGGTGCCATCAGTTCAGGGTGCCAGGCTCAAACACCAAATCACTGTTGTGCAAAGTATCTGTTGAGCCTTTGCCACTAGAAGCAGAGGCCTTTCTGCCTATGGCCAGAGTCCTGGTCCCTCTCCTTTTCACAGCTGAATGGGAAGGAATTCCAGGTACAAAAGGTGCCCGCAAACCTCCCTTTCCTCCCGCCTCCTCCAATAAAAGGACACTCTCAACCAGACTAACCGAACAGAGAGAATGGATGGAGTCATTTTATTTTCAAACACATCTAGGGCCTGACGCTCTGCAGGCAGAAGTCCACACCGCAGGCAGCACGCCCCCGGGCCTGGTGGGTGGGCAGCTCTGGCTTGTGTGACCTGCGCCGTTTGCAGAAGGAAGCTTGTGTCCCGGAAGCCAGTCTTGTACCAGGAGCTCAGGCCTGAGCCGCAAGCGCATGGACGAGTCCACAGCTTCCGGGTAAAGATCCCGCTTTCCGAGTGGAGGGATTAGAGGCTGCAGCCCCCGCAGGAGCCTGTGGGCTCCTCCCTCTTGCCTGCCCTTGACCATGAACCTGAACCGAGCCAGACAGGGTTTCCTTTCCTTATCTCACACCTGCTCCATCCACAAGCCCTTCTGGTAGGGACTCTCTGCTCCCCCAGAGAAGCTGCACGACTCAGAGGAGGAATTTGGGGCGTATTGAGCGAACCCCTGTGGGCGTTTAATTCAAAATGCCCTCTCCCCTGCTTTGAGCATGCCAGGTCTGGTTTTACCATGCTCACTGCGCATCACTGGGTATCAAAAGTGTTTTCAGGCAATTCTCCGCGCTGAATCCCTTTCTGGTCACTCGATGAAAATAAAAAGCCACGGAAAGAGGAGCTCACAGGCAAAGAGCAGGGTGGAGAGAGAGCTGAAATGTTCCGGAAGCCACAAAAGACATCTTCAGAGTTAGTCTGCACTTGGGTTTCCAGGCAGCTGGGGTCTGGGGCTGCGTGGTCCCCTCTGCCTACACAGCTTTCCCAGGCACGAGCCGTTTCTCAGAGTCAGGATACGCGGACACCAGAAGCGGAAGGCGCACAGAACACAGGGGCCAACCTTCTCCACGTGGGCAGCAGGCGGGAGCCGCGGGGCGGGTAGGAGAGGGGTTGCCCCCACTGTGTGTCTTGCTGCTTCGGGTCTTTGCTCAGCCCTCCTCGGGCCAGCAACCCAGCTACAACGTGATTTCAGCAGAAATGGGAGTCCCAGCAAACCCTCCCATGATGCCCCCGACTGGATGCTTTCCTGAACCTACACGTGGCCCTGGAGAGGTGGGGCCAGCCCTTAGCGAGCCCTTTCCTGACCTCGGAGCAGGTTACGGATGTTGACCCTTGCGTAAGATGGGAGGGGACGGCTGCCACGACCGAGGGTTAGGGGACAGCGCGCTAGGAGTAGAACCCAAAGCAGTGAGATCGGGCACCAGAACGGGTTCCCGTGGTGGGTAAGAGCTGAACCTCCCTCCTCTGTTTAATCTTGGCTCCTGTATAATTCCAGCTTCAAGCCTGAGCTCGGCCTTTTCCAAACCAGTGATTTTTCCTTGTTCCCTGGAGTCAAGGAAGGTCAAGGGTTCTCCGCATTTACCCAAATGCCTCTCTCCGCGAGGACCTGCCCGGAAGACACGAGACCACACTGGGGTTTCCTGAGTCTGCGCGGCTCCTCCAAGCCCGAAAGGGTCCCACTGAGGCGTCACGCACAGACACCGTCCTTTCAAAGGGCACCTGCCAGCAGCTACTGTCGCCGGGGCCGGGGATACTGACATAATGGAGCCATCAACCAAATGTCGATGTTTGGTCCGCCAGGCAGAATAAGTGTTTGAAGAATTTACTAAACTTTCCTGGGTTTCATGGGACTCTTTCAGTCACTGACACACCCCTTTGGGTTTCTTTCGAGTCCACTGTTGGCATTTTTTGAAATTCTGTCTTTACGTGCCCTAAAAATTCAAGATCAATACACCTGAAAGATGTAGAAAAAAACTAAGAATACTGCCCCTGGGCTGGCTCTGGATGTCACCCCCTCCCCTGCCCGCCTCTCTGCACACACAGTGCTCGTCCCTGCTCCATTCTCTTTCGTGACAGGGATTCCCGTTCCTTGGCTTTGAATCTCTGGGGAAAAAAAGAACCGTCTTTCAGAGCGGGGAGGATCAAAACCAAGCGGCAGTTGCTGCCCAAGTGGCGTTATCTTGACCCAGAGGGTGGTGGACGGCGCGAACCAAGTGCCAGGTGGAGGACAGGTCTCATGAGGCCCGGGAGTGGCCGCTAAAGGGCTGCAGGTGTTAAGGGCGCTGCTTAGGCTCGGGGTCAGGCAGGCAGCTTCTGCGGATTTCAGGTGGGGAAAACACCAGAAGTCAAAGTGTAAATTATCTCTGGTTAAATTTACTCACATACCATTATTTCACAACCTATTGGTGCTGTTCCAAAAAGTGTGACACTTAACTCTGCTGAGAACGACATGAAATCAATACAGAGTTTAGAAAAAAAAATTCACTTTGGTTGAAATACTTTCAATTCCAGGAGTTCTAATTGGAAAAACAGCATTTGGTGTTCCTCTTTCATTTCACGGGGCGGCTGGAATACCTTGGGTCTCTCCAGGGGGCTCAGCCCAGGACCACCTGGGTCTTGTTCTCAATAAAACATTTATATAGTCACTCTTTCCATGCGGGAAACGAAACGTGAAAATACTGATCGTACCGTTGGGACGTAACACTGCGTGTCTGAGAGGCTGTGGGCTTTTCTGGATCCAACAGGCCCAACGCCCTTGAGCACGGCTCCTCTCTGGGGTTGTACACACGCAGCAGGAATAACACATTTGTGTCCTAGTGTATGGCAATGCTTGTCTTGGCTGAGTCCGTATCTTTCTCGCTTGTACTTTCTAGTGCATTTTTTTTTTAAGTCTTTTGTTGTTTTAGGGCCGTACCCGCATCATATGGAGGTTCTGAGGCTAGGGGTCTAATCGGAGCTACAGCTGCTGGCCTGCACCACGGTCACAGCAACACGGGATCCGAGCCGCGTCTGCAACCTACACCACAGCTCATGGCAACGCTGGATCCTTAACCCACTGAGCAAGGCCATGGATCGAACCTCATGGTTCCTAGTCGGATTCGTTTCCGCTGCGCCACGACAGGAACTCCCTTTCTAGTGCATTTTTAAGGTAAGGATCCTTCAAAATGCTACTTATAGGCTTCTAAATGTTCATTAGTTCCAGCATTGCTTGAGGAAAAAGACGTATTTTAAAAATCATTAGTTTTTGGTGATGAAGCTAAAACTTGTTTCTGGAAGATTTATTCACCAGTTCATAAGTCTGTTAGTTCATCTGTGAGGCCTTGGATACAAGTATCTTCAGACATTTGAAGAAATGATTTTATCATCACCCATCGGCTCTGAGTTTGGTGAACGAGAAACTTCTCTAAATTGTGAAAAAGTCAGGGTCTTGGATGTTTATTTGATAGGAAAACCATCAATATTACTATGTCACATGCTGGTTTTGGAAATAGCTTTAATGCAATGGATAATTGGAATAATAAGTGCAATAACTTTAGTATCAAGCCAAGAAGGTATTAACTTTTTCTTTTCTTTTAAGTCGTACCCATGGCATATGGAGGTTCCCAGGCTAAGGGTTGAAATGGAGCCACAGCTGCTGGCCTACACCACAGCCACAGCAATGCCAGATCTGAGCCACATCTGTGATCCACACCACAGCTCACGGCAATGCCAGATCCTTAACCCACTGATCGAGGCCAGGGATTGAGCCTGTACCCTCACAGATACTAGTCAGATTCGTTTCTGCTGGGAACTTTTTTTTTTTGACCTACTTTTACTGTTTGGAATTATGAGTTGAATTTTCAAAAAATAAAGGAGACGAATAACAATGATATCATGAATTATAAACTACAAGATGCGGTATTACCATCGATAATCTTCATATCAGTGAGTATATACCTTTTAAAGACTGCCTGGCAATGCCCATCCAGCCTTTACAGAGCACTCTCTCTTACGATGGAGTCTGGGGCATAAGGACGAGTTAAGGGGACAGCCTCTGTGGCCCACGTTCCCGCAGCCTGCTCTCCTCCAACCTCCCAGGAGGAGGGCCACGAGGATCCTCAGTGGCCTGTGGAGGAGATGGGGACCCCGATGCCACTGAGACTTAGCCAGAGCACTGGACCTGAGGGCTTGGGGGCCATCCTCAGTCTGACTCTTTTTCTACTCCCAAACTTTAAGACCACTTCCCATTCTCTCCCAAGGGAGGGCGCAGTCCTTAGGGCTTTAGCCTGCTGGCAGAGCAATAATGCTATTTTTTTTTCTCTTTTGCCCAAAACTCTGACTCCGTGTTTCTCTTTGGAATCGGTGGACAGACGCTCAGTTTCCACAACAGTCTTAGGCAGGGCAGTATGCTTTTCTTGGCTTCATATTAAACGTGGTTCTATCTGAAGCACTCTATCCAAGAGCCAAGACATGGAAACAACCTAAATGCCCATCGACAGAGGAGTGGATAAAGAAGATGTGGTACATGCAATGTATATGCAATGGAATATTACTCAGCCACGAAAAGGAAAGAAATAACGGCATTTGCGGCAACATAGATGGACCTAGAAATTATCATGTTGAGTGAAGTCAGTCAGACAATGAGACACTAACATCAAATGCTATCACTAACAGGTGGAATCTAAAAAAAGGACACAATGAACTTCTTTGCAGAACAGATACTGACTTACAGACATTGAAAAACTTACAGTTTCCAAATGAGACAGGTTGGGCGGTGGGGGGATGCACTGAGGGTTTGGGATGGAAACGCTGTAAAAATTTGGTGATGATTGTTGTACACCTATAAATGTAACAAAATTCATTTAGTTATTAAAAAAATGTGGTTCTATGGATGGCCATGAGGACTAATCCATTCCATTTCGAGTCATGACGGGTGGGGCATTTTGAAAATAACCACTCCCCCCCCCGTCCCTCCTCCACCCCCTCCGGTCACGTGGCAGCACCTTCCTGGACATCATATGGGAAGACGCCTCTGCAGGACGCACACCCAGCGCGGATCTCCTTGAAGACAAAGGCAGCAAGAGGAGAGGCTGAGAGTCAGGGCCGGGTGGCGGAGGGCAGCGCCTGGCTTCTTCCACCTCCTGAAACCAGGTTCCCCCCAAGGCCTCTCTCTAAGACCTGACCAGAGTGTAACCCTCTCTACTGCCATTTGCACCTTTTCGAGGTTCTTTCATTTCCTGCTTGATCCTGGAAAAGACAGCGGAGAATCTGCCCCCCACCCCCCGATCGCCAC
Organism: Catagonus wagneri; assembly: GCA_004024745.2. NCBI lineage: Eukaryota > Metazoa > Chordata > Mammalia > Artiodactyla > Tayassuidae > Catagonus > Catagonus wagneri. The sequence continues at coordinate 1,054,868 of PVHT021183549.1, forward strand.
CACCACCCAAGTTCAATGAAACAAGGTTGGAATTTTTCAAAAGGAACATTTACTAGGAAACTAAAGGGAAACCAAACAGAATATAAGAGAACAGAGGCGGAGTTGCAGATGGGCTCAGGGAGTTCAAATCTATAACCAGCTTCTGACCACAGCTGGACTGCTAGGCAAAGCTTTCCAGACACAAGCCACTCGCCTGCCTCTTTGCCTGCTGTCCCCTTCAAGTCACCCCTGCTTCCTCCCGACAAGCCAGGAGCACGCGCGCTCCTTGAGACCCCAGGGCTGCCGGGCAGGAAGATCTCGAGGGTGGACAGACAGCACAGCTGTCCCGGGAGCCCCCTCCCCGGCTCCAGGGCCAAGGACAGGTCAACGTGTCCTGGGACAGCCGACTGACATCCGCAGGGGCCGGTCTGGTTTCTCTGGGACCATCCTTTCGGGCTCATCTGCCTGGGTCTAGAGAGAGTATTTCTGCTGACCATGCCGCTGGCATTGGTCCTTCATGCTTTCGTTCTGAACACTGGTACATGGTGGAAGATGCCCGAATAGGGACGAGCTGGCAGAGGGGACCCTCGGGCAAAGAAAGCTGAATTCTCCTCCTGTCCGCAGTCGGCAGAGCCTTGGGCTCCCTGTGGATGCTGGAGGTTCAAGGCCAACCAGAGACGGAAGTGGATGGGGAGGCTGGGGAACACGGGAAGCTGGGATGCAGTAACGCAGCCTCACCCAACCAAAGGCCTCCATCCTTTTTAGAATGACGTCAGGGTATTTTCTTGTATCTGAAGCTACTTGCGGCCGTGGCAACAGGGACTTTCTGCAGACCTGCAGTGACCCAGAAATGTTAATTCAGGTGAAGATAACGAGCCTCCCAGAAGGGAGAGCCACAGCCCAACTCTGGACCCTGCTGCAAACACACGGCCGGGGCACTGCCCTCCCCATCACGGGAGAGGGGACCACAAGGTCACCCCCCACCCCAGGGCACACTGAGGCCTGTGGTTTCACTCGTCTGGAGGCAGAAGCGATGAGGATGAGGAACCCCGCTGGCAGTGGGCTGGCTGGTGTGGTCACTAAGGAAGCCGAGTAATGACTGAGACACCCGGGGGCGAGCCCTTGACCTTCACTCTTGCAGGTACGTCCGTCCCCCAAGTGCTGTGAAAGGGATGCATGTGTGTCTGGAAGTGCAGGGCAAGCTGTCTGCGGCTGCCCGAGGCTCTGCCTCTAGGCCGCTGCAGACAGAAACACCCCAGAAGGCACTCGAGCCCGGAAGGCCCCAGAGAAGCGCCTTCCAGTGGGGCCAAGTGTGTCATCGCTGCAGGAACGGGGGACAGGCGCATCTGGGAGAGGGTGCTCAGAACGCCCCCGCCGCCGAGGTGCACCCTCTCCATCAGGGAGGACAGTGACCTTGCGTTCACATGCCAACACCAGCCGACAGGAAGTGGCTGCTGGCTACCGCGGAGCAGCGCTGGGGATCCTGAGCCCTCATTTCTGGGTTTAGCAGAATAAGGGGGGCCGTGATCAGCCGGCACTCGCTGCCACGTCCAACGGGAGCGGGCGGAGACCTCTCTGCGCTAGACTTTTCTCCCGGGTAGGAGCCTTCTTTCCCCACTGCCCGCCCGGGGCTGGCCCTCGCGAGCTGGAGTGCTGCTTGGGTGAAAGCGTTTTCTGGAGACAGTTGGTAGCTTAGTGTAGTCCAGGGTTAGATCTGCCGCCTACGTAGCACCCGGATAGATTTAGCTTACTCTGTCCTTCCAGAGCCTTCCAGCCAACCATGCCATCCATGCCAGAGCAGCCCCGTCACCCAGGGCCTTATTTAGTCACTCTGGGGACTCTCACTGGGTTGGACGGTTTCTTCCACAGTCCAGCCTCGATTCCTGGACGGCAGAGATGTGCTCCCCCTGCAGCACGCCGCCTCAGGCCTCCCGGGGACAGCTGGACCGCTCACGTCCAGCAAACCCAGCCTGGAAAGAGGGCCGGTTATTGCTGTGGTGACAGCTGAGCATTTGGTCACTGGAGTCGTCTGGATGTTGCCGGATGGGAAAAGTTACTGAAGATCTTTGTAAGATGGTTGTCCTACTGCGTCCTGGCCTGAGCAGTTCTCACACCCAGGTCACCGCTTCTGGAGGAAGAAGGAACAAAAAGAACACTTGGGCTTTCATCCATATATATATATATTTTTTTTTTTCCTTTCTTTTCTCCTTTTTTTTTTTTGCTTTTTAGGCCTGCACCTACGGCATACAGAAGTTCCCAGGCTAGGGGTCTAATCGAAGCTGTAGCCGCCTGCCTATGCCACAGCCACAGAACACTGAATCCAAGCTGTGCCTGCAGTCTACACCACCGCTCATGGCAAAGCTGGATCCTTATTGCACTGAGCAAGGCTAGGGATTGAACCTGCGTCCTCATAGATACTAGTCAGATTCGTTTCCGCTGTACCACGATGGATCTTCTCCCTTATTTCCTTTTGATTTACATGTCAGGTGTAGAGCGAAGTGATCCAGTTATAGACATATATTCTTTTCCATTACGGTTTATTATAGGATATCGAATATATTGTGCTGTATGATAGGTCCCTGTTGTCTACTTTATGTCAACCCCAAATTCCAAGAATATTCTCACCACCTCCCCCTTCTCCTTTGGAAAGCATACATGTGTTTTCTATTCTCTGTCACCCATGTATTTTCAATGTGCACCAGCCGGGTGCCAGGCGCTGTGACAGACGCTGAGGACGCAGATCCCACGAGGAAGACGCACCTGCTGCTATCAGAGGGCTCACGGGGGGGGGGAGGTCACAGCTGAGCAAGCTAAGCAAGGGGGCCGCGTGTCAAGGGCACGAGAGGAGGGCCGCACGAAGTTGGGGGTGGAGGAGGCCTAGAGCGAGGCGTCCCAACGAGCTCCTGAGCCATTTAAGCCGAAGGGGAGGCCGTGGGGGGTGGGGGCACCGCGGGCGGAGGAAAGAGCCTGCACAGAGGCTGGAAAGGGGCTGGAGATGCTGCTGGAATCCGGTGCGAGGAGTAGGCGGAATCAGGCCGGGAGGGGAGCGTGGGTCCGAGGGATCTTTGCTGTAGCTCCAGACCGAGAGGGGCAGGGTCTCTGTGGCCCACACTCAGCCCAGCGTTCAACCTAACTCAGGCTCGGAGCATGTTCCAACACAGATGCAGGGCGTCGATGCCGCTCAGGGAGAAGGAAACTGCAGCCACTTGCGTGGACACCATAGTAACCAAAAGCGTGTGTGTCAACCGTGCGAAAGTCGCCAACATTCTCAAGCGGAACGTGTGGACTGCGTTTCAAAGGTCCAGTGTCCACACGTGCGACTGTTCGAGAAACTAATAGGAGCCAGAGTGTAACTGGCGGAGGGAAAGCCAGCTCTGACTGTGACCCTGGGCTCCGCAGCCCACACCGCTGGGCTGACAGTGTTCTCTTCTGGACCCAATAGGAAAACGGGAGCGGCTGATTCCCTAATATTGCGATTCAAAAACAACATTCCCAGAGCACTGATGCTCCCACACGGCTCCACTTCCCTGTCCGCCGCCCAGGCCAGCGCTGGTGCCCAGAGCCCCATCCACCAGCGGTGAGATCCGCACCTGCGGGTCAGCCTGCCAGTCGCCGAATCCTTTCTTATCAGGAAAGCAAAGTGGCCACAGGCTCAGCCCCAACAACGATTCCGTGTGGTCTTCAATTAATTGTGCTGTTAGTCAGCGGGGCCTCAGGCCACGTGCCTTCAGTTTTTGATGACCTATCATGACATGAGCTTTATAAACCCCTAAAAAAACCCTTTTAAGTTTTTTTTTTTTGGCCTTTAAAATTTTTTTTATTTTTATTTTTATGGCCGCACCTGCAGCCTATGGAGGTTCCCAGGCCAGGGGCTGAATCGGAGCTGCAGCTACCGGCCTACACCACAGCCACGGCAATGCCAGATCTGAGCCGACCTACATCACAGCTCATGGCAAAGCTGGATCCTGAACCCGCTGAGCGAGGCCAGGGATTGAACCCGCGTCCTCATGGATACCAGCTGGGTTCATTACCGCTGCACCGCCAGGGAACTGCCCCCTGAAATTCCTTCCTGAAGGATATGGAGAGGCAGAGGGGTCAGTCTGCCCAGACACCCACTAAGGGTCAGAGCTGGGCTTTGAACCCAAGACTTCTAACTACAAAGCTTCCTGCTATTTACAACACCCAAGCCATGGAAGCGGCCTAAATGTCCACCAACAGATGAATAGATAAAGAAGATGTGTGAATAGTCCACACAATACTTCTCAGCCATAAAAAGAATGAAATAATGTCATTTGCAGCAACATGGAGGCACCTAGAGATAATCATAAATAAGTGAAGTAAGCTAGACAGAGACAAGAATCGTATGATATCACTTACAGGTGGAATCTAAATATGACACAAATGAACTTATTTACAAAACAGAAACAGACACCGAAAACAAACTTATGGTCACCAAAAAGGAGAGGAAGTTGGGGAGGGATAAATGAGGAGTTTGGGATTAGCAGATACAAACTACCATGTATAAAGTTGATAAAGTTCTATATATAAATATATATCTCACAGGGGATATTCAGTATGCCATAATAAACCACCATGGAAAAGCATATGAAGGCGTTCCCGTCGTGGCTCATCAGTAACAAACCTGACTAGTAACCATGAGGAAGCGGGTTAGAATCCTGGCCTTGATCAGTGGGTTAACTATCTGGCATTGCCATGAGCTGTGGGGTAGGTCGCAGACACAGCTTGGATCCCGCGTTGCTGTGGCTGTGGCTGTGGCGCAGGCCGGTGGCTACAGCTCCAATTCAACCCCTAGCCTGGAAACTCCCATATGCCACGGGTGCGGCCCTAAAAGCAAAAAAATAAAGAAAAGAAAATGAAAGGGAACACACACACATACACACACACACACAAACTGATTCACCTTGCTGTACACTAGAAACTAATACAACACTGTAAATCAACTATACTTCAGGAAAAAAATAAAACAGAACGTTTAAGCTTTAGCTATACAACATTCCAAGATGCACTCAGTAAGTTCAGTCTGTAAGCTGAGCTTCTGCTTGGTTTTCTAGACACTCTAAACGCAGCAGATGAAGTAGCTTTAAGAAACCCTAGTCCAAGGAGGAGCCCTAACCCCCGTCCGGCTTCCCACACTCTCACTGCCTTCCTCCGGATTCCCCCGGCCGGGCCTGCCCCTCAGCCCCCTCCTCCATCCATCCGCCTCCACTCGCACTCCTCGCTCTGCTCCATGGCCTTAGTTTTCACCTCTGCGTTTGCGTAGTCCCTTCAGACGGCTCTCCCAAAGTGCCGGGCCCCAGGGACTGCCTCTGCATCTGATCTGTGACGGCCTTACCCAGGGTCTGCTCAGAGGGGGGCGCTGTGACCTCGACAGTGCCCCCACTCAGGAATACCACCGGCAGGGGCCACTCCGCCAGCCGCCAAGTCACAGCACAGCTCCAGGCGAGTCCCTCACGGGCTACCAGCTGAACCAAGCTCAGCCCTGAGAGGGCTGGGGGCAGCCTACCGGCCTCGCCCCTCTTCGGCTGGGGGAGTTTTCGGGGCCCTGACCTGCAGGAATGGGGCGGAGGAGGACGGAGGGGGGACTCGGGGCCTGACACGGCAGGTGCGGGCCCAACACCGGGGGCCCCGGGCTGCCCTGCCGGTTCCAGTGCTGGTGCCAGGCCCACTTCAGGGGACAGACGCAGCAGCGTCCTGGCTGTTGGGAACACTTGCGGCATCAACAGAAGTACTGGTTACAAGCTTATCTGAACTGACCGGATTTTAAGCAAATGCAATTGTCGCGTGACACAGGGATTTGATGGCAGTGAAATTGAATTGAAACTGAAGACGAGCACTGTCCCCACAAAAACCGCAATGGGAACTGACACTTCGTTCACAAAAATGACGGCTGATGTGAGACAGGCCATTGAAACCGACCCCAAATTAAGAACAGGACAAGATTAAGTGGGTCAGGAGATCCTATCTGCCTGTAAATTGGCCAAGAGGCTCTGATCCTGGGAAGAATGTCAGGGCTCTGAACTAAGAAGCTTGTCAAGAATCGAAGTGCCTCGAAGTTTCCAGCCAGGAGACTGGGGCAAGAGATGAGGCCTGAAAGAGTCCATTTGGGTGCTAACTCCTATTTTTTGAGCAGTCAAGGCCTCTGCTTGATCCCAAGAGCTCTGCGAACTGTATGGCATACAATTCTTGCCCCCTGTGATGTTACAATTACGTTTTTTTTTTTTTGCAGAGGCCACTTGAGGCCGAACAACAAAGGGTGTAGACGGCAGAGCCACGATCTGCCATGCTGCGTTTATGGCTCCAAACACGTGCTCTTAAGTGCTCCACCCAGGATGGCAAGTTATGGCTCCTTGACGCCGACTCCGCCACGGCGCCTTGCGACAAAGGAGCCTCAGTTCAGAAAAGAATTCTGAGCTGCCCCGACTTTGTAGGAAAGCGTGTTACAATCCACTGTCAAGTCACCCTTGAGGGGAAAGCGGTGAATGGTGACACGTGTGACGGGGGGGCCGCTGCTGAGAGGGGTTCCACTGGAACAAGCCAGAAGGCGGGGCTGTCAGTGAGGCCTTGTTCCAAAGGAGAGAGTGGCCCCATGGTTTTTCAGATGGAGGCGCGACTTAGGAATTCCTGCAAAAGCGAGAACTGATTCCGCGGGATGAAGTTAGGCAGAGGACATGTGGGGCTGGTTGCACCCAGTTATACCCACTGCATTTATTGATGTTTATTTGTTCAACAAGCATTTACGGAGCACCAGGCAAATGTGCTAACGACCAGAGACGCCAAGACGCCCCGCATATACCTCACTCTTGACTAGCTCGCAGCTGTCAGTAGCTAACTGGAGAACCAGAGGTGGTAAGCCTCATCAGGAAGCTCGACTGTATTTGCTAAGTGGTGTCTGTGCATGTGTGTGCATGCGTACACGTGCATAATTCCATTCACTCAGATCAGGGAAGAAAAAGAAAAAAGTCATGGTGAAAACTGGGTGGGGGCGGAAGCGGAGGGTCGCAGGATACATGTGAGGCGGGGGACTGTGAAATGAAGTTCAGATTCCACGTTGAAAGCCTGAGGGTGTCTCCCACCGCCAGCGCAGCTAGCAGGCGCCAACCACAGGAAGGGACGTCCCACGTTAGTGCAGCGGTCTGGTGGGACCCTCCGGAAGGCACCTTTGCTGTCCCTCCCGTTCTGCACACAGGTGTCCCGCCTCGGCAACCTGGGACTCAAATCTCAGAGTGATTCTGTGTAACCTCAGTCGCTACAGAGGACTTGAGAAAATAATTCTGTTCCTGTTATTTGGGAAAGTAACTTGTTTCTTTGTCTTTTTAGGGCTGTACCTGCAGCCTACAGAGGTTCCCAAATCGGATCTACAACTGCCAGCCTACGCCACAACCACAGCACCGTGAGATCCTAGCCGTGTCTGCAAGCTACACCGCAGCTCATGGCAAAGCTGGATCCTTAACCTGCTGAGCGAGGCCAGGGATTGAACTTGCATCCTCATGGATACTACTCGGGTTTGTTACTGCTGAGCCACCATGAGAAATCTCTGGAAAAGTAACTCTGTCATGGCAGAAAGCTATAGCAAATAAGAATAACAAATGATGAAGTAACGATGCTTTCGTGTAAGTTATATGTATTTGTGTATAATGACACGATTTTGCTTTCTGTTTTTAAGGAAAGTGATAAAATGATACAGAAGAAATTTACTAGATTTATGATTATAGTGAATATATTTAGGAGAACGTGTTAAATTTATAAACAATATTTAAACGCTTAGGAAAACACAGTATACTAGATTTATGGACTTGATTTTTAAGATGTTGAAATACTCAAGGAGGTAATTTAATCTAAATATATAAGATTTTATTTCTTATCATTATGAGTTAACAGTCCTTGAGGACAATTTTGTTTAACACCTATTTCAAGTGTTTGATGATAATCACATTTTAAATTTCTAACTGTAGTTTGAAATGTTTAAGGGAAAATAGTCAATCAGTTGCTTAAATAGTGCTTAAATATTAGAAGACTTTTTTGCTAGATTTATAAGGTTTTTTCCCCTTTAATTTGAAATATATGAGAATCTGATTAAGTGTGAAATTGGCATCAAGAACTCTAGGGAAACTTAATCTGTCAAATTAATGAACTGAGAGTTAGGCAAAGAACAAGTAAAAACAAGCATTTTAATTGCAAAACAAAATGATCAGATTTATGATCCTAATAGTTAACACCACGTAGCATGTCCTGCTCTAAGACTATTACATACATTAATCAATTTACTCTCACCACAATTCTCTGAGGTGGATCCTATTATTCCCATTTTATAGATGAGGAAACTGAGGCACAGAGCTGTTAAATGACGGATTTACCAAGTGCTGTGACTGAATTAGACACCCCCCTCAAATTCACCTTTGCAGATGGGGTCACGGGACAGTTAGGGTTAGATGAAGTCTTGGGGGTAGGCCCTCATGATGGGACTGGTGCCCTTTTAAGGGGAGACACCAGGAGCCCTCACTCCTGTTCTCTCTGAGCTTTCTCTGCACCTGCCGTGCGAGGACAGTGAGAAAGATGCCGTCTGTGCCCCGGAAGACAGCCTGCCCCGGGACCCACTCACGCCAGCACCCTGATCTCTGACTTCTAGTCTCCAGAACTGGAAGAAAATAAATTTCTGTTGTTTAGCCACCCAGGCTCTGCTATTCGGCCTCGGTGGTCTGAGCGAAGGCACTAAGGACTTAACAAAATCTCGACACAAAATCCCACAAATGGATGTCTCGAGTCAACAGCGGTGTACGCCCTCTCAGCGTTCTGGAGGCTGGATGCCTGGGAGCAACGCGCCAGGGTGGCCGCACCCGCTCCGCGGGCCCTGGGGGAGAATTTCCCTTGCTTGTCCACAGCTTCTGGAGGTGAGCAGCTCCCTGGCGGCATCATTCTAGCTCCTGCCTCCATCCTCATCTTGCGTTCTCCCTCCGTGGCCCTCTGCGTTTTCACAAGCTCTTCCTACGAGGACACTGCTCACTGGAGTTCAAGCCCACCTTTTCAGGGCCAGTACAGTCCCCTCCCCCCCCCTTTTTTTTGGCATGCAGAAGTTCCCAGACTAGGGACTGAACCCACGGCCCAATGCCAGAGCAGCGATGATGCTGGATTCTAAGCCTGCTGTGCTACCGGGGAACTCCTAAAACCCCATTTTCACTTAACTAACCAGGCATCTGCACCACTATTTCCAAATAAGGCCACACTTTGAGGTCCAGGTAGATGTGAGTTTGGATGCTGCTTAATCCCGTGGCCCGTGGCACCAGCATCTTCGGAGAGGGTGCTACTTAACGCAATACCCCGTGTCACTAGCATCTTTGGAGAGGGATATGCTGCGTAACCCAGTGTCCCTTGTCACCAACTCCAGCACACTGAAAAAACCGAAGGAAGCACTTTTCTTTCCTGTCTTTGCATAGTCTCCTGACGTTCTCGCCAGCACAATGGCTTTCTCCGTCTTCGTCTCTGCTGGTCTCTCTTCTTTCCCTACTTTTAAATGTTGGAATGTCCCCATTTTTCGTCCTTGCGCCTCTTCTCCATCTACGTCTCAACTGTCCTGACAACTACAACCTGGCCTGTCTCTGGAACTCTATGTTTCTGCTTCTCACTCCCCCTGCATCTCTCACTGTTCCCCGTGCAAATCCCCACGGGTCTCAGTACCGGCTGTTCCCTCAGCCTGCATTTCCACAGGACCTGTCCCTCGGCTCCCTCCAGTGTTTGCTCAAATGCTTTGATCACCTGGGAGGCCTGCCGTTACCTCCATGAAAATTAATCCCCATCATCAAAAAAAAAAAAAAAAAAAAGCAAGCAACCGATCAACAAAAAAACCATGACCACGCTTTTGGTTCTCCCTACTTGTTTGTATATTTCATAGTGCGTATCACTTTCAATCTTATACACTATGCTCACTTCTAATGTGTATTTTCTATTTCTCCCACTAGAATATAAATTCTACTGAGGCAAGAACCTTTGTCTGTTTCTTTCTCAAAGACGGATACCCAGAGTGGGCATTCAATCAATACTATGAATGTACTGAGTGAATAAGTGAATGGCCGGGTCCACGCCCTCTGCAAGTGATGCTTTAAAGGCAACCAAGTCGATCGCTACTTGGACAGAATGCCGCAGCACAATACACGACGCAGGTAATTCAGAGGAACCTGAAAGACGGACGACACAGGGTGACAGCACGGCAATTACGAAGGAATTCTCAGCTTTCCGGAGGAAACAGTCGTGGATCTTCCAAAGAGCTTTTAAATAAACTAAGACGGTTCTTTTGTAGAGACCTCGACTGGAACTGTCTGTGCTTTTGTGGGGCCGCAAGTGTCACCTGAGACTGCGACTGGGAACCTGACAAGGTCACCGGTGTCACCTTGCCCTTGAAGCACTGGGTGCTGGAGGGAAGGCAGAACGCAGTCCTCTAGAAATTACAGCTTCTTTGGCTTTCCGAGCCAGCCCTGGTTTACGTTCATATATTAACAGAATCACTACACCTGTATGTTTGAAAATATGACATGTAGAGTCTATCTAACAAATCAGCAAACATTTTCCAAGCTGTAAGAGAAAAGAAACTGGAATTCTAGTCAACGAGCAATCATCCGACACTGACTCTGTGCCAGGCGTTTTGCCAGATCCTGGTTATACAATGATGAATGAGTCCCTGTCCTCAAGGAGCAGCTGGACCTGCTGTGGGCAACGCGTCCGCGACACTATCAACTGGTACAAAAGTCACATCAGGGCTGGCGCAGGGTACAGGAGAAGAGAACTCAGGCAAGAGACACAGAACTCATGCTGGTAGGATCTCCGGAAGAAGATGACACCTGATCAGATGCTTAAAAGACGAGCTGTGTCTAGCCGGGCAGAGACAGGGACACAGACAGCGGGGACGCAGAAGGAAAGGAAAGCAGGAGCGAGCAGGGCCATGGGGCGGACAAAAAGCACAGGGTGGTGCCCTCGTAACTGGGCCTGGCCTCAAAATCACGCATGGAGGAGATGGAGGAAGAGTCACCTCGACCTTCAACGCAAAGCCGGGGGACTTGACCTTGTTCTGACCAAGGGCTGGTACTGAAGGACCGTAACAGTCAGATCTGTGTTTTAGGACCGGGACCCCAGAAGCAGCGTAGAGATGGGACTGGGCCACACACAGGAGAGGAGGCCAGAGCAAGTGGCCGCGTGGGAGCGGCTGAGGCCCCAGCCCACCCCGACCCCGAGCCGTGGCCCCGTCACCCCGCTCGGTGGAAACGGGAAGGAGACGGCGGGCTTCGGCTCCTGAGAGCTCCATCTGGCTGTTCCCCAAATGGGGCCAGAGTGTGTAAGTTCAGCGCTCCCGTGAAGGGGAGACAGGGCTCTGAGCCCCGGGTACCCGAGCATCACGAAGGAGGGCTCACATATCTCTCCCCAGCCGCCAAACGCCCCTAAACCCCAGCGTGAAAGAAAACGGAAGCTGTGCACCTGTGAAGCCGACATCAGAACCTGGCCTCTACGGATGGCAGGCCCCTGAGGAGCGTGTGGGACTTATACTGAGAACGCAGAGGAACGCCCTTCTCGGCTGAGGAAGCGTCAGGAGAAAAGCCTGGGTTCAAACCCAGGTTCTCCTTCCTAAGGAGGCTGGCTGAGAAGGAGACGGAAACGACGGGGGGCTGCTGAAATCGCTCGCTCAGGCTGCCTGAGGGAGAGGACAGGCACCGGGTGACCTTCCCGGGCCCGGCTGGGCGGCGATGCTTCTTACTGCAGCAGGGGTGACCCAGGAGAGGTCATTCACACCCAGGGCTCACACGCCTAACGCGTGGCCGTAGGATTTTGCAGCCCACTGCGACATCAAGAGGGATAAAATACCTATGCCTCGTGACCCCCAAACAGGGGTCTGCACCCCAGCTTCCAGGCCCTACAGGCTCCCCCTTCCTTCTCCAGGTATGACCATGCTCGTGTTTTTCCTTAATTTGGAAAACGTTCTAAGAATTAACTTAAGCACTGTGATGTATGGAATAAAAACACCTAATAGGCTGAACAGAACTTCATTTTGAAAAGTCAATTAAATATGTGGTAACTGAAAACCTTATTGTCTTGCAGCTTATTCTTCTGTGAGAGAGAGATCAGCCCTTAATGGTGTTTGTTGTTTGAAAAGAGGGTATGACATAAGAACATTTCTTTTTCCCAAAGGTTTAGAGGTTTATATTGATAATGATTATTAATTATTAATAATTGGTAATACTTTGGTACTGCCCCTACCAGTGGCTTTTTTAAATGTCACTTACAAATTTTTTAAAAAAACCACAGTTGATTTACAACGTCGTGTCAATTTCTGCAGTACAGCAAAGTGACCCAGTCACACACACACGCCTTCCTTTTCTCATCTCAGCTTCCATCGCCGTCCATCCCAGGAGTCCAGACAGAGTTGCCAGTGCTGTACGCGAGGACTGCCATTAGCTTTTCACCTCAGACATTTACACGGTGTCAGAAAACCGTATCAGCACAATTAATTTTCTTTTACTTGGGAATTTGCTAAGAACTCTGGCTCAGAGCAAGCTCCCTGAAGCAGCTGTTTACCTGAGGGCTTTGTGCCGATTAGAGATGGGAGTCCCTCCCCAGGCACGCGCACTGCTTGCTGAACTGCCTTCAGCTTCACTCAGCCTGGATCCCCGGTAAAGGAACCATTAGCAAAACACCCTGCATGGCCCTGGAGAGGCTCTTGTTGGGTGGAGGAGCCGCTGGGGGGTTGAGATGATCAAAAGCAGAGCCCAGATCCTATCTCTGCCCAAGACGCGGCACAGCGTATTACTCTGCATCATGACACGCGGCACGGTCCTTACTGGCAGCTTCCTATCGACAGGGACAGTACTGGGGATGTTTATTTCACAGCACAGAATTTTCCATGTCACATGATCTGTTCTGTCTCACAGTCACTTGTGTCATCCCCAACCCTTAGGTAAGCTTCGGCCGGTGCTCCAGCCTGGCCCCAGCTGTGCGCTGGGGACCCGAGGAGCGGGGAGTCCACACAGGGAGAGGCTGGCCGCTGCCAGCAGCAGTCCTGAGCCCTGCGGGGACACTGAGCTCACTCAGCTCTGCCAGGAGCACCCGGCCTGTCCGAAGAGGAGCCGGCAGAGGGGCCAGGCCAAGGAGGCCGCCCTGGGACTCTACCTGCCGCCCACACGGCCCCCTGGCCGCCCTTTCCCGGTCTTAGCTGTGCCGTCCATGTCTCACTCCAGGTCTCCGCTATGTGTCACCTCCCCAAGCACCCAAGGCGAAGCTAGGTCCCACCCGCTCCAGTGACGCCTCTCTGCTAGATTTCCAGCCTCCAGCTTATCGGGACCCGGTTTCTGTTTACGTGTCTGGGATCTGCTCCCTTCAACAGAATGCAGGCTCCGCGGCACCAGGCACCTGCCGGGGGCGGGGGGCTCAGGGAGCGGGGACTGTGGCTGAGCACACGGGGCCCCGAAGAGATCAGCGTAGCCGAGGGTACAGTGGGCACCGATGGCAAAGATGCCAAAGGCCAGCCCCGCGGTTAGGGGCACAGTCTGGGGTGTCTTCCCAGCTCCCCGACTCAGCCTCCGCTCCATCACCTGCGACGCCCCAGCGGGGCGTCCCTGGAACCCATGTGGCCACACGGCTCCGTCTTCACGCCCTCCTCGCCCGACCCCACCGTCTCAGCCGCCTGGTCCAAGGGTGGGCAGCGGAGCCAAGACGCACAAATGAGAGGTCCTTCTACGGGAAAACGGGAAAGGAGACAAAAGGGAAAAAAAGAGAAATGAAATGTGGAGGGACAGAGAGAGAGAGAGAGAGAGAGAGAGAGAGAGAGAGAGAGGGAGGCGGGACCGCAGTAGAGGTGAGGGAAGCAAAGAACAGAGTAAAAAGAAAAACAAAGACATAGCTGGTTTCCCAAGATTCAAGCTCCAGCCCCAGTCCTTCCTGGAACCCAGATACAGTTCTGCCGCTAAATTCCAGAAACTCCCCCCATTTCTTACACAAAGCCCCAAGCTCGTTCCATTTGGTTTCCATTATCTGCAATGAAAATAAACTAAAAGAGGGGGTCCTGGGCATAGGTGGCCCCCACACCTCCCAGTGCTCGAGCTCCTCATGGCGGCGCTCAGGGGCCTCCTGCGCCGGGTGCCGCGGACGCCTGACCCTGCACTGGCAGGGCTGGGGTCACTCCTGAGGCCCCCGGGGCTGGGCAGACTCATCAGCTGCAGGTCCCAGTGCCACCTAGGTAACAACGAGTCTTGCTTCCTGGTCCCACCAGCCCGCCTGCCTCTGCCAGCCCTGAAGCCTGTCCCCGGTGTGGCCCTGCGGCCAGGGCCCCGTCTCCCGCCCTGCACCCCTCTCTGAGGCTGCCAGCCCCACGCCCACCCTCCTGTCTCTCCCCTCCCTCCTGTGTGGCTCAGGTGCTGGCTGGGTGCCCTGTGCTGCACAGCTGCGGAGACGCTGAGGTCACCACCCAAGCCCCCTTCCCGCTTCTCAGTCGGCCTAGTGGCCTCTCTGTCCCTCTAGGGGTCCCGGCAGTGTCCCCAGGACTCAGGGTCACTTTCCCTACCTCTCAACTCTGCCCTCCTTTGGCTCCGTTCGGACTGCTGGGTGGCAACACAGCAGCCGACTCCACGTTTGCATCTTCACAGCTCCAGGTCCAGCAGAAAATGTGACTCCTCCTGGCGGTCCCAACAAGGTCACATGCCCAAGGAGGACCAACTCCTGATCGTGCCCTCTGGACACAGCCTGGGGTGCAGGGAGCCCTGGCGCTGAGGGTGCTGCGAGGCCAACCGTAACCACATGGGCACAGAGGGAAGTAGGCGGCTCCTCGGGAAAATCGGGTTCTTTTTCCAGAAGAGGAGAAATGATGCCTATGAAAAATCCTAAGTTCGCACTTCAGAGCTTGTCTCCTTAAGACAACCGGGGAAAATCATGTCCTAATCGGAAGAGATCAAATCTTTGCAGCTACAAAGTTTAGTCTCATCAGAATACAACACTGAAACATGCATTTGTGGGGAACACCTCACCATGGAACATGACTTCTAAAATAAAAAAGTATTTTATTAGCTTTCAGGGTTTTTTTTTTTTTTTAAAGGGGGCTTTCAGTAAATTTTACTGCATGTTGTTCTCTGCACGTCCTACTGGTTTTGAAAATCATGGTTATAGTGAAGCAGATGATTAGGCAGGGGAAGAAACAGCAGAAACAAAACCACCAAAAGTAAATGAGCCACAAACTGACGTGACAAATCATTTAGGAATGTGAGGTCAAGAAGAGTGAATGAGAACCAGGAGGATGAAAACAAAAAAACTTTCCGGAAAATTCTTAGGCGTTGTTTTAGTTTCATATTCTCCAGTGAGCTGAGTAATAAACAGCACAGAGGGAAGGCTCTCCGAGAACCAGCCCAGCTGATCGGCCACGTGAGAGCCTGGTGGGGTCTGATTGAGAAAGCTGCGACTCCCGTCCGAGCTGCCTGCCGGGCAGGGAGGCACATTTGAGATAAGCTGGGAGGCATGAGCACATGCGAATCCTCCCGAGGAGGAGGGCCGGGGGAGGAAGAAGAAAAACAGGGAGCAACTAGCAAGTGCAGGTGGCCTTGAGAAAGTGGTGAAGACGGAGCCTTTCCTAAAGGGCAGGAGAGAGGCCCTCAGGCAGGTCCAGTCCAAACAGTCTTGGCGTCTGTGCCCAAGAAGTGCTGGGGCAGAAGAAGGCTCGGATTTTAAAAGTATGGAGTCAGAAAGATCTCCATTCTGATCTGTATCAGTCAGCTTTTGCTGCGATAACAAACAGCTCCCAAATCTCGGTGCCTTGCAACAATACTTGTTCCTTGGTCGTGCGTTTGGGGGTTGGCTGCAGCTCTGATGGGCATGACTGGATCTGGCTCCAGACACGCAGCTTCCGTGTCTTCTTGTTCCGGGACCCAGGGAATTCCCATGAGGGGCCAAAAGCTCAAGGGGTCAAATAAAAATACGTGGTGCTGCCTAAAGCCTTCACTTGGAGCTGTCGTCCCACCCACAGTCGACGGAACAGAAAGCAAGTCACAGGGCCAGGTCTGAGTCACTGAGTATAAGATCCTCTGAGAAGGTGGAGAGGGCATGTGACAATGGGCAAGTAATGCCATCCTCTTCAGTGTGCCAGCTCTACCGCTCCTTGGCCTCCCGATGCTGGGTAAGTTAAGCCTCAGCTTTTTTGTATCCTGGGGGAGAAGACTATTTACTCGTAGAATGAGAGTTAAATTAGATGATGCAGGTATAGCACTGGGCACAGTGCCCTGGGTGAAGAAGGTACTTATGTCATATCTGTACGTCTACCTGCAGCACTGTACACCTTCCTGGCCAGAGACTGAACCTGTGCCACTGCAGTGATAACTCCAGGTCCTTAACCCACTGAGCCACAAGGGAACTCCAGTGTTGTCTTATTATTAATCTGGGGCATTGTGTTACGGGCAAGGCAGGCCCGGCGTGCCACGGGGAAGAAGGTGGCACCCAGGGCTGGCAGGTGAGATGGGCACAGTCCAGGGTGGCAGACGAGGAGGCAGGGACACAAGGTTCAGTGGTGGGAAGGCCAGGGGTACCTCCGACCCCAGGCTGGTGAACACTGGATGATAAAGGCCTGGATGGGGGGTGACAGCCAGCTCAGGCCCCCCTCAAACGCCCCTTGGAGGGCAGCTAGGCAGTTTGTGGCTTTATCTCCCCCCACCCCCAGGGCAGCCTGGTCACCTTGACACCTCCAGGTAAGGCAGCCTTTGCCCCAGAGATCGCACCTGCCAGGCGCCCCCTCACCTTCCACCCTCACTGTTCAGTCTCCTGGCTTCTCCCACCTCTCTCTCCCCCACATCCTGTCCTGTACTCACCCCCTTCCCCCCGGAACCCCCTCTTTGAACCACCCCCAGTGGCTCTCCATCCACTGTCCTTTACACGCTTCCTTTTTTTTTTTCCTTTGGCTTTTTAGGACCGCGCCTGTGGCACATTCAGGTTCCCAAGCTAGAGATCGAATCGGACCTGCACCACAGCTCACGGCAATACCGGATCCTTAACCCACTGAGCGAGGCCAGGGAGCGAACCCGCAACCTCCTGGTTCCTAGTCGGATTCGTTTCTGCGGCGCCACGACGGGAACTCCTACACTTCATCTTTAGCTGAACCTTGCAGCTTCTCCTCCCCTGAAGTCACGACTCTGCTGCCTTCTCCACCCCCAGCCCTGCCGCCGCCCCAACTAGTAACCAGCCGGGGAGCTTGCTCCCCTCGGTGCCTGCTCACTGCCCCCGGACACCAGCGCTGGGCACTCGGCGGCAACGCGGGGGAAGAATGGGTTACTCAGATCACTGGAAAAGCTGTAGAGCCACAGCCTCCAGCTCAGCGTGCCCACTGCAGACCGATCCTGGAGGTGCTATTTATACAAAAAGGCGAGTTATTTTAAGGGAGTTCTTTGTGCTCCACAGCCAAGGGGTGTTTGCCACTTTATCCGACGATGCCAGTCAAGTCTGGAAGACAACAGGCCGTGCTCCACATGACGCTGGGGACAGTGGGGACAGTGGGCATTTTCAGCACACACTGAAGTGACAATCGCAGTGTCAAACTGCAGTAAGTAAAGCACGTCGTCTCACTGAAGCTGACACGAGCACCCGCGAGGCGTACTTTCTCCTCGGGAGCAGGCGGTATGTGCGTCCCTGGTCTAAGTCATGGGGACCCGGGCACTAGAAGGCCCTGCGAGGTGGCTGTGTACAGTGCTCGCTCCACAGGCAGCTTCAAAGGCAGCGCTGATGCTGGCAAGCCTGGGGCTGGGTCCCCCAACCTGAGCACAGCTCCCTTGCACGGCGAAGGCTGCTTGCAGAATACAGTCAGGACAGAAGCAGGTGCCTCCGACGCCTGGCCGGCGGCCACAGCCTCCTCCGCCCTCTGTCCTTGCCCGCTGCTGCTGCTGCTGCGTCTCCAGCTTGTGCCTTCTCAGGTCAACAAGCCTAAGAGGTAGGCAGGCCGGTTCCAGGGAGGAGATCCAGGAGAATGGAAAGGCACGCGCAAAAGCAGAGAGGCCACGGGGCAGCGTCCCCACAGCCCAGAGCAGCAGGCGTGCTGTGGCCGGGGCGCAAGACGGCGTCGGGCGGCTGGAAGCAACTGAATCCTGCGGGTCACCTGTCCCCATCCCCACCTGTCCTGTCCCAAAAGCCACTTTGCGTGAGTGTAGAAGCAACAGAGAGTGGCCTAAGACAGAGCTCCGGGGGTGGGGGCGGGGCAGCTGTGAGCCCCTGAAAACATCTGAGAGGCAGAAAAGGGGTGTCAGAGAAAAGGACGGAGAGTTGTCTGCTTGTGGAGCCGGGAGAGCAGTGGGGTTCCTGGGGAAGCGTGGGGACAGCATCAGAAAGGACCGGGTCCCCGAGCAAGGGGCTCCTCGGCAGGTGCCCCCGAGGGAGGCCACGTACGTGAGGCGGCGGCTGCGAAGTCCAAGGCCGGCACCACACGCTCTCGGAGGCCGGGCGGCGTTGGCCGCAGCGTGTTTGTGGACACTCTGGTACCCACTCCCGCGCTAAGTAACAGCACCCATTCAGTTTGCGCAGCACCCGCTAAGCGCCAGACGTTGCTGAACACATTACATGATTTTCTCACATCTAAGTCTCACAACCGCTCTGGTAGGCATGACCTACCAAATACCATCTCGGGGCTTGGAGAGGTTCAAAGGCTGGCCTGAGGACACACAGCTCGGGAGTGAAATGGGAAGAGCCAAAACGTGTGCCCCGGGCTCTGACTCTAGGGTTGGTGCTCCTATTTTTTTTTTTTTTTTTTTGGCCGTCCCTCAGCAAATGGAGCTCCCTGGCCAAGGATCAGATCTGAGCCATAGTTGCGACCTAAGCCACAGCTGCGGCAATGCCAGATCCTTAACCCACCCTGGTGGACCAGGGATCGAACCTGTGTCCCAGCAGTCCCAAGATGCCACTGATCCTGTGGCACCACAGAGGGAACTCCAGGCGCTTCTAAAAACTGTAAGTTTCCAGTTCCCACAGTGAAAAGACCTTGTCCCTGCCTTTGGTAGCTGGTGGCCTAGGGCCCCTGCAAAAGTCCCAGCACGGGGGACCCTCCTGGAAGCCTCCTCCCAAAAAACCACACTCCCCTCTGCACGCAGGCACCTCTCGGTCCCAGCAATAACCCGGCTCTGCAAGTCTCAGGGAGATCAAAGGCAAAGGCTACACTGCCCGCCATCCTCGGCCCAGCGGGGCCTGGAGAGACAGCCACCAGGAGACCCAGCTTCCCTGAGCCCTGCCTCCACGGGAAAGCGCCCACGTGGGCCTCTGCTGGCTCTAGAAACGGGGCAATTTTTCACTTAAAACCATCTGAAAACAAACTTCAGTGCCTTCAAAATTATATATTCACAGACCATTTCTAGACTCTGGAACAGGATTAGACGGTAATGATTTAATTGATGGTTAAGTGTGTAGATAAAACGAATGTGCCGAACTCTCCGCGTAATTATCCCTCCCAGGAGCCCCAGCAGCTGTAATCACTGTCTGAGGCCAAAATTACACACCAGCTGTAGTTTTAAGCAAAATGTGCCGCAG
Organism: Catagonus wagneri; assembly: GCA_004024745.2. Classification (NCBI taxonomy): domain Eukaryota; kingdom Metazoa; phylum Chordata; class Mammalia; order Artiodactyla; family Tayassuidae; genus Catagonus; species Catagonus wagneri. Next base: position 1,074,383 of record PVHT021183549.1, read on the forward strand.
CCTCTGCTGGATCTCAGGAAGAGTCGGTCCCTCCCAGTCCAAGCACCCCCAACCCCTCCCCGGTGAAGCACCGCACTCCCAGAGGCCCCTCGCCCAAAGCTCAGCAGCTTGTCCCCACGGATGCCATCGCCGCCGTCTCTCCCGCTGCTGGCACCTCCCTCCAGCTCAGTTCACTGGGAAGATTTCTCTCATCGGCCAGTTCATGCTGGGGGCCGAGAGCAGCTCAACGAAGAGACGCCCTTAAGTCTCAGCTCTCCCTGCCCTGCACGTGGACCCGTGTCACCACAGCTCAGGGTCCACGCCCTGCTGGTGGCCAAGAGCCACATTAGGCTGTGAATCCACTTCCGGCTCCAATGAACCAGAACAGCTGCCTCTCTTGATCGCATGGGCCCAGTCATGATTGAATTCCTTGCAGAAGCTAAGCTCCTGCCTGGATAACTATGCAAAACTCACCTATTCCTTTAACAACCACTGCGGAATTACTGGGTTCTTCTTGCGTGCCAGGCGCTAGGTGGCTCTGGGATCCAGGGGTGAACAGAGAAGACGTAGCCCCTGCAATATCGGAACGTGGCTCCTTCCTTTTTTTGGGGGGGTGCTGTGCCGGGAAGTTCCTGGGCCAGAGATCATGGCAGTGACAACAGTGAACCCTCACTGCCAGCACCAGGGAGCTCCTAACCTGTGGCTCTTGAATTGGCCTCAACTCGACCAGGGACCTGGCAAAGGTCCTGGCCAGCACTGGGTACCCGCATTACCAGACACTGTGTCCACACTCTGCAGAGTGGCCCTAAGTGTTTCAAAACGAGCACCCAGGAGCCATCAGAGCTCTGCGGGTCACCTGCAGGGACACCGGTGGCCAGGCGAGGGCGGCAGAGGCCCCGGGAAAGGGCTGTTTGCGCGCAGATTCCACAGGTCCTAAGACCCACGCGAATGCCAGCGGAGGGCACCACGGGTGCAGAGAAGCGCTGACAGAAGCCCAGAGAAGCCCACATCACAAAGGAGGGGAGCCGCAGACGCTGGTCTGTGCTGGAGCTTATGTGCAGGGGAGCTGGGCCAGGAGAGCCACAAACCCCGGGCGGAGGCCCCCGCCTTGAGGCTGCTCCTTAATGTGACAAACGTCCTGAAGGCTGGTTCTTGCACCACCCTCCGCCCTGGTCTGGGCTCGGGAACCGTGGGTACGAGGCCAGAGACCAGACCAGCGCTTGTTTTGTCACGGATGCTCTGAAGGTTCCCCCCAACACCAGGGGTGGGGGCTGGCAGAGCCCTGGGCCTCAGAACAGGGGCTCCTCCTCTCAGCGGGTTTTCTGAGCCCAGACAAAGAAAAGGGGCCCCGTGGGGAGGACAGTCCCCTGCTGGCCAGGACCAGCCCTCACCTGGAGAGGCTCAGCCCGGGCTGCTGGTCTGGGCAGCCTGGAGATCCAGACCTGACCTGCCGCCCTGCCCACGCTGGCTTGAGCCTCCCAACAGTCTGTCCCCAGGGGGGCAGATGACGGGGTGCGGAGACACGGCGGAGCCGCGGGGAGTCACAGCGGGAGGTTAGGCTGGGGGTCCAGGGGGAGGTGGGACATCAGTGTGAAGAAGGAATTCTGTCTGGGCTGGAAAACAGCGTCCTCCCAATCCAGGGAAGCACTCTGGGGCTTGGTGCCTGTGACGTGGCCAGTGACCCAGAGGGTGGACACGCGTCCCTTTGGGCTGCGGTGAGCGTCAGCAGCTTGGGGAGACCTGAGCCCCGAGGCGAAGAGCCACGTGCCATCAGGGACCTTTAACCAAAGAAACTGCCCCACGAAGCCCCCTCGTATCAAGTACGTGGCTCCCCGAGGAAGTCCAGCTTCCGAGCACAGATGGAGGAGCAGGCGTCCAGGTTTCAGACTAGACAGGCCCTTTGCGGAAGGGGAGAAACAGGCCGTGTTCATCTTTCCAGACCGTGGAAGAGCCGCGGAGGGCACAGTGCTGCGGAGAGAGGCCAGACTGCCTGGAAAAGGCCCGAGGGCACTGTCCTCACTTACTGTCTCTTTTCGTCTTCTGTCCACGTCCGTGCAAAATACCGGTAACCGCGTGTTTCTGTGAGCACCTCCCAAACCGACGTGTCTGGCTGCGCTCAGCATTCTCAAGAGCTCTTCAATTATTTCAAGTCTCCCCCACCAGGCCTCCAGCAACAGAAAGCGTCTGCCTTCGTTGTTTCTCTTCGGAGGTTTTAAAATCTTTATTCTGAAGCTGATGGTAGCCTCCGGCCATATCCAAACCGGGGTCTCTCTGACGGCAAAGTAGTTTTCCTAAGGGCCTCACTCCTCTGCTTTGCTAAAGACCACTTGCTTTTCTGTACATTTTCTTCCTCCTTCTCCTCGTTTTAATATACATTTTTTCTTTTTCTTTTTCTATTGACGGTTGCAGCCTCCGCATACGGAACTTCCCAGGTTAGGGACTGAAAGGAGCTGCAGCTGCCGGCCTGCCCCACAGCCACCGAGGGATCTGAGCCGCGTCTGCGATCTACACAGCAGATTGTGGCAACGCCGGATCCTTAACCTGCTGAGTGAGGCCAGTGATTGAACCCACATCCTCACGGAGCCTATCCTGGGTTCTTACCATGCTGAGCCACAAGGGGAACATCAAAAACATTTTTTGTTACTGTTTACTTTTATCAGAAGATGCCTTGTGACATACACTCTTAATTGCCCAGCCCCCCCATTTCCTTCCTCCGTGAACCCTAATTTGTCCAGTTTCTACCTAATCCCCCGTGTCCAGGCATCTCAGGCGGAGGGGATCCATCTCCAGGACTGGACCCGTTTGGTCCCCATGATTCATTCATTTTGCCAGGGACTGATTCAAAAACTGGCAAACTTCTGGCCATGACATGCACGGGGAAAGTCTGCTGAGGACTCGATAAATTCTCCCCTTACTCCCAAGAGAAAGTTTTAGGAAACGCATTTTTCCGCAGATTATTCTATTTGGATGCAATGCCAATCTGAATCTGAAGCAAAAAGGAAGGCTGGCCCAGCAGCCTGGCAAGGCGGGCATCCATGACCCCATCACCGGTCCCTCAAGCTACAATCCCTGACCCCCATTCCACTTTTTTTTCCTTTCCCTTCTTTTTTTTTTTTTTTTTTTTGCTTTCTAGGACTGCACCTGCAGCATATGGAGGTTCCCAGGCTACGGGTTGAATCGGAGCTACAGCTGCTGGCTTACACCACAGCCACAGCAACGCGGGATCCGAGCCACATCTGCAACCCGCACCACAGCAACGCCGGATCCTTAACCCACTGAGCGAGGCCAGGGAGTGAACCTGCATCCTCACGGATGCTAGTCAGGTTTGTTTCCACTGGGCCACGATGAGAACTCCCCCGACTCGATTCCACTTCTAATTCTTCAGCCAGATGATACATCTTCTCATTGTTTAATCCAGTTTGTGTCAGACTCTCTCTTCTTTTTTTTAACTGAAGCACAGTTGATTCACAATATTACATTAGTTTTGAGGGTACAGCTCGGTGACTCAGCGTTTTTACAGACTACACTGCATCAGAAGCTTTATAACATAATGGCCACAATTCCTGTGCCATGTAATGAAGGCATCCTCGCTGCTCACTCCCCACCTTATACACACGCGGTCCTTCGTCTTTGAGTCCCATTCCTCTCTCTGCCAGTCAGGGGCATCAGGAGGACGTCCTGCTGTCTGTGTGGGTACCTGCAGAACCCGGCAGGCTCCTTGGCAGCTCTCCTGCTTTCTGTCCTTGGGGTGTGAGAACTAAAGCCATCACCCCAGCATAGCTAGCTGTCTACAGAATGTACTCTATTTCCGCTTGACTTTTCTATTGTCTTCATTAACCTGACTTTACTATTCCCAGTAACTCTGGCCACGAGAGATAAAAGTTGTACATGACATTACTGCTCACTACAAGGACTTTCCCCCAAACCATGAACTCTTCCTTAAAAAGTATCAGCAGACAGTTTACACCCCCGAACCCTCTGACCCTGGTCTCGACATCTTTGCCTTGCTGCGTCCACCTAAATTATCACCTTGTCGTCTCTACTTAACTCCAACCAAGCTTCTCCATCCTCTGTCTTGTTCCCCTTGCCACACTGCAAGACCCATCTCAAACTGCACTTCCAACAGCAATAAGCCAGACGGCCCTTCCCCTTCCATAGCAGGTAAGCATTAAACTCAGCTCTGTCTTATCAACGGGTTGTTCTGCTGGTATGTGGGAGATCCCGCTGAACAGCGCATCTCTTGAAAGACTCACTTCCAGGAGCGGTGGCCTTCCACGCATCACTACCTCTGTCCTCTGCCAGGATGCTCCACCCTTGCCCTGACCCCCGACCCAGGAAGTACTCTTCTTCCTATAGCAAGTCATGGTGGGTGTGGGTCTGCCAGTTGCTGGCACAATCCAGTCCAGTTCATTTCACCTACGGTGAGAACTGGCCAGCGGCTGGGAGCGTTAGCAGTCACCTCTGAATGCCACTCCTGGAGATAAGACTGCTGAAGGCCAAGCCCATTGCCAGCCACTTTCTTATTTAATTACTATTCAAGTGTGCCGCAGGAACGCTCAAGGTCATTGGTGAGAGAGGAGAGTCAAGAAGCAGTTGACTTTCTGTTTGGGCAGAAATGTTGGTTTCCAACACAGTGCTACTCTCTGCTGTGTCTCCCGCGTGTATTTTAATGCTTCCACGGCTTGTGTGACCGCTGTTGCTACAGCCTCTGAAGAGCCACTGGTTTCGTATCCCAGATGAAGATGAGAAGATGCTTAGCACCCCCCCCCACCTTTTTTTCTTTTTTTAAATAAACCAGACAAGTGTACACAAGAAGAAGACTCGCTTGGGAGATACTGCCGGCTCTTGGCTTTGTCTGCCGCCCTTCCCTCTGCCAGCTGGAAACACAAGGCCCCACTAACAGTGATCACGCCTGCTGGTCCAAACTGCACGCTGGCCACCACGTCAACAGGCAGAGATTCTAACAGACTACATGCTTTTCAGATCCCCAACATGTCGCACATTTTCCCATTCTTTGCAATTAGTTTTGCGTCAGTGGCCCTGCAAAGGTTTATGGAAATTGGCATGCTAAATCCCCCTAGAGAAATAGCTCATTTTTTGGGAAATAAAATGTCTCAATTCTAAGTCCTTTATTTTGTCCCCCAATTGTTTTTTTCTATTTTTGTCTTTTTCAAATCTTCACAGGGAGGTGGGGCAAATCTTTGCCTGATGTAAAACTGCTGCTAAAATGTTTCCGTGGTGAGAAAAGCCAACTTGCGGACTAACGTGCTTGTCACCCTCCTGATCAGTTCTCGTCCAGGGTGCAGCAGCCTCCATCTGCTGTAGGGCCATCCGTGGTGTCTGCCGCCTCTGTCTCTTATGAAAGGAGATCCTGAGGAATTCTAGAACCTGGCCACCCTTATCAGCTTGGGGGGACCGTCACAGTTTACTAGGTGCCCAAGATAATGTTCCGATCATTTCTCACCTGCACTCGAAATGCACCAAAGACTGCAGAGAAGACCTCTCGCTCGGGCCAGGCACCCCCGGGAGAGGCCCCCAGGCCTGAGATCTGCCAGTGGCCAGGAGCTGCAGGGCGTCCGAGCAGCACAGGCAGGGGTGACGGCATCAGATGGCTGCAGACAAGCGGGACCGCAGGTCCGGTCTTCAAGCTTCCCTCATCTGGGTACCCGCTGGGGCAAGGACAGAGGGGGCCTGCGGGAAGGAGCATTCCTACGAGGGGACCCGGACATTACGTCTGACTGACTACCTATTCCTACAAGGCTGAGCTAACCTAGAGAAGACTGGGAAACATGAATCAGCAAAATCAAATTGACTTTGTTCCCTTCCCATCCCTCACCAGGATGGTATCCATCTTGCAGAATAAATGAATGCATTTTCTTGCCCTGTCTTAATGTACTTGAAGTGTTTCTTGTTGTCTCAGTTTCCAACCACAACAAACATTTTGTTCTCGGAGATGCTGAGACCACCTGCTGGACTATGTGTACAGGAGGGAGTGTGTCACACGTCAAGGAGACGCGGAGATGGATGGCCGCAGGTGCCCATGCTCACCTCCCCCCTGCCCCCGACACGTGCACACATACAACGCACAGACCCTGTCCTTGAGCTGCGCCTTCCGAGGACAAAGCATGTGGCCGCCAGGCTCAGGCCAGCTCTGCTTCCAGGGACTAGAGCACACAGTGTCCCCAAGCCCCACAACACAAGGCACCCGCGAGCACCCCAAACACCTCCTGCTTGCCCGGGGCAGCACCCCTTGGGCTCTCCCCTCCTATGCCTTGGGTCAGGCTTGTGTCCGTGGTCTTAGCGGCCTTCTCTGCTGGGCTAGTCTGACCAGGACCCAACCCTGCAGGCATTCAGGGCCCCGGCTGGGAAGCTGAGCTCCTGCCAGTCAACCCTTCCTCCTCCCGGGAACCCGCTGTGAAGGGCGGTGGCCCGAGTGCTGGAGCCTCTCCCTCTCTCACTGCAGACTCTCCTGGGAGGGGTCGGGGGTCGCCTGGGTCCTTTTTCCTGTCCTGCTCGGGGGGGGGTGCTTCTCAGGAAGTCTGCCCCCCACAGTCCTGCTGGAGTGCGGCTGGGTCACGTTTCCACGACCCCGACCTGCAGCCAGCTGGAGCACGGGTGGACACTTAACCCAACCAGCGTAACTCCCAGTCGAGTCTGGGCACGTTACGCAGCTAGGAGTCCACGCCTTTCAGGAGGCACAGGGGGGCAGATGTCAGCTCTGTTCACGAGGGCTGTGCTGGCTTCACACGCCCCAGTTATACCCGAAATTGCGTGACCCTGGGGTGCAGGGGGCTTCAGGCTCGTGGAGGTGGCCCTATGGACGGTCAGACACACCAGGGGCTCGAGGGGGGGGGAAGGCGGAGCTTGCAGAGAGGAAGACATCCACACCTGAGCACCCCTTGGTTGGGGCACTGGGCTGTACAATCTCGCATGTCTGTCAATCAGGGATGTTGGTGACCTTTCCTGTCTGTTCTGATTGGATTCCATCTCTTTGAGAAAAAAATAAAAAATGATTTAACTCAATGGTGCCTGTGGCCTGGTCTTTCCATCAAAGCAAATTCACTACCTGCTAATCCAGAGGGCACAGAAGCGGCAAAAAACCTGGAGCCACTTCTTTCGTTCTGACCGCAGATCATGACGTGGGCCAGCGCCGCATGCAGGAGGCAGGAAGGTGCTGGGAGGGGGCCAGGCACACATCTTCTCTGGGACACATGGGGCACGGGCTGCAGGGAGGCCCCTGAAGGGGAGGCGCCTTGTCCCTAGGTCCCAGACAGCTGATCTGAGGGGCTTTACCCCGTTTTCAGAACCTCTGACATGGTGCAGAGGAAACGGAGCGGCACCGGCTGACGTTTGGGTGGGCAGTGGAGCCATCCGGAGTCTTCGAGAGGGAATCGGGTTTGTGAACTCATTGGCTTTGGAGAGGCCATCTGCCACCGCCCCGGCAAGGTCAGGGCACTCTGGATGCGGCCCCGCGCAGGCTGCCAGATCTCTGCAGGGCTCAGGGCGCAGGCCTAACCCGCTCCCAGCCCCCGCAGCCAAGAGCTTCTGCCAGGCCAGCCTGCTTCAAACTAAATCCCACTACCCCGTGTCTTTCCTCTTCCCCCCTCTTCATTCTTCCACACGCACTTAAGGACCACACGCGCGCACACACATCCAGAGAACCGGGGCTTAATTGCTGCTTTTGTTTTAAAGTAGAAATTTCAAAGGTTCTCAGCAAAAGAGCAACTTATCTTTGAAGCCAAGGCAGAAAGGAGAGAGAACAGAACCTAAATACGTGTATCTACTTCCAGCTGAGTCACAAATGACCCCTGCCCCCATGCGAGGTGACGACCATATGGCACTGTGGCCAGGTTCCACGGGGCGGTGGCTGGGTGGGGGGGGCACCCTTCCCTCCTCCCTCCATGTCAGTGTTGCGGACGAAGCTTCTCGGTGCAAGAGCCCCACGAGGACCCCAGCAGACCCTGAGTGCGGGGCACACACAACAAGGACCCTCACGGGAAGTCACGAGCTTTTATCAGGTGGCAGCCACGTGCTTCCTGTACCTCCTCACAGCCCTCCTTGTGGGATAGGTGCCGCAACGGCCACTGCCCCGCTTCTGCTCCTTACATGTTTGTTCTTAAAGGAGGAAGAACCGCCCCCGCCGGATCTGAGGTCCGGAGCACATCCTTCAAAGAGACAGGAAGCGACAGAGCGAGGATAGCATCTCGGGGTTTGCCTTTCACACAAGGGACACTCACTTCCTTAGGTCAGTGGCGACTGCTGAGAAAAGGCTATTGTGTCCCCTGAAGGCTTCGCAGCTGCTGTACCAAAGGACTCCCAAGTTTTCGAAGTTTAACCCTAAGAACACTTATTTCTCACACTTAAATTGCTGTCAAACACTGATGTGCCATAAGCCAAGGGCTCAGGGTTTAAGGAAGGTCTCCCAGTCACATTGCACTTTCTCCCGGGCAGTGACGGGGGCCTCCAAGGCTGCCTCCTACACACTCCCGCATGTCAGGTGCACATGTGGCTGCTCGGCGGCTGCATACAGAGCGCCACCCACGGTCCCTCCCTGGCCAGGTCCCTGAGACCAAAGTGCCTGCGCACAGAATCAGGGTTCATGGGTCAGCCCCAGGCCACACCTGTGTCCCTCCGCACATCCTGTGCCCTGAGAAGCACAGAGCGCCCAGATAACAAAAAAGAGTTAAAGCAAGCAGCGACCTGTAAGGGAGCAAAGAGTCTATTCCCCGTGCTTGAACTGCCACTGCTAGTGACAAGCTCCGGCAAGTTCACAAGCCTGCAGATGGACTCCTCAGAGAACTCCGCCCAGAGTGGTGACGTGAGGTTCCCTGTAGTCCCTCCGCTACTCCTCAAGGGATTCAGGGGTCCCACGGGTCTCCCTTAGGGACCGATTCTGAGTCCAGGAAAGAAAGTCTTTGCTTCTAGGGCCCAAGGACAGAGGTGTCCTCAAGGACCTGCAAAAGAGGGGGTCGGGGCGCTCTGCGAATACACCTCCTGGAGGCCCTGAAGCTTAGAATTGGTCCACAGAGCCTGCTCTTCCCTCCGGCAGCTTCTCCAACAAAGAAAGACTCCCGCGGTCCTCCGGGGCCTTCCTGCCTCTCCATGGCTGCCCTGCACCATTACTCAGACCCACTGACCGTCCACAGCAGCAGAATGCACCCTGGGCGAGGCTCTGGTCTTGGGCTCTCAGGACAGCTTTGCAGGGAACAGAGTGAGTTCTCTGCCTGGAACCCACGCTCCCCTCCCTGGTGTTCCTGTTCCCAGGAGCTCAGTTCTCTTTGTTTCCCAAAAGCAGGTGGGACTGACGATTCATGGACAAGCTTGTCCCAGAGTGATGAAGGCCTCCTCCTGCTGTGGTCCTGTAGCTCCTGATGCAGATGACAATGCTGTCCTTGCCCGCTCACATGCTGTAAGCTCCTCAAGGGAAGGAAAGGTTCCCTAGGCCTGCATGTTCTCTAACATGGCATCTGACCCACAGAAATGTCACTTAGTGAACGCAATTTTTTAATTTTTTTTTTTCATTTTTGGGCCACAGCTACAAGTTTCCAGGCTAGGGGTCAAACTGGAGCTGCAGCCGCCGGCCTACACCACAGCCACAGCAACACAGGATCCAAGCTGCATCTGCAACCTACATGGCAGCTCACAGCAACGTTGATCCTTAACCCACTCAGTGAGGCCAGGGATTGAACCTGCGTCCTCGTGGATACTAGCTGGGTTCTTAACTCGGTATGCCACAAAGGGAACTCCAATTTATTTTTGAGAATGAGTTAGTTATTAAAAAGAAAAAAAAAAAAAGAAACTCCAGAAAGTGAGCCTAGAGGGGATCTACCTCAACATAAGAAAAGCCATATATGATGAATCCACAGCTAACATCATTTACAATGGTGAAAAACTGAAAACATTTCCACTAAGGTCAGGAACAGGACAAGGACGTCCACTTTCACCACTACAATTCAACACAGTTTTGGAAGTCCTAGCAATGACAATCACAGAAGCAAAAGAAAAGGAATCCAAACTGGAAAAGACGTAAAACTATTACTCTTTGGGGAAGACACGATATTATACTTGGAAAACCCTAAAGACACTACCAGAAAACTGTTAGAACTCATCAATGAATCTGGCAAAGCTGCAGGATGCAAAATTAATACACAAAAATCCACTGCAGTTCTACAGCCTAACCCTGAAAGATCAGAAACCCCTTCATTTATCATCACATCAAAAAGAATAAAATACCCCAAAATAAACCTACCTGAAGAGACAAAAGACCTGTTCTCTGACAAATATAAGACGCTGATGAAAGAAATCAAAGACGACACAGATGGAACGATATACCATGCTATTGGATGGGAAGAATCAATATTGTCAAAATGACTGTACTGCCCAAGACAATATACAGATTCAAAATCATTCAAATTACCAAGGATATTCTTCACAGAACTAGAACAAAGTATTTTAAAATACGTATGGAAGCACAAAAGGCCCCGAATAGCCAAAGCAATATTGAAGAAGAAAAATGGAAATGGAGGAATCAGGTTCCCTGACTTCAGAGAGTATTACAAAGCTATAGTTATCAAAACAATGTGATACTGGCACAAAAAACCCCAGAAATATAGATCAATGCAACAGGATAAAAAGCCCAGAAATAAACCCAAGCACCTATGGTCAATTAGTCTATGACAAAGGAGGCAAGAACATACAGTTGAAGAAAGACAGTCTCTTTAATACGTGGTGCTGGGAAAACTGGACAGCTACATGTAAAAGAATGAAATGAGAACACTCCCTAACACCATACACAAAAATAAACTCAAAGTGGTTTAAAGACCTAAATATAAGACCGGATACTATAAAACTCCTAGAGGAAAACATAGGCAGAACACTCTTACAACATAAATCGCAGCAACATCTTGTTTGATCCACCTCCTAGAATAAGGTCAACAAAAACAAAAGCAAACCAATGGTAACTAATTAAACTCAAAAGCTTTGGCACAGCAAAGGAAACCATTAAAAAAATGAAAGGACAACCCACAGAATGGGAGAAAATCTTTGCCAATGATGCAACTAAGGCCTAATATCCAAAATATATAAATATCTCATACAACTCAACTACAATAAAAAAAAAAAACAATCCAATTGAAAATGGGCAGAAGACCAAAAATAGACATTTTTCTGAAGAAGATATTTGGATGGCCAACAGGCACGTGAAAAAATGCTAACATCGCTAATTATGAGAGAAATGCAAATCAAAACTATGATGAGGGACCACCTCACACCGGTCAGAATGGTCATCATTAGTAAGTCTACAAATAACAATTGCTAGAGAGGGTGTGGAGATAAAGGGAACCCTCCTACACTGCCAGTGGGAATGTAAATTGGTACAACCACTATGGAAAACAGTATGGAGGTACCTCAGAAAACTAAATATAGACCTACCATATGATCGAGCAGTCCCACTCCTGGGCATCTATCCAAACAAAAAGATACATGCACCCCATGTTCACAGCAGCACTACTCACAACAGCCAAGACAGGGAAACAACTGAAATGTCCTTGACAGAAAAGTGGATAAAGAAGATGTGGTACATATGTACAGTGGAATGCTACTCAGCCATAAACAAGGACAAAATAATATCATTTGCAGCAACATGGCTGGAACTAGAGATTCTCATATTAAGTGAAATAAGTCATAAAGGGAAAGACAAATACCATATGATATCACTTATATGTGGAATCTAAACTATGGCACGGATGATCTTATCTATAAAACAGAGACAGACTGTGGACACGGAGAGCAGGCTTCCGGTTGCCGGGAGTGGGGAGGGAGTGGGAAAGACTGGGAGTCTGGGGCTGGTGGATGCAAACTGTAACATCTGGAATGGATGGGCAATGGGGCCCTGCTGTACAGCACAGGTAACCGCACTTTGCTATACAACAGAAACTGAAGAAGTATTATAAACCAAGTATAATTTAAAAAAATCCCCAAAACAAGAAAACAAAAAAGGGAGTGGATAAGAAAATAATTTAAAAATAAGTTAATAAATTATAAAATTAAAAAAAAAAGGTGAGTTACTGAGTAAGGATGGGGGGGAGAAGAAATGAGAAGGAAATGATGGGGAGCGAGTGAGTGAATGAGGGTGGGAGGCAGAAACAGGGTCCACTGCCACCAGGTATCCACCTCTGCTACCTTGAAACAGAACCCTGCTTTTAGCTGGACATGTTGCCATGCAAAAAAAAAAAAAAAAGGAATACATTTCCTACCCTTCCTTGAAACGAGACATGTCCGTGGAAACGAGACATGTCCGTGTAACCATGTTCTGTGACCAAGTTCAATGTAAGTGGTAGTGCTGCATATGACATCAGGGAAAAACCTTTGAAAAGGAAGCTGTGTGCTTTGGGCTCTTGTCTGTTTCCACCTTTCCATGGCCTGGAAGACACGTGATGGTTGGAACTTAGCAGCTATGTTGTTCAATGAGGAGACTTCAGAAAAACAAAACAAAACGAAACAAAACACCCCACACTGCAAGAGGGAGGCAGAAAGATCTCTTAATCACAGAACTTCTAGAACATCCTAAACGGCCTACCTGTGCATCTTTTTAACATAAAAAAGAAACACATTTCCATTTCACTTGTATTTTGTGGTTTGTTGTTTTTCTGTCATATATATTTGAATCTGGCACCAACCAGTTTGTCCAGAATCACAGGTTCACACTAGAGCCAGTCTGAGAATCCCCTCTTCCAGGCTCAAGTTCTTTCTGATGCCAAGTGTAGGTCACCTATGATGGCCTGGATCTCTGTGCTCACCCAGATCCTGCAGACGCCCCCCAAAGGTCAACCCAAAGTCATAACATTGAAATAAGAGAATCTTCACCTTTTTCGAAAATAGTCAAAGTGGAGGATCCCTGATGAATTAAAACCCACCTGAGGGGGGGGAACCCAGACTCAGCTTCAGGTTGGATGCAGTTCCCAACGGACGCCCCCCAAAATGCAACCGGGGGACCCCAACGATGCCCCCAGACCTACAACCACAGCTCCGGGCGCGGGGAGCAGGGTCTTACCTCCACCAGGGTGTGCCAGTGTGCGATGGGCTTGCGCGGGTACGACAGCATCTCGCTCCAGTGGTCTCGGCCCAGCCGCTCAGCGTCGTTGCCCACTTGACACACGCCGATGACCTCGTTGTGACCTACACTGTGAAAACGGGCCACAATAGTTTTTTTCCTAAAATTTTGGTATGTAAGAGCAGCACCCACTCAGTCCAACTGCTAGAGGAATTAGGGAAGGGGTGGTCCTTTTTAGGCCAACTTAAAACTCTCGGCCAAGCTTAACGGCCACCAGGACACGGAGTCTGGCCCCATGCCCCTCCGCTGCTGTAACGCTGCCATGCTGGCTTGTTCCTACGAACCCTGTGTTGGAAGAACCTTCTGATGCATGCAAAGAACGCCACTCCAGTTCTGGAATAAGGCTGAGCTCAGGCCTCCAAACCTGTGTAACCAAAGGGGCTGTGTGAAAGGTGTTTTTTGCACTGACGGCTGTTCCACCCCTGCAAGAGGGAACCGAGTCCAGGAAAGGGGGAAGCTCTGAGTCCGGCAGCTGTGGCCTTCAGTTCCCCAAAGCGGCAGATGGAGGAGGCCCCTGGGTCTTCTTGCAAGCCTCTCTCTTTCGAGAACACGCTGTCTTCTCAGGTTCCTCCCTCCTTCCTTCCAAGCCCGGATCTGCTTCTCTGACCTAACTTGGGTGCCCTTCTGTAGAAAGACACCCAGCTCTCTCAATGCTTAGCTGGTGTTTCTGCAGCACCCCTGCACAGGCCCCTGCCTTGGGTCTCTCTTCTTTTTACCTTAACACGTTTCCGTTATCAATCTTTTGTGGAGAACCAGAATGACACAGCTCATCCTTTAACTCTTTGAGATTCAAACTCAGGGACTTTTTCTCTCCTTTTTCCTTCCTGCAAAGAGGTTTTTGTTCTCCTATCTGTGCGCGGGGAGCGGGGGGGAGACGGGGTGGGAAAGTGGTGTGAAGGGTATTGGACTGTAGGCTCATTAAAGTCAGTTGCAGGCAGAAGCCCCATGAATTCTGCCGTGGATTTTTCCAGGCCAGATTCATGAGTTTACTGAGAATTAAATTGAAGCAGAGCTCACATAATCAGATTTGCTGATGCAGGGAAACTTGGCAATAGCCTGAGAAACACTGGCCCAACCTCCTGTGGCTGGTGGGCACGTCCCCGCCCGTGGTCAGACACTGCTGGTGCTGGGTGTCATCCAGAGGCGACAGAATGGCGTCTACTGCCCAGCGGGGCTGTCACACCCATGGGCTGAGCCAAGCCACGTGCTCCGGGACTGGAAGATGGTTATGCTCCACCCAGGCATCTGCTCGAAAGACTGCTTGGGGCCTTACTGACATTTCAAGGGTCTGTGGGAGAATTTTCAGCTGCAAATAATATTCTAAGATATTAGAAGTCAGATTTTTTTTTTTTAATAATTGTGCCCAGATCACATGGAAGGTTTCCAATTAAAAAGAGACTTTGCATTCAGCCTAATGACGGCTTTAACACGTGTAATTCCCTGTCGGTACTTCCTTTGCATATTAACAAAATGACTGTTTTTCAAATCTGTCCTTTAAATACACAGTTGGCTACAATGCAGGCTATAAATATCTCTGCTGTGCTGTATTAATTAGAAAGTCGAGCATCTTATACATTTTAATGTACTCTGTCATCCTTACCGATTCTAGCATTTTCAAGAGAATATGTCTGCGTTTGCTTTCAGACTTAAGGAGATAGAAATGATCTTGATGAAACACATCGGGAGAAAAACAAGAAGGCAGGGATGTATTCAGAAATGCTGCTAGTCCGGCGAAGGCAATCATTCTGCCATTTCGAGTGGGATCTTTCCTACAAAGGCAGGGCTGCCGGAGAGAAGGCTGAGTGTGCGATGTGCGGGGCCTATGTCTCCAGGCTGAGCTTCCAGGGCGTGTGCAGGGAGGGACAGGAGAAGCGGGGGAGGGAGGAGAAAGCAGGAGGAGACAGAAAGCAGTGGGAGAGCTTTCGAGGCACCCTGGAGATCTGACTGGCCAGGGCTGCTCACTGACTTGCGTCCCGTGGCTGCATTAAGACGCCAGCTAAGGATCCCTCCCCAGCCCCGGGCACGGTGGCCCTGCCGTGCGAAGAGCTCCAGGCATCTCACCGGTCGTAGTCCATGACTGCGATGGCCAAGTGTATCTGGTCTATGTTCTCAGGAGGGACGTCAAAGACTATGGCTTCGTTGTAAACAGGGTTCAGGGTGTTCCTCTTGGTGGACGTTTTCCTCTTCTTCAGGCGTCTGCCGTCACACATGAGTGAGACCTTCACGTAAGGATCTGCAGAGACCACGAGAAGCGGGGGTGGGTGAGGACAAATGCGACCGGCAGCTTCCGCGTGGTAGAGTTTCAGGCCCGTGGTCTGCAGAGCCCTTTCCCTGCCCGAGGACTGGGGCTGGGAGACTGTAACTAACATGAGGTCTGGGCCATGAGCATGGAGTTGGGATAATTAGGCCATTCATTCAGGAAAAAGCTCAGGACACTCTGTCCCCAAAATGCATGGTATTGAAAAAGAGCAGAAAAACATGTTACCAAATTAGAAGATGCTCCACTAGGACCCAGGGCCCGCCTGGCTGCCCCGGGAAGGGGAATGCACCTCGCATGCCTGGGAAGCAGGCCGCAGGCCCGGCCCCAGAGCCACCCTGGGGAATCTTCCTAACATCAGGACTTTAGGGAACGGAGAAGCTGAATTCCTAGAGGACAGGGGGAACCTGGGTGTGGCTGCGGGTTGGATTTCCCTCAGTGCAGGGGGGCCCAGAGCTGCCTGTAGCCGGGTGGCCAAGGCAGTGGGAGCAGGGGGAATTCAGCAGGTCAAGGGAGAGAAAGGACACAGGCCGTGCCAGGAGAGGGTGACAGGGAACAGGGCTGGTCTCTGTTTCGGGTGGCACACCCCTGTTTCAGCTCCCTAGCCTCCGGCTCAGTGGGAGTCATTCTCGCTTCACCTGTACGACCAGCTGAAGCCCTGACACCTGCACACTGTCCAGCAAAGGCCAGACAGGGCCACATCCTTTTTCTGCATGAAAAAGACACTGCCATTCAAGAAGCAAAATATATCGCATCTTTTGATTTCAGTGACCCAAAGCCAGTGGATCAGATGTTTGGCCACCACATTTCAGGAGCCCATGCAGAGGTGCCTTGCGAGCTTGTATAAAGCGAATGCCTAGTGGGTATTTTCTGTTAGGTCCTAGAATTTAAGGGGACATGCTTGATTCACTGCAAAGTTCTCCAAAGAGCCTTTGATATAAGGACGTTGCATGGTCCGTCTTTTCAAGGCCTGAGGGGACACTGCTTATAGCTGAGGAAAGACTCAGATAAGCTCCACCAGCACGTGCCAGCTCAAGGTCAGGTTCGCAATCGCACGAAGGAGACCTAAGAGGCTGACAACAATGACGCTGGCGATGGGCTTCCTAGGGCTTCATAAATACGGACTCACTCACTCATGTCAGCACCAGCGAGCCAGATACCACTGGTACCCTCATTTTACAGACGGGGAACCTGAAGCCCAGACGGGTTAAGCCACTTGCCCGAGATCACACAGTAACGTCTGAAGCCTAGTTCCTGGCACAAAACCTGGGCCGTTTGGGGCCAAAGTCCAGCACTTTTTCTCCGCCGGGACACGTGTAAGGACTAGCAAGGACTGTGGGGGGAGCCGACTTTGACGCCGCCCCACCTGATGCTCCCGTTATGTCCATGGCCTTCAGGTTCCTTGCTTTGATAACGGTGATGGTGAGCCTGCCGGCCGTCGGAAGGTAGCAGAGAGAGAACATCAGCTCGCCAAGGTCCACGTTGTCCTGTCGAGAAAGCACAAACTCGAGCGTTAGAAAGCACCTCTGCTCGGCCGCACGTGAGAAGCGGGGCTGGGGCAGGGCCGCAAGGGACCACGCTGCTCCTTCTGCTCATCTCCAGGGTCCCCGCTGTCTCCGCTTTGTGTCGTCGTCAATCTGGCGAAGGAGAATAAACGCCCGTGCTCTGGGAGCCCCCACCCCAGGGAATCACACTCGTCTTCAGAAGTGGCCAAGCTGCCGAGGCCATCCAGGGCTCTGCCACCCTCTACCGGCCACCTGTGGCCCTGCCCGGCCCCATACGAGTCCCGGAGCCCCCAGAACAGAAAGCCCCACAGCCTTGATCAGCCCCGTGGAGTCCCCTGTGGGGACCCACTCACAACCCGCACAATCCACCCAGCGCCCCTGTGACAAAGCTACACCAAGAGGGGCCTGTGTCCTACACAGCATCTCCCACGATTTTTTCCACAGGCTCCACACAGGTCCCCAAAGTCTTTCAAACAGTCACTGCCTACGTGCATCCTTGCCCTGCAGCCCCCCACCCCGCTGCAGAGCCCCGACCCCAGTTTGTTGCAATACCTCCTGCAAACACCCCTGCACCCCAACACGTGCACGCACGCCCCCGCTGGTCAGAGCCCTGCACACTCCCCGGTAGCACGCGACCTGTGCAGGAAGAACAGCTCTAGACAAGCTGCTGCAGAAGCCTGAGAGCGGCAGTCCGAGACCCCATGCATCCGCAGTCCCGGACGCAGGTGCTGGGCCCTGTGCAAGGTCCAGGCCGGGAGAGGCAGGTGGGGACCCAGACCCCGCAGGCCCTGACCGCTGCCCTCGGGGCTCCCACCTGGCTGAGGCCACTGCCTTCTCTCTAACAAGCCCATTTCCCTCTGCTGGGAAAACAGCTCCTCAGGCAGCGTGCAGCCATTCAAATAGGTCAGAAGGCACCATTCTCTTCCTCCTTTTTAGCCCAGGCAAAGTATAACCAGAAAGGAAGGGAAAAAAAAGCAAGTTCATTTAGTCTCTGTTTCTGCGATACCTGAGAAGCTGGGGGGTCTGTGTCTGATTCACAGTTTCATACGACAACGCTCTGGGGAGTCCGGTTTCTGCCATCAACATCCAGAGCCTCCCCCCTTCTCCATTCTCCAAGCATGCTTCTATTTTTAGAATCCCAGACGCTGCTCTGGAAGGTCACCCCGCCCAGCCTCCCTCCTTGACCTTCTGCAGGTGGATGAGGCCAAGGGAACCTGTTTGGTCGCTAAGGCAGATGGATCGCTCTGCATCCTCGAGCATCGCCTGCTGCATGTAAATAAATGGGCTCTTCCCCCAAGCGTGCCAGGCTCTTCCAGTTCCAGGAGCCCAGACATCAGGAGACTCAGGCGGCTGAGTCTTTCCCTCTGGGCTGGAGGGAGGGGACAGGTGAGAGTTCTGCACAAGCGGGGGTGTCCCACGGGGCAGGAGCGGGGCGCCGCTCGGTGCTGCTGGCTCTGCACTATAGGAAGAGGCCCGCTCTCACGGAGGGGCCTGACCCAGCTTCCTGCTGGGGGCAGAGGAGGAAGAGAAGCAACAGCTGTCCCCATAAATTATCCTTTTTCCTTCCACACTGCCTGGCCTCGTCCTTTGTCACCGGCCCTCTCCTGTCCGCCTTAAGAAGAAAGGCATCGACACCTGTTCTTCTCTCAGAGGACTTTTCACTGCGACTGGTTCACGCCTCCTCTCCTCGCATGCTGTCCTGAGAATCTTGGTTTGCCGAAAGTAAAATATTCACACTCATTGTCCACCCTTGTGTCTTTGTTATTCCTATAACCAAAAGCCGTGCCTACAAAGCCTCAGCATCATATTTTCAGCATGTGGTTCCTGAGGGCCCACACTGCACAAGCTCCGCAAGTTCAAGATGTGACCAGACGTCCTCCAGGTCCTGCCCTCAAGGCCAGTGCACACAGGTGGACACAAAGTATCAAGCTGCCTTTGTGCTAAGTACATTTTTTTCCAACATAGACTTCATTCACAAATATCTATATCATGTAGCTGTTTGCTCACAAGTTAAATGAGAAAATTAAGATTCGGGTTTGGTTATATATTCAGAATATGCATTGGGGCTGAAGTCCACATCTGTGCTTTAAAAAAGGGGGCAAATTAAAGACGTCCTTATGAAAGAGAAAATGCTTGGTGTGATTTCCAAGTGCTTCAAAAATCAATTACGTAAAATTATATAAACTGTGATGGTAGAAATGATAAAACTCAAAGATATCTAAGTAAACTAGTAAATCTCCCCTTTTCTTATGCACATGTCACTCGTGTCACTCCTGTCCCCAGAGCAATGCTGTGCATGATGACGTACGTTTTATCCATCCACCCGCCCACTCACTCGCTGCTCTTCTAACACTTGCTGTATTTTGAGCATTCTCTCCCAGGGGCTGGGAGACGTTTCTGCAATGGTGAACAGTGGACATCTCCCTAAGAAGTGATGGGCTTGCTGGGGTGTGGAACAGGAGCTGATGGCACCTCGTGCAAACCTCTCTCCCCCATCAGCTGATGCTGATTTGGGGTCAGGGATCTGCAGAGCCTGATATCTGTAAACCTTCCTTTAAATCAGTGGTTTCAATGTTGCTCCCCAAGGGGATATCTGACGTCACCTTGCTGAGTTCTCATTTGCTGCGACCGGGGAGGCAGGTCTGCTGATGTCTGGCAGGTCGGATACAGGGTTGCTATTAAACACCCTATGATGCACGGGCAGCTCCTCATGACAATGAATTATCTAGCTCCAAACGTCAACAGTGCCAAGGCTGAGAAACTGTGCCTTACAGAGAAGTGCCTGCGTCATTGGTCAGAATTTTCCCAGAACGTTGATAAAAGTCAAATACAAAAAAAAAAGGAGTCATGGAGGGTTTGGCTTCTTTTCCAGCTTGATAGGAATCGGATACACAGAGGGGCTGTGGTGGCCACGCACCCTGGGGCACAAGGGAAGGGAACGGTCGGACAAAGAGATGCGCCAGTCGCTCCCGCTCCGCGTGGCCCAGCGCAGCATCGTGGGGAAGGGACGCTGGGAGTGACAGCAAGTGTGTGAATTCTCTCCTGGCCAGCTCTTTCTGTCTTAGGTTTGCCTGCACTGGTCCACGAGGGCTCAGATTTCTGTCTACCCAGTTCACGTTTGCCTTCCTCTTCTTGGGTTCTTCTGCTGAGGCCATTCTCAGTTCCATAAAGTTCTAGAAGGGCTGCTGTAGGAATTCAGACTGACCAAAATATTCATGCCCCTTGTCCACTGTTGTCTGTTCAGGGGGCTGAGTAAGTAACCCAAGCAGGGAGATTTAGAGTGTTCCCTGGGACTGAAAATCAGCATTAAGGCAGACAATTTTCTTTTTACTGTGGTTATTCACAGGGAAGATATGAAACTAGGATTGCTGTTGAGGTTTCTGTACCATATATATTACAAGTAGTGTAATGTCACTTTAAGTCAGGCCGTGTAGATTAAAGATGCACACCGTAAACTCAAAAGAAATGACTAAAGGAGTTTCCAATGTGGCACAGTGGAAATGAATCCAATGGGTATCTGTGAGGATGTGGGTTCGATCTCTGGCCTCGCTCGGTCGGTCGGGGATCTGGCGTTGCGGTGAGCTGTGGTATAGCTTGCAGATGCAGCTTGGATCCCATGTTGCTGTGGCTGTGTAGTATGCCGGCAGCTATAGCTCCGATTTGACCCCTAGTCTGGGAACTTCCATATGCCACGAGTGTGGCCCTAAAAGGCAAAAAAAAAAAAAAAAGAAATGACTGGAATAACACAAAAACTGATAGTTAATAAGCCAACAAGAGAGAAAATATATGCTTTAAAATATTAATCCAAAAGAAGGCAGAAAAAAAAGGAAAAGGGAGTAAGACCAAAAGAGACAAGTATAATAGAAACAGAAAACAGTAATATGGTAAATTTAAACTCAACTATTCTAATAATTACATTAAATACAAAAGATCTAAGCATCCAAATAAAAGGCAAAGATTATCTGATTCAATAAAATAGCAAGACTCAATATTATGTTCTCTATAAGAAATCTACTTTAAAGATATGTGTATTAAAAGTGAAAGAATAAAAAAGATATCCCACACTAACATTAATAAGAAATCTGGAGTGGTTAAATTAACATCAGACAAAGTATAAATCAGAACAATGAATATTACCATGAACGAAGAAGGTCGTTTCATTATGATAAAGGGGTCGATTCATAAAAAACACACGGCAACTCTAATACTACTTCATGATACTAATTTCATCGAAATTATGGAACTTTGGTTTTACAGTAGGTTACAGCAGTTACGCAAAGAGAATCACTGTCAACAGTCTTTTGAAACCCTAGTATTCTCAATATTGTAAAAGCACCACTGTGCAGGGGTCCTGAAGACCACCCTCAGGAGTGACGGTTCACTAGAAGAACTCACAGGATCCAGAAAGGCTATTACATCATAATCACGGCTTATTATAATGAGAGGACACAGGTTTAAATCAGCAAAGATAAAGTTACGCAGGGTGGCATCCAGGAGAAACCAGGCATGAGTTTCCAGTTTCCCTTTTCCAAGAGAGTCATGGAGAGCCCTTAGTTCTCTCAGCAGTGATGAGTGGCAATAAGTACAGAATACGGCCAGCCAGGGGAGCTCACCTAAACCTTGATGCTCAAAGTTCTTCCTGTGGGTTGTAAGCCATAGTAAAGGACTGCCTCACCATGCTTGGGGTACCTGAACCCTGCACATTCTAAAGAAAGGACTAGGCCTTGGCTGAACGAGAACCCCTAAGCCCTAGAATATCCTGACTAACAAGAGTTCTTGGGCCATCACAGATGTTTTGTGCTAATCACATGATTTATGGTAGGCACTGCTTCTGCAAGGGCCCTGAGCTATGCTGACGCCCCTCTGAGGAAGGGAGGAAAGACTGACGAACTAAGGTTAGCTAAGGTTAGTCTTGGGGGAACAACTTACAACCTGCAGGAAGAACTCTGAACATCAAGGTTTAGGTATAACATATTAACAAACCGAAGAATAAAAACCATACAATCATCTCAACAGATGGAGAAAAAGCTTCTGACAAAATTCAATATCCATTTATGATGAAAATTTCCCAGAGAGCAGGCATAGAGGGAATATGCCTCAACATAATAAAGGCCATATATGACAAATCCACAGCTAATATCATTCTCAATAGTGAAAATCTGAAAGCATTTCCTCCAAGACAAGGATGCCCATTCTCACCACTTCTATTCAAGGTAATTTTGGAAGTCCTAGCCATGGCAATCAGAGAAGAAAAAGAAAAAAAAAAAAAAAGGAATCCAAATTGGAAAACAGAAAGTAAAACTCTTATTGTTTACAGATGACATAATCCTATATATAAAAAATCCTAAAGATGGTACCAGAAAACTACTAAAGCTTACTGATGCATTTGGTAAAGTTGCAGGATATAAAATTAATACATGTAAATCTCTTGCATTCCTATACACTAACAATGAAAGATCTGAAAGAGAAATTAAGGAAGCAATCACATTTACCATCATAGCAAAAAGAGCAAAATATTTAGGAATAAACCTATCTAAGGAGGCAAAAGACCTGTATGCTGAACACTATAAGACATTGATGAAAGAAATCAAAGACAACACAAACAGGAAAGATATACCATGTTCTTGATTGGAAGAATCAATATCATCAACATGACCATACTACACAAGGCAATCTACAGATTCAATGCAATCCCTATCAAATTAACAATGGCATTTTTCACAGAGGTAGATTAAAAAATTGTTTAATTTATATGGAAACACAAAAGACCCTGAATAGCCAAAGCAGTCCTGAAAAAGAGAAACAGAGATGGAGGAATCAGGATCCCTGACTTGAGACTATACTACAAAGCTACAGTAATCAAAACAGTATGATATTGGGACAAAAACAGAAATATAGATCAGCAGGACAAAATAGAGAGCGCAGAAATAAACCCATGCACCTACAGTCTATTAATCTACAGCAAAAGAGGCAGGACTATGCAACAGAGAAAAGACAGTCTCTTCAATCAGTGGTGCTGGAAAAACTGGACAGCTACATGTAAAAGAATGAAATTAGAAGACTCTCTAGCATCATATGCAAAAACGGCTCAAAATGGATTAAAGACCTAAATGTAAGACCAGATACTATGAAACTCTTAGAGGAAAACAGGCAGAACTCTTTGACATAAATTTGCAGCAATAACTTTTTTGATCCTCTTCCTACAGTAATGTAAGTAAAAACAGACAAATGAGACCTAATTAAACTTAAGAGCTTTTGCACGGCAAAGGAAACTGTAAGTAAAACAAAAGACAGCCCACAGAATGGGATAAAATATTTGCAAATGAAGTGACTAACAAGGGATTAATCTCCCAAATAAACAAACAGCTCATTCGGCTCTATATCAAAAAAACAAACAACCCTATCAAAAAAAAAATAAATAAATAAAGATCAGAACACCTAAATGGACATTTCTCCAAAGAAGACATAGAGATGGCTAATAGGCACATGAAGAAATGCTCAACATCACTAATTATTAGAGAAATGCAAATCAAAACTATACTGAGGTACCACCTCACAATGGTCACAGTGGCTATCATCAAAAAGTCTACAAGCAATAAACGCTGGAGAAGGTATGGAGAAAAAGAAACCCTCCAACACTGCTGGTGGGAATATAAATTGGTACAACCACTATGGAGAACAGTAAAAGGTTCCTTAAAAAGCTAAAAATAGAACTATTCTATGATCTAGCAATCTCACTCACGGTCATATATCTGGAGAAAACTATAACTCAAAAAGATTCACACACCCCATTTACAAGAGCCAAGACAAGGAAGCAGCCTAACTGTCTATTGACAAAGGAATGGATAAATATATGGTACATATATACAATGGAATATCACTCAGTCATAAAAAAGAATAAAATAATGCCATTTGCAACAACATAGATGGACCTAGAGATTATCATGTAAGTGAAATAAGTCAGAAAGCAAAGGACAAATATCATATGACATGACTCAGGTGGAATTTAAAAAATGATACAAGTGAATTTATTTAAAAAACAGAAACAGACTCACAGACTTTGAAAACAAACTTATGGTTACCAAAGAAGAAAGGTGGGGGGTTAGGGACAAATTAGGAGTTTGAGATCAACATATACAAGCTGGTATATATAAAAATAGATGATTAACAAGGACCTAGAGTATAGCACAGGGAACTCTACTCAATATCTGTAATAACTTATGTGAGCAAGGAATCTGTAAAAGAATGGCTACATGTATATGTAAAATCAAATCAGTTTGTTGTACATCTTAAATACAACATTGTAAATCAACTATACTTCAATAAAAATAAAATAATTTTTTTTGTTTTTTTCCTTTTTAGGGCTGCACCTGCAGCATATAGAAGTTCCCAGGCTAGTGGCTGAATTGGAGCTACAACTGCTGTCCTATGCGACAGCCTCAGCAACACGGTGTCTGAGCCATGTCTGTGACCTTACCCCACTGAGCGAGGCCAGGGATCGAACCCACATCCTCATGGATACCAGTCGGGTTCATAATCACTTAGCTACAATGGGAACTCCTAAATTTCATTTTTATGTACCAGAAAAAAACAGGTTAAAAAAAAACACCTCATTTAAAATAGCATCAGAAAACATCAAACCTTGGCATAAACTTACACAGAAATGTCCACAATTTTTATTTTTTGTTTTGAAAAAAAAGATAACGCATTAATGAGTAAAATTAAAGAAGGTCTCAACAAATGAAGAGCTACGCCATGTTCATAGACCGGAAGAACTCAATGCCACAGAGATATTCTCCCAGCTGACCTACAGGCAAAATGTAATTCTAATCAGATTACAATTTGACAAACTGATGCTAAATTCAGTTTGGCCATGCGAAGTGCCAAGAACAGTCCAAATTCTCTTGAAGAAGAACAAACTGGGAGACCTAACTCTACTGGATAGGAAAACATCTTTATTAGAATGCTACTGAACTGGGGCAAATGAGCCCATGGACTTGCACAAAGAGTCCAGACACTGACTCGTGTCTGGATATGCGTGTGGACGTGTGTGTATGGACGGCTGTCTTATGTACCAGCTCTTTTCGTTTGCCTCTCCGCGTACCCCTGGCTCGGTGCCTTCCAAGCTCATCCTCTACAGAAAGCAATGAAACCTCACGTGCGTCTGAAGAGACAAACATCTGACAGTCCGGGATAAATTAGCGATAAGCACATGAACATATCCATACGTGGCAAATAAAACCAGGATAATCCCTTTGTTGGGTCTTCATTCCACAGACATTTATGGAACACAATTATCTGTCATGTACTCATCTGCATGCTGGGAGCCAAATAGGCAAAAGTCGTTTGCCATCACGAGGCTTATTATTTCTTGTGCATGAAGCTAATGAGCAAAATAAATTATAGACACACACATACATATACACACGTAAATGATATACGTAAATACAGATATAACACACACGTGCATGATAAAACGCGAAGAAAAAAGTAGAGAGAGAAATTACGCGGTGTCAAAGAGTTAAATATAATGCTAAGTAGGGAAAGCGTCAAAAGAAAGTGCTTTTTTTTCTTTTCTCTTTTTTGGTTGCCCTGCGGCATATGGAGGTCCCGGGCCAATGATCAGATCTGAGCCATAGGCGCAACCTAAGCTGCAGCTGTGGCAATGCTGGTTCCTTCACCCACTGTGTCTGACCTGGGATTGAACCTGCGTCCCTGCGCTCCCAAGATGCTGCCGATCCCCTTGTGCCATGGGGGTTGGGGGGAGCTCCAGAAAGTGCTTTTTTGAGCGGGGGCCTGGAGAAGTGAGGTGAGGAGGTCAGAGTTGTGGTGAGGGACCGGACCACACAGGTTATCAAAAGAATTCAGCCTGATGCTCCGAGTGGGAATGGAAGCCATCAAAGGGATTGAGCAGGAAAGTATCGCAAAGTGACTTTATTTTAACAGGATCACGCAGGCTGCTGCGTGGACATCAGTCTGTGGGGACAAGGGCAGTGGCAGGGCTGTCAGATGGAGATGACTGCGACGAGTGACCGCAGAGAAGGCGGCGAGAGGTCAGCAACATCGGAAGATAAAACAAGAGGACTTTCTAATAGATTAAGGGACAGGAAGGGAGCAGTTGTGAATGATTCCAGTATCATTGGCCTGAGTTAGTGAAAAGGGAGGGTTGTCATTAACTCTTATTTCCAAACGGAGAGGGAGAAGGCACTGGGCCATGGGAGGGACCAAGAACTGGGTTCAGAAGTTCAATGTGACATCCAAGTGGGCTGTCGGGCTGCCCCATCAGATAAGTCTGGAGACCGCGGGAAGAGTCAGGTAAGAGATCAAAAGACCGGGGCTCCTGGAGGGGACAAAGAGAATGGAACCATGACCTGGTTCAGCTATAAACTAAGTTTACAAAATAATGACACCGACAGCAACAATTATTTCCACAAATTTACATTACTATTTGTGAGGAGATGTAAGAGGGAGGATGTGTGTGTGTGTGTGCTGTGCTTGTGAGCTAAGTCCTCATCTCCCATAATAACATTCAATAAATCTAAAAATAAAATAGAGCATTTAAAAATATGGAAGCATATTTTGAAATAAACAGTTGAAAGTATTGAGTATTGAAATTGCGGGTATAAACATAATGAGGACTTGGTATTTAAAAACCCTGGGAGTTCCCATGGTGGCTCAGTGATAACAAACCCAACTAGTCTCCATGAAGATGCGGGTTTGATCCCAGACCTCACTCAGTGGGTTAAGGATCCAGCGTTGCCATGAGCTGTGGTGTAGGTCACAGATGCGGCTCGGATCTTGCATTGCTGTGGCTTGTGGTGTAGGCCGGCAGGTGCAGCTCCAATTCGACCCCTAGCCTGGGGACCTCCATATGCTGTGGGTTCGGCCCTAAAAAGTAAAAAAAACATTAAAAACCCTGAAGCCTGGACACACAGTACCACAGAACTGTTCTCCGTTCTCAGATTCTTCATTCAAAACTGGACTATCTCAAGCACAGGGTTGTTAAAAAGATTAAGTGAGAAAACATGAGTCTGCAGTAATGCTAACTAGGAGGTGGCTATTTTTAGCATCGCACTTGATTATTCGTTTCTCACTCCCACTGGCGGTGTGCTCTCCCAGGCGAGGCCCCACTTGGCCACCTCCCCCAGGAGGTGCTTAGCCAATGCGCTGGCACTGATGTGCCCATGAAGAGGAGGCGCGAGGGTCCGGGGGTCCCCAGCAGCCCCAGGAGCGTCGCTTCCCGGAGACTCTGGGTCAAGCCGTGCTGCTAGGGGACCTCTGGTTACCACTCACCCCGACCCTTCTTAACAAAAACAAAAACTCTTGCAAGATAAAGCAGCAAGAAACTATTGATCAAGTGGGGAGGAAATCCTAGCGCAACGGGTCCCTGATTCACAGACAGCCCAGACCTGGAAACCTGGCCCCCTGTGACACGGAAGATGGGAAAGATCTCATCATTCAGTTTTCTCAGAAACTCCAACCATATTCCTGATACTTGCCCTAGACATGACAAAACTGGCCAAAAAAAAAAAAAAAAACCCAAACACCCCTTTTCAGTGACGGCTCCTGCCAGTAGTTAGCACATGCGGTTGAGGTACCTGTTGATGGCATTTTATTTATTGACACTGACCCGATGAACTGCACTGGAAGCGCTCCTGAAGGATGACACCCTGGGAGCTGGGGTGGGGCCCCAGCGAACGCAGCAGCCCTCACAGGGCACAGGGACAGGACTGCCATCAGCCCGCCCCTCTTCCTGCCCCAAACTGCTCCCTCCAGGTCTAATGCCATGGACCGGCCCCACATCCGAAAGTATGACTCTCATTAGCTCAGCCAGGAATGGACAGGAGACTAGCATCCCACACAAAGTACTTTAAGGCTGACCACACACATGGCCATAACTGCCCGATCTGAGCTGGTTTAAAATGTCACTTAGGCCTGGATGACTCCTACATTTACATCTCCAGGAGTTCCCGCTGTGGCTCAGCATGTTAAGAACCTGATACAGTGTGAGGACGCAGGTTCGATCCCTGGCCTCACTCAGTGGGTTAAGGATCCAGCATTGCCATGAGCTGTGGTGCAGGTCGCGGATGTGGCTCGGACCTGGCGTGGCTGTGTCTGTGGTATAGGCTGGCGGCTACAGCTCCGAGCCAGCCTCCAGCCTGGGAACTTCCCTAGGCCATAGGTATGACCATAAAAAATAAAAAAAATATTAGCTATCCATCCCAGCCTCTTCCCTGTCTTATAAAACTCATACATCCAGATGCTTTCTTTAGATGGAAGCCCAGCGGTTGGTCTCATAGGAAACATCTCCCAAATGGGGCTCATTTCCCTCTCCTGCCCCCAGCCTTCCATTTCAGGTCTTCTTCAGCTCAGTTTGGTGAACACCTGCTCCCAGAAGCGCCCAGATCTGGGAGTCATCAGATTTACATTCCTCCTCTTCTCTCACCCTCCCACATCTGCGAGTCATGTTATTTCTCCCTCCAAAAATATCGAGTCTGTCCAATTTTCTCCTCCTCCATGCTGCGACCCTGTCCCAAACCTCCGTCGCCCTGCTCACATATCTGGCGGACAACCATGAAGGCAAGAGGAGCGTGACCAGGAGCGGGGTGGCAGCTGCGACAGCACGTAGCACAGGGTGCTCCACCCGCGTGCTTCCACTCGGCATGGCTGAGTCTGGGTTCCCAGGCTGGACCAGGGCGCTGATGGGGACTCAGAGGACAAGGCGGTTCCTGACCTCCCCATGTGACCGGAGCTTCCTTCTGGAGGCTTCTAAGAGTGTGTGGCAGGGGCTGGAGAGCTCCCGCACACACCTCCGGCCTGCGGAAGCCGGCGGCCGTCCCCAAGAGTGGCGATGGCAGGTAGGACAATGACGATGACAACAACACCAAGAAGCCTTCAACGATGAGAAGAAGGCTAACAGCTCAAAATGAGCAACCTCTTTGCCTTCCTGTAAAAAACCAGGGGCCTTGAATGACCCGACGGCTGATTGGACCCAGCTGCTCTCTGAGTCCTTCACGTTTCAAAACACTCACCCCCAAGACCCAGCCAGGGAAACGGGAGGGGGTGGCAGGTACACTCTTCTGTGACACACGGCCAAGCGGGTCTCACCGAGGGCGTCCTCGGCACTCAGCTGGTCTCAGCTCTAGAGCATAAAGGGGACGCTCGGTGACTGGTCGTGCCCCACAGGACCTAGGTGACACTAGACCAGCACCCCTTCCTTCCTTGACCTGGGTCACCTGACTCACTTGCCGGGACGCTCTTGTAGGCACAGAAAATGCGCATCACGCACAGACGGGGCAAGCCCTCTCCAGAGGGGGAGCCCTGGGTCAGAGAGGCCGGGCAAACGTGCCCACACAGTTAGTGCCAGAGCCACACCCCAAGCAGGCGGCCTGACCGCAGAGCCCGCAGCGCCCCCAAGCGGGCAGTCCTTGCACAGCCCAAGAGCCCTGGCGATGGGAAAACGGAAGGCGGCCAGATCCTTTTGGCGTGGAGATCGGAAGAGGCCTGGAGCTGGGAGCACAAGCCCCTGGACCCTCCCTTCTGCAGACCAAGGACCCCACCCTCAGAGCTGACCTCACGCCTTTCATTAGCTGGAACTTGCTCTGCCTTGGCAGCTGGAAGGGAAAAGAAAGAGAGAGAGAAGCTACCTGGGCTGAATCCCCTTTGAGAACCAGGGCAGACGGCTTGGCAGAGAGGACCTGCCTTCTTTTCACACACAAGCCTTACATGTCCCCTCCACGTCCGTGGTAACCGTCTAACGCCCTTTACGGCGATAAGAGATTATGTCACGATAAAGGCAGAGCAGGTGCAATCGGGGGGACCTCAGACGCCCTCCACTAAGGACAAGAAGGGCCTCTCCCTCTCTTTCTCGCAAAAACTAAGATAAAAACACACATGCAAAGCTTTTAGCGCAGCATCGGAAATACTAGTGGTAATTCACCTGTGTTGCTCCCACACCTCTTAAAACAGGCCTGGCACAAGGTGTGCCCATAATTATTATTACTATTTTTTTTTTTTTTTGTCTTTTGTCCTTTTAGTGCCGCACCGTGGCATATGGAGGTTCCCAGGCTAGGGGTCTAACAGGAGCTGTAGCCGCTGGTCTACTCCAGAGTCAGTGCAATGCCAGATCTGAGCCGCGTCTGCAACCTACACCACAGCTCACGGCAACGCCGGATTCTTAACCCCCTGAGCAAGGCCAGGGATCGAACCCGTATCCTTGTGGATACTAGTCAGGTTTGTTAACTGCTGAGCCATGAAGGGAACTCCAAGAGTAGATTTTCAAAAAGAGCTTTCTCTGGTTTGTTTTACGAAGCTACTATAACCATGACATAACTACACAAAAAGTGTACAGGAACATTATAGGCCAACCGCCTATAGGAACACGGCTGCCAAAATGCTAAAGAAATCGTAAGAAAGCCATATAAAGCAATATGTGAAAAAAAAAATACACCGTAACACAATAGCATTTATCATCAACAGCATCCAGAGATAGTTTAACATTAGACAATGTGAGTTATAACCCCCATGCGACATGATGGAATTGGAAAACAGCATTATCCTCTTAATAGATACAGAAAAAAACCTTACTAAAATTTAATACTCATTCATGAAAAAGATATTGAGCAAACTATGAATCTTTAATCTGATAAAAAAGTGTCTACCAAATTCTCACTGAGAAAGTCACACTTAAAGGCTTAACGGCGTCTCTATGAGAAAAACAGCAACAGGCAGGAGGAGGAAAGAGAATCAAAATCGTATTTTGTCAAAAGCCACAGTCTTCAAGAGAATCCGCAAACCATCTGAACTATATCAAAATATAAAAGTTTGCTGGGCATAGGTTTGGTACTTAAAAATCAATAGCATTTTCTGGAATTCCCTGGTGGTCTAGCGGTTAGGGACCCAGTGCTGTCACTGCTGTGGCTCTGGATCGATTTCTTGCCTGGGAACTTCCACGTGCCATGGGCGCGGCCAAAAAAGGAAAACAAAAATCAATAGCATTTTGATTCGCCAGCCAAAAAACTTGTAATTTTAGAAGAAGACAATCTTCATAGTGGCATCAAAAACTATACTATATTAAGACATAAATACTATATTAAAGGGCTATAAGAAATTTAAGGAGAGGGAGTTCCCGTCGTGGCTCAGTGGTTAACGAATCCGACTAGGAACCATGAGGTTGCAGGTTCGATCCCTGGCCTTGCTAAGTGGGTTAAGGATCCGGCGTTGCCGTGAGCTGTGGTGTAGGTCGCAGACGCGACTCGGATCCCGCGTTGCTGTGGCTGTGGCGTAGCCCAGTGGTTATAGCTCCGATTAGACCCCTAGCCTGGGAACCTCCATATGCCATGGGCGCGGCCCTAGATAAGGCAAAAAGACAAAAAAAAAAAAAAAGAAAGAAATTTAAGGAGAATATTATTATTAAATGACAGAAAAAAGAGCAGTCTATGTAAAACTCTACACTAATCTGTCATGTTTTAATCCCTTTGAACACCTTCAAAAAATTTATATTTTTGTTGTCTGTTAAGTAGCACCTTCAAAAAATTTACATTTTTGTTGTCTGTTTTCCCCAATAGAATATAAAGTCCTCAAAACAGTTACTTTTTCTGCTTTCACTTTCTCCTGGATAACATTCTCTGGGATAGTGTCTGACACACAGTATGGCCAATAAATACTTTTTCTGAGTTAAAGAACATCTAAATTAACAGAGAAATAAACGGTCTATGTGTATAAAAATATCAATATTATAAATATGTTAATTCTAGTCAGATTAATATATAAATTCCATGCAGTTTAGATAAAAGTGTCTACATTGTTTTTTATGAAATTGGACACCAGCCCTAAAGTTCTTAAGGAATCATGAAAGGATAAGAATAGCCAGTTCCTGTAAGAAGGAAGAAAGGAAAGTTGAGAACTGATCTGAGTGGGAGAAAACTCACATTACCAGATCCGACAATTACTAAAGTCATACGGAAACTGACGAAATATAAACTGATGGAACAACAACAAAAAAACGTATGTATCAGAACTTGTCATATGTCAAAAGTAGACTTACAAATTCGTGGAGAAAGGAGAGGCTATACGTGAATGGTGCTGGGACAATATTTTCTGTACACGTTCTGTGCGACAGGAGGCTGGAGCTGCTCCCGGAGGGAGGTGGTCTCTTCCCACACCTGGAATCTGAGCACCTTGCACCCGATTTGCACAATAAAATGATGCCACAATGAGTGTCAGTTCCCAACATAGGCTTCAACAGGCCCCAGGCTTCCATTTTCTCTCTTACTCCTGAGCCTCTGCCGGGAGAATGGGCCTGGGAAACTGCATGGAGCAGAGCCAACGACAGCTGTACCCAAAAAAGTCCCAGCCGTGTGAAGTGTCCTGCCAAGATCAGCTGACAACAAACCCATGAGGGAGGCACACGAGGCCCAACTCAGATCAGCAGAACAGCTTAGCTTGAAAGCAAAATGCACGTCACTGAGGTTTTGTGGTTATTTGACATGTAACATTACTGTGGCAATAGACAACGGATCCTGACATCCTCATGGAAAAAGGCAGGCTGGGGGCCCTAACACACACTGTACACATAAAAACGAATCCAGACGGAGATTGGATTAAGATGGTGGAATAGAAGGACTGGAGCTAAACTTCTCTCCCGAAAAACAGCAAAACTACAAACAAATGCCGAGCAGCCTTCAACCTACTGGACTGTAAACTTCCAAAAAAGATATTCTACTCCAGAAGACAAAGAGGAGACCATATCAAGAGGTAGGAGGGGCGATTACGCGATAGAAGCAACCCCGTACCTCCCGGGTGGGAAGCCCCACAGACTGGAAAGTAACTGCATCACAGAGACTCAGCTACAGGACTGAGAGTTCTGAGCCCCACGTCAAAACCCCACGCCTG
>PVHT021183549.1:1110589-1124696 GCA_004024745.2 Catagonus wagneri
AAAAAAAAAAAAAAACGAATCCAGACAGCCCAAAGAATTAACTGTAAGATGCAAAGCTTAAAAAGTTTTAGAAGATAGTCTAGAAGCCTCTTTTTATGACGTTGAGCTAAGAAAAGATTTCTCAAGGCAGAGTCTAAAACTGCAGACCTTAAGAATGAAGAGACGGTTTTGAACATACTGAAACTGAAGGCTTCTATACAGCAAAAGATCCAACATACAAAGTTAAAAGTTAAACTTTAAACTGAGAGAAGTACTAACACGTCTAATTGAAGAATTATTTATAACCAGAAAGTAGAGAAATTCTAACAATTAATAAAAAAATTGACCCTAAGAGAAAAATGGGCTAAATACGCGATCAGGTAACTCGTAAGAAATCCCCCTGGTTAGTGTGATGACTGAATACCCATCGGATTGTCAAAATGAACGAATTAACCAAGTTTTAGGAAAAGGTATAGATATCTAGGCCCATTTACTTCTGTTGGGAGTACAAACTGACACGACCACTTGGGAAAACAATGAGTAAATACATAATAACACTGAATTACACGTGTGTCCTCCAGGCCGTAACATTTTCTTCCCAGGAATACTCCAAAGGGGTGTATGTACAAGGGTGTTCGTTTCACATTTTCTTTATCAGAAAGCAGAATTCACCTAACTATCCATCCATCACGAGGATGGTTAAACTAACTTATTCACAGAAAGGAATTCTTTTCTTTTCTTTTTTTTTTTAGGGCCACACCCTCTGCATATGGAGGTTCCCAAGCTAGGGGTCGAATGGGAGCTGCAGCCACCGGCCTATGCCACAGCCACAGCAACGCAGGATCTGAGCCATAACTGTGACCTACATCACAGCTCACGGCAATGCCAGATCCCTGACCCACCGACCAAGGCCAGGGGTCAAACCGGCACCCTCATGGATACTAGCCAGATTTGTTTCCACTGCGCCACACAGGAATTCCCTTAAGAAATTTTTAATCTGGCAAAATGTCAGATTTGCAGAAAAGTTGCAAAAGGGGTCCAAAGAATTATCATTAACGTTTTAACTAGATTCAGCAATAGTTTGCATTCTGTCTGAAATATTTATTATTATTTATTCTATTATCTATCAATCATCTATCTATAGCTAGTTGGCTATCAATCTTTGCATATGTATCTATCTGCCATCCATCTATCGTTTATCTGTTTTGTGGACTATTTAAGACTAATCTGGAGACAACCCATCCTTTCATTACTAGATATGTGCTTTTTCCCCAAGAATGGAGATATTATTTTACACTGTAGAGTTAACAAAATAAGAAAATTAATACAGATACAATATTATTACCTAACCCATAGTCATAGTTCTCACAAAATGGAATTCTAAACAAGTAGAGTAAATGATCTATATGTATGAGTATAGACAAATCCTGAGAAAATAACATTAAAAAGGAAAAAAGCAAGTTTCAGAATGATGTAAACTGGGATGCTACTTATGAAAAATTCCAGCACATGTGAAGCAAGATGGCATTTTGCTTACGGACACCATCGTATGTACTAAAATAAACACGCGCGTGGAAAACATACACAGTCTCCAGCAATTCCTGGGGGTTGGAGGGGCTCTGACTATGTCTGCACTATTTTACATTATATAAAAATATTTAGAGTCAGATATGACAAAACGTTAACATATGAGCATCTGCTGCTATATTTTGCTTTTTTCCATATGTTAAAATATCGAGAGCGAGACAACCAAATAAGAAAGTGGAAGGAGTGAACAGCCCTGGCTGCCCATCGTCTCCCCAGCCTACTCTTCTTTTTTTTTTTTTTTTTGTCTTTTTGCCTTTAGGTAGAGCCGCACCCGCGGCATATGGAGGTTCCCAGGCTAGGGGTCTAACAGGAGCTGTAGCCGCTGGCCTTCGCCACAGCCACAGCAACGCGGGATCCGAGCTGCGACTGCAACCTACACCACAGCTCACGGCAACGCCGGATCCTTAACCCACTGAGCAAGGCCAGGGATCGAACCCACAACCTCATGGTTCTTAGTCGGATTCGTTAATCACTGAGCCACGAAGGGAACTCCCCAACCTACTCTTCTGACAGCTTACTCCATCTCTGCTCGCAGAGAAGAACAGCTTTTAAATTGTACATGGTTTTTCAAGACAGATAAGCCACAGCTCTTCCTGGATTATGTCCTGCCCGTGTGAGCTTCCAACCAAGATGCCTATTAGGAAAAGCAGGAGGAGTGGATTTGGGGTCCGTGGTCATCCATTTATCTGAAAATTATTATTTCAGGAGTTACCTTCTTGTTGGCCTTGCTTTCTTTAGGACCCTCTCAGTGCTGGACTCCAATCATAACCGCTTTGTGTACATTATTTTGGAAGTAAAAGGGAAGATGAGGTTTAGTAATACTAATAATTGAAAACATTTTTATTATCAAGTCTTGAAGACCCGTGTAAACTGAGCACTATTTTTGTCTTACGCTGGGACCTGTTTTCTGTATTTCCCACCAGCCAGACATCGGCTCCCAAAATAGTCCTTCACACTTTCCCCAGACACCCCACAATCTCCTCCGCATAACTGGCCTGAGCGTTATTTTTAAAACGCAAATAATTTCATCTCATGTCGCTCTCTCCCCGACTCCTTCAGTAGGTTTCCACTGCTGAGAAGTTCTGCACAGACCCTCCGTTACCTTCTAGCCACACTCCGGGTCTCAGCACAAACAGTGCTTCTTTGGGAAAATTTCCCTGATTCCTCAGACCAAGTTTTGCCCTACTGCAATGGGTTACTGGGGGCACCTGGTATTTTTTTCTTATGCCAGTTCTCCTAATTTTAATCATATAACCATAAGTGCAATTATTTGTTGAATATCTGCCCCCTTCCTAAGGCCCAGCAGCACAGCGTCTGGCACGAAACTACCCAACATGGAACTAGAGAATGCCTGAATGGGCATATTTTAATATTACAACTAGAAAAAAAGTGAAGTATAAATAATTATTTTCCCTATAACAGAACCTGCATGTGGACTGTCAATTACTGATGATCACAATTACTTTTAATGGGATCTGCTGTAAAAAGTGACAGAGGTCTGTCAAGGACTCATTTTGTTAAGATTCCAAAAGCGGTTTTTCTTACTTCATCAAATGCTCTCTAAACAGAGGTGTGAAGTGATTAAATGCACAAGGAAAAGGAGCACTAGTGGAGAACAGAGCGGCCACGCACAAAAGGGAGCGGACTTCTTCCCTCTCTGAGAGCTTACATTGCAAGGAGTCAAAGTCAGGTCTTCGGGGAAAGGAAAGAGCAGATGAGGCAAAGCTCCCAAACCAGGCTGGGGTTGTTTAGGCCACGGCCTTGATGCGAACTGGCCACCCTGACAGCGCTGAAAGACAGAAGCAGCCATGTCTCCCAAGGAAGGAAACGGATGCTGAATGAGAGACTGTCAAAAAAGGTTTTAAAATTAAATGCCAAGAAATGGAAAGATGACTCAGGTCTGAAGATGCAAGCAGACAGTGTAGACGCCTGAACCATTTCAGCCTTTCTCTCCAGCTAGAACGGTAAGGGCTAGAGGGGGCTCTCGAAACCGTCTTCCACCCAGTGATGGACTCAGTACCATTCATTGACTTGAAACTCAGGGACAGATTTCAGTTCTTAGATGGATGCAAGACACATCAGTTATCACTGCAATGGCCCTAGGACAAACTGTCAACCCACTGCAATAATTTCGGTTTGATTCCCAAATGAAATCCAAGGAAGAGCCTTGCGTGTGGCCAATCAGGTTCAAATAAGGAATGTTTCACGGGCTCCCATCTGTACAAAGCACCGGGCCAGGCACACTACGGCCGACACGAGGCAACAAGGAAGCTCCAGGAATAACTGGGGAGAGAGGACGCAGCATGAGCAATGAAAACAACAAAATCAGGGACCAGGTCAGAGAATTCTGGAGCTCTGATCTGAGCTCTGGGAGCTCCATCTAACCTTGGGGAGGGGCCCTGCCTCTGTCTACGTTATCACAGGACACGATGACCTCTCAGGTCAACGCTCATTAACCACACTGTCCCTTCCCCACCCTTTATCCCAGCAACAGCACACAGAGGTGTCCCAGAGCAGTGGCTGAGGGTCTGTTCAATAGTCTAATACACGATCAGACAAAAACCTGTACGAGCATATGGAAGAAAATAGGATAACCTGCCTCAGATGGCTGCTTCCATTCCATCTGGCTAAGGAAGGCAGGGGAGAATTTAACGGAAAGGTGGGATGTGAGCTGAGGCCAGAAAGAGCAACAAAAGGCCTCTCTAACACGGCAGTTTCCTGATGTTTTATACTGCAGCCAACGCAGTCTTATTTTTACAGTACACGCTGGGGCAAACCAGTGAGGCGAGGAGGTGAGGCTGGAGGTGAGAGGAGCCCACCTGGTACTCCAGAAAGCTGAGGGAAAAATCGGTACCCTTTAGATCAAGGTCTCTAAGGAGGATTCGTGTTCATATACCCCAGAGAGGGGCAAGATGGTACCCTAAGCGCAAGCAGAGGAAGGAAATAACGTCTCTTTATCTTTATTCTGAAATAAAATCTATTCATACTTAATATAAGGATGGACACAGGTGGCCCCACTCAATCCCAATCAAAAACATTATTTGAAATGTAGATATTTATTTACTATTATCAGTGATTCCTCATACCTGGTCTATATTGTCATTTGAAATATCTGCTAATGACAGTATAAACCCATTACGATCAAGAAGCTAGTTTAAAATATTTCAAACGTACAATATTTCATCTTTGTTTGAATTTTTCACGTATGTTTTAACATATAGTAAAACAGTACATACACTTGAGAATAAAATGTAAATAAGTGGGCAATGCATACTGAACTTTTTTGTTTTGCTTAAAGAAATACACTGTATCCATTTGGGTTCAAACAAAAAAGAACCCATCCAGGAATTCAGATTTGATATGAACTGATACGAAGAATCATGAACTGTAATAGAGGACTGAGAAAGAAGTCACTCTGACCAACAGATGACAGCAGCCGTTTCCCCTGCGCTGAGACAGAACAGCAAAGAACAAGGGGCTCTCTGCTTTTGTGGCTGAGCCCCAGACACGCTGGAGATGGGCCCAGCTGTCACTTCCTAAGTGAGAGACGTCGCCAGAGCACTGCACTGGCAGAACTTCCTGGACATCCAGCCTCTGCCATCCAGGCGTCAGCAAGAGCTGTTCACGGGAAGGGGTCTCCCCAGGGCCACTGGGCTGCAAAACCGCCTGAGGCGGGGCCCAGGGAGCTGCAGACACCTGTGCACCCCAGAGGCCACCTGTGTTAAAAGAGCCGCTGCCCACCCTGCTGCCTGCACTGCAGGAACTGGGAGCCAGCGGCTGGCTCTCCGTGGGAGCCTGAGACAGGTGCACACCAGACCCGGGAAGAAGAGCCCTTCCTGGAGCGGTGCCCTCCAGCGCCCTCTCCTGATCGTGATCGCTGCTGCACCCCCAGCACAGGAAAACTACTGAAAGGTCCCGACTCTTGTTTTTCCAGAGCAGGCAAGGAAGGCTGAATTGGCAGCTGACAGGAAACGCCTTTATAACCAGCACACTCAGTATAAAAAAGCTGGATGGAAAGAGCCCCAACATATGTATACTGATAACATATCCAAGGAGAAAATTCTGGTGATGCATAAGAAACACATGCACAAAAGACAATACCGGAGATGAGATACATAGAAGTGGTAATTTTAGGCCTGCACCTCAAGGTCTGCCTCTCCCGCCCTCGCTCTGCAGATCACTCCACCCATGCAAGCCTGTCGGGACCCAGAGCCAAAGCACTTAGAGCTGGGAGGCCCCATCACCTTCCCGGCTCACGGCAACGTCTCTGGGTCCTGCTGCCTCCGTGTTTCCTGGGAACAGCTCACCCAGGCAACACGCCATTCTATTCTACTATCCACTGGACTAGGCAAAAACCCAGTCATCACAGACCTGCTAACGGTTAGTTCCCTGACTGTTCTTGAAAAAGACACCTGCCTGACGTGGAGTCGACATACAGAAAGCCGTACACACGTAACCGATACAACCTGGTGAGTCTGAAGATAAGCACGTACCTGCGAAGCCATCACCAGCACCTATGCCATAAACCCAACCAGCATCACCGATGATCCTGAAATCCTATCAGTACTTAACCAAACATTTTGTTTCTCTGTATTATGTTCCCAAACTTTAAACTCCCGATGGCTGGGTCTTATGAACGCACCTGATCCAGGGATACGAGGCACGTGAGCACTTGGTTACACACACTCACTGGGTTTGCACGTCTGTGGTACAATTCGCGGCTAAGTACAGAAGCCCCCTGCCCAGTCACAGTGCAGGTGCCCAACGCAGGGCTGTGGCCGCCCAGCTGCATGGGCAGACAGTGACCTCTTCTCTGTCTCTGATGCAGACAAAAGCTGCAAGAGACTCCTGAGATCCTAAGATTGTGTTTATGCTTCTTTAGGAAGGAAAAAGCCCACTTCCTCTAAAACAGCTCATGCTAGAAGTGTAGAAATCACTCTGCTCTGTAAACTCGCAAAGCATTTCACAAACACACGTATTTTCCAACTCCTCCGGGATGGCCTGTCAAGCCGTCTGGGATCTGGTCAAAGAACAGCACCACGACTCGCCACGTGGCTCCTCCTCTGGCAGGTGGCAGACCAAGACCCTCAAAGGAAAGCCAGGTCTGGCGGTGCCTCTGCCCCCTTCACCCCCAAACTGTGTGTCCCCACCACTCCTGCGGGGCTTACTTCCTGGAAAACACGTGCATAAGCCAGTCACCACCAGCTCATCCACCCAGCAGGCTCTGGCACTGAGTCCCTGGTCGCTCATTAAATTTTCTTCCTTTCCCCTTACTCGCAGGCCCGGCGGTCACACTCCCACTGACGTCTGTAACACAGGCAGAACCCTTCCAGCCCCAGCCACTCAAATACCAGCATATCTGTCAAGTAAACTCACTGTCTGCCTGCGGATACTTTGCTTAAAAGAGCAGCCGAATGTTGACAAAACACAGCCTAGCCTCATCTCAAGTTTCTATGCCATCTTCAGAATCGATGCGGATCCTGAAAAGTGAATCATTCATCGCATTACATCATCTTACTGGAGGCACTGCTGTGGCACTTACGAAAGCAAAGACTCTCTTTCCCCATAAAATCGATGACGACCAGGCTCAGGCTCCGGGCAGCGAACGGGCAGTCTGGAGCTCCAGTCCACACACACACGGCTCTCACGTGTGTGTGGGGGGGGCGCAACTCAGGAGCTGCTCCCCCAAGTCGGCCAGCCTCCCCACCGCGTAGCGCATTAGGTGACCGCCATTCCCCCAGCCGCCCAGAGCCTCAGGGCTCTTGCATGGACCGCACGAGCTTGACCCGGGCCAGCCACATGCTGGCCAATTAGCACCGATGGCAGGCTCTTGAAAATGTAACTGCTGCCCCAAGTGACAGCCAGTTCATATTTCACTGGTACTAAAGGCCTGAGCAACTACTGAGCAACTAGTCCCTTTCCCCACCAAAGTTCATGAGAGTTAACTGTTAAGAAATAGGCAATGCATACGACTTTGTTTCAAGGTGCAAAAAAAAAAAAAAATCATTAAAAATTATTAGGAGTTCCCTGGTGGTCTAGTGGTTAAGGATCTGGGGTTGTTACTGTGGCTCAGGTCACTCCTACGGTATGGGTTTGATCCCTAGCCAAGAAACTTCCACATGCCGTGGGTGTGGCCAAAAAGATTATTTTTAAAACCAGAGCTGTTCATATGGAAGCAGAACTTTTTTTTTCTCCTTTTTATGCCCCACCTGCAGCATATGGAAGTTTCTAGGCTAGGGGTCGAATCTGAGCTGCAGCTGCCAGCCTACACCACAGCCACAGCAACGCTGGATCTGAGCTGCATCTGTGACCTATGCTGTAGCCACCGAGTGAGGCCAGGGATCAAACCCGGGTCTTCATGGAGACGTGCTGGGTTCTTAACCCACTGAGCCACAATGGGAACTCCGGGAAGCAGAAAAGTTAAAGGTGGCTGGTTGTTTGTAAGATAAGAGCATCATATCCTAAACATCACTGGTTTTATCACCGAGCCGACGCCCACGCCATGTCCGACCCCACTCCTCAAGCGGCCAGCACTCACAGACAGGATGAAGGTCAGGGCCAGAAATCTGCTAAAACCAGTTATTTTATACACTGCTTGGAAAAATCTGTAAAAGCGGGAAATCTGTTTGTTTGGGGCGGTATCAAAATGCACGTAGCATTTATTTTCCTCTTCTTGCCCCACCCTCTTCCCGGGGCCACAGGCCTGCGTTCTGGAGGCACGCGTCTCTGTGGCCGAAGTGGCTGAGACAGGGCGGCCGGCCAGGCACCCGCAGCACAGAGCAGCGCCGTGCGCAGTCCGGGCAGGTGCCGGCCACGCTGCCCTTCAAAGTGGTATCGCTGACACACCTGCCGGGCGCGCACTGGGAGACTGAGAAGGCTGCGGACCAGCCCACCGCTGGTCTCCCTCTCTCGTCTCAGCGGTCAAGTTTGAGGCTGGCGGAACTGGAGCCGCATCTTCAGAAGGCAAGTTAGTGAGCGCTCCCTGCAGCCCACGCTGTTTGCCAACGTCACCGCTCCCCCGGGGGCTTATTAAAGTATGATTTCCAACTACATGGCACAGTCTCTGGGAGAGAGAGGAAGATAACTTCCTCCACCTCGGAGCTCAGCCCCCTTCACTGGTTAGTTTTCTGGACAACTGCCTAGCCAGCCTGTCCCTTATTCAGGCTCCAGTGTATCCCTGGGTCACTGAAACCCACACTGGAGGACAAAGCATCGTGAAGGGTTCCCAGTGGCACAAGAGATTCACTGCGGAGGGGATCTGTGACGACAACACCGTCAGTGTCCCAGACGCAAACCACGATAGAGGCTCATTGTAATTTCAGAGCCGACGAAGGCACTGTTCAAAGCATAGATATATATATATATATATATATTTTTTTTTTGCTATTTTTAGGGCCGCACCTGAGGCATA
Organism: Catagonus wagneri; assembly: GCA_004024745.2. Lineage (NCBI taxonomy): Eukaryota > Metazoa > Chordata > Mammalia > Artiodactyla > Tayassuidae > Catagonus > Catagonus wagneri. Next base: position 1,119,567 of record PVHT021183549.1, read on the forward strand.
TGGAGGTTCCCAGGCTAGGGGTCAAGTCGGAGCTACAGATGCCACCCTATACCACAGCCACAGCAACGCAGGATCCGAGCCATGTCTGGGACCTACAACACAGCTCATGGCAACGCCTGATCCTTTAACCCACTGAACGAGGCCAAGGATCGAACCTGTGTCCTCATGGATATCAGCTGGGTTTGTTTCCTCTGAGCCATGACGGAAACTCCCTAAAGCGTATTTTTATGCTAGAACAGACAGTCTGAAGTGCAATATAATGAAAAAAAAAAGCATAGGTCCAGAACCCAGGCTTTAAATAGGCTTAATTCAAACTCTGTTCTGCCTCTTAGTAACTGTGTGACCTCAGGCAATTAATGAATCCATTCCTTAATTAATTTCTTCACCTGTAAAATGGGCCTAATACCTGCTTCTCCCTTGTGAAAATTAATTGGGACGTGCAGAAACACGCCGCCCCGGGGTCTGGCGCCTCAGAAGCAGCACCAGTCTCAGGTCCCCTTCTTTCTCCAGCAAGAGCTGTCTGGGAATCCAGCCCCAGATGGACACTCAGACTCGGAATGGTGCAACCACAACACATCTGTCCTTGATGCCACCAACGATTTCTAAGAAAGAACATCCTTTAAAAATTTTGATACTACTCAGCCATAAAAGAGAACAAAATAATGCCATTTGCAGCAACATGGATGGAACTAGAGACTCTCATACTAAGGGAAGTTAAGTCAGAAAGAGAAAGACAAATGCCACATGAAATCACTTATATCTGGAGTCTAATATACGGCACAAATGAACCTTTCCACAGAAAAGAAAATCACGGGCTTGGAGAACAGACTTGTGGTTGCCAAGGGGGATGGAGTGGGATGGACTGGGAGTTTGGGGTTAATAGATGCAAGCTATTTATTGCCTTTGGAATGGATAAGCAATGAGATCCTGCTGGATAGCACTGGGAACTCTATCTAGTTACTTATGATGGAGCTTGATGGAGGATAAGGTGAGAAAAAGAATGCTACATACGTATCTGTGACTGGGTCACCTTGCTGTGCAGTAGAAAACTGAGGGAACACTGTAAAAACCAGCCATAATGGAAAAAATAAAAATCATTTAAAATCAAAAGAATTGTATTTCCAATGGGTGAACTTAGAGAATCTCGTGTAGGGATGGTGAGAAATGGGAAGAGAGTGAAATAAACTGGGTGAGGTGTGTTAGGACAGGTGTTGGGGGTGACGGTCCAGGAGCTGAGCCAAGCCTGGCCCTCACTGCCCGGGCCCCTTCTGAAACAAAGTGGGGCCTCTCCGAGGGTTCGGCTCCCCTTTCTTTCTTCAGGATCGCTCAAAGCAACCTCTGCCACTCTTCTCTACCTGCTGCTCTGGAGAAACACACAGATCAGAGCCAGGGCCAGACACGAGGCCCGGGCCCGGGTGTGAAATTCAAGAGACAGCAAAAGAAAAGGCCGTTTTTCAACAGGACCAGCTCAATTCCTAAAAGCCAGCCATCTGCAGTCTAAAAATACAGAAGGATTCTCTCCTCCACGAAAAAAAGGAAGGAAGAAAAGAAAAAAAAGAGAAAAAGAGGAGGAGGGCTGACATGCTCGAAATAGCTCAAGGTTGTGCGGGCGCTGCGGGTGGCGGGAGGGCACCGTGCAGGGGCAGAGGGCAGAGGAGCTGGCAGAGGGGAGCCCGCGGGAGACGCCCGGGATCTGGGTCATTCGGCCGTCCCCCAAGAAACGTGAAAACGACGTTCTGAACAACAGTTCGACTATGGCCCCTTCCGCCAGCCCGGTATGTGAAGACAGTATTGAGTGCCCAGCAAAGGGTCCAAAACTAACTCGAACTGGAGGCGATGGCCCGTGGATTAGATTCTCTAATGCCCCCGTGTCTGGGGTGAAGCCATGCTGATGGCCAGGTGACACCTGCAGGGCCATCTGGTGACATTTCTTTCTGGGAACAGGTTACTGGAGACTGGGGAGGGTGACAGCGTTGGCGCGCACACATGACTCTCGGGTGGCTTCCTGGAGCCCAAGTACGTCTCTGAAGGGGGGGATCCCCTATATTTTTCTGGAAGAGGGTGGTTAAACTGCAGCTAGTAAATACTGTGTGGCCTGACAGGGCGCTCCTGTGATGTGTGTTTGCCTGGCTGCCAGGGACGCCCCGACCTCAGGGTCCCACAAGGGACCACGTCCAGCTGTCGAGAAGGGGGAGGGGCTACTTCATACTCGGCACACAGCTGTCTCGGGGCCACTGCCTACAGAGGGGGACCCCTGAGAGACACAGCTGTGAGCTCTGCTCCCTCCCATAAATGAGGAAAGCCAAGGAGGAGGCCAAATCTTGTCAGAGGCCTAAAAAACCTGCAAATGAAGAGCCACGGACCGACTATACAGGAACGATACACCCTCAGGTTAACAGTGCCTGCCTCTGGGCACAGGGACTACAGGGGACCCTGAAGTCAAGATTAGCTACCCTCCTGTTTTTTTAATTTTGTTTTATCATTTTTTATTTTATTTTAGTTTTTAGGGTGCAGGTGCAGCATATGGAAGTTTCCAGGCTAGGGGTCGAAGTGGAGCTACATCTGCCGGCTTATGCCACAGACACAGCCACCCCAGATCTGAGCCACGTCTGCGACCTACACCACAGGTCATGGCAATGCCAGATCCTTAACCCGCTGAGCGAGATCAGGGATCGAACCCATGTCCTCATGGAGAGAATTTTCAGGACACGGCATAGAGATGAGAATCCACACACAGCCCAGTGGGACCTGAGTTGAGGAAATGGACTTGGGAGTCTGGAAGGTCCATTCCAGCTGGCGTTTAGGGGGCAGAGTCTCAGAGAGGCCAGAAATGCGCTCTGAGCGCTGCAGAGATCGCACCACAAAACCCTGCTGAAATGAGTTAAAGGAGCTGCATTAAATGGAGAGATACACACTGTGCCGGGGAAGACTCGGTGTTCCCAAGACGCTCAGTCTTTCTAGACTGCTCGTGTAGTCAATGCAACTCTCACCAAAATTCCAACAGTGTGTGTGTGTGTGTGTGTGCGTGTGCAAATAGATAAACTTATTATAAAGTTCAAAGGAAATGTGAAAGCTCTAGAATAACCAAAACCACTCTGAGAAGTAGGACAAAGCTGGAACACTAATCTCGTCTCAGGACTTATTATCAATTTACAATAATCCAGGAGTTCCCGTCGTGGCACAGTGGTTAACGAATCCGACTAGGAACCATGAGGTTGTGGGTTCGATCCCTGGCCTTGCTCAGTGGGTTAAGGATCCGGCGTTGCCGTGAGCTGTGGTGTAGGTTGCAGACGCGGCTCGGATCCCACGTTGCTGTGGCTGTGGTGAAGGCCGGCGGCTACAGCTCCTGTTAGACCCCGAGCCTGGGAACCTCCATATGCCGTAAGTTCGGCCCTAGAAAAAGGCAAAAAGACAAAAATAAAATAAAGTAAATAAATAAATCTACAACAATCCAAGGTGGCATTAGAACAAAATAGACCAACAGAACAATGGAAAAGAACAGAGTCCAGAAATATGATTAATTGATCAACTGATTTTCTTCAAAAGTTTTCAAAGGACAGTTATAAAGTACAGTATTAATAATAATGGTGCTGGAACAACTGGATACCACGTGCAAAAAAAGAAAGCACCAAACAAAAGAATACTGATACCAGAAACTCCAATCCATACCTCACACTACATACTAAAATTAATCAAAACAGGAGTCCCCTAGTGGCACAGTGGCTTAAGGATCCAGCACCATCACTGCTGCTGCGGTACAGATTCCATCCCTGACCTGGGAACTCCTGCATGCTGCAGGTGTGGCCAAAAAAATTTAATCAAAATGGATCATACTCATAAATGTATGAGCTAAAAGTATAAAACTTCTAAAAGGGGAAAACCATATTGTATAAATTTGGATGAGGCAAAGAATTCCTTAGTACGTCACTAAACATACCAAAAGATTAAACTCATAAAATGGACTTGAGAAAAATTAAGAACTTTTTCCTTTCAAAAGACCCTGTGAAGAAGACGGAAAATACAAACCATAGCTTGGAAGAAAATATTTGCATGGATGAACAACTGGCATCGAAAATACATGAACACCGCTCACAGCTCAACAGGAAAAAAGCAAACAACCCAATGTAAAAACGGACAAAAGACCCGAACAGACACTTAGCAAAGAACATAAACAGAAGGTTAATAAGCACATGGAAAGACACTTGCTTGACCTCATGAGTCATCAGGGAAATGCAAACTGAACCACAAGGAGATCCCATTTTAACACCTTTTAGAAGGTCTGAACTCAAAGACGGACCTTGCCAAGTGCTGGCGAGAATGCAGGGCAGAAAGAACTTTGGTTACTGCTGCCGCGGGCGTACAACGGTCAGACGGTTTAGGTAACGAGTTCGGGAGCTTCTTAAGAAGGTCCACATACACATATCACAGGATCCAGACAACCTGCTCTCAGCAGCTTTTCCTACAGTTCCTGGAGTCTCGAACTGCTATGAATTAAGAGGGGTAATAGAGTGCAGTCTTAAAGATTACATACTTTAAAGACCAAGGCACTAGCCTTATAAAAGAATGGTCTGCAGTGTTTAACACACCTGAATGGCTAGTTCAGTTGGGGTTTTTTAAAAAAATCCGTCATGCTCATTTTAATGATGTAGTTTTTCTGGAAACTACACCCCAGGACAGTCACAGAGTTAGCCAACAGCACAGTTAACAAAGGATGAAACCAGGTTAAGCACTGAAGACAGCCTTCAACTGCCCTCAAGGAGCACCTGGTCTGGCGGGACAGGCCAGGATAAAGAGATGCTCCCAGTCAAATGTGGTAGCTGCTGTGAAGACGTGCGAAGGGGAAACTTTAAGCACACAAAGGACAGGGGCTCTGTTCCGGGTGAAGCCGGGCGGGTGGGGGGGGGCTTGCTTAATACGGTGCTGATCGAGGGCAGGAGGACGTCAAAGACGAGAAACGTAGAGCTGAGCAGCGAAGAGGACTGGGACGGACAGGGGTCACCGCACATAGAGAATGTGGGTGTTCAGAACAAACACGTGAGTGCGCAACTAGAGGGGACTTCACCTAAGAGAAGGCAAGGACGGACATTGCTACCGAATCCTGGTCTTCCACTTGCTGAGCCTTTTTTTTTT
>PVHT021183549.1:1141365-1172638 GCA_004024745.2 Catagonus wagneri
AAGAATTAGCAGAAGAGAGAGAATTTACTCTTTTCCATTGCTTTCGTGAGAACTTCTTGGCAAGAGCCCAATGAATATTGGCAAAAACCTGTGTCCGGAAAGGAAAAGGAGGTTTGAAGCAATAGCAAGAATTTCATACTCTGCCCCCCAAATAAAAAAGGCGTAAGTGATCCGTCACAGGGGGGACCGAGCAGCCCCCCACCCCGCCCGCGAAGGAGGAAATGTCCGACTCACGTTGGTGACGTACTCTATGTCCCTCCAAAGGACGCACTCCCTGGGGAAGTCGGCCAGCTCCCAGAAGCGATCCACCAGCACCTGGCCGATGAGGTCGTGGCGTGAGAACCTGTCAAAGTCATAGACGGAGAAGTGGAGCCTGCGGGCCGCGAGCTCGCCGTAGGGGACCGGAAACAGAAACACCTCGTCGAACACGGGGTTCAGTGTCTTTCTGTGAACTTTAGTCTGGTGTTTCGTCTTCCGATCGGGAAGCAAATAGACCTTGACATAAGGGTCTGAGGTCCCGGAAAAGTCCTTGGCGGGCAGGTTGACAGCTTTGTGAATTTTCACTATGAGCTGCTCCAGGTCACAGTCATATTTCACAACGAAGTTCAGCTTCCCGCAGGCTTTGCTGTTGCTTCTTCTCCCATCGTCGTTATCCAGGGACCTCTGCTTGTACAACTCAGGCTTAATTCGGCCGATTCCAGTCAACTGCTCCTGTTTCTGCAGCTGCTGGATGTTGAAGTCCGGGTTTGACAGGTTGAGCTGTCTTCGGATTGAATTGCGCCTTGAGTGAAAGTGAAAGAGAGCAAAGTTAGAACCTCATCAGCTCTGGGTCTTTCAGAAACTTGTGCCTCGGGTGCGGGTGGACTGCTACGCACTGCTGAAGGTTTAGATGTGCGGGCTTTTTTTTTTTTTTTTGGCCTAAATTCAAAATGCTCATCAATGTGAGTAAGCTGCTCCCCAAGGCTACAAGCTCGAAATTGAGGTCTGGCATCAGCAAACACATTACTAACACGTGACCTGGGAGCTTTGAAGGTTGGATGCGCTTTCTAAACCGCCTCATAGGCTATCAAAGAAGCCTGTGAGGGGTGATGGGATGTAAAGATGCGTACAAACTAGTTTCAAAGTAAAATGATTCACCTCAATAAAAAGCATTATCCTGAAAATGAAATCGTTAGCTATGCGCTGTGCTAAAAAGAACGGATCTTTCTCTCAATTGCATAGCATTTCCTGTCCTGGCTTGGAGCTTCGCTAAGGTTGCACGTTCCTACTGGGTCAGATACAATCATTTCACCCCAAGAACACAGTTCTTGCTCTTTTGGGAAATCTACAGGACAGGATGTGTCCGCTTGTAGGGCTGTGTGGACCCTGACAGGTGCCAGCGCCAGCTCTGCGACCGTGACTGCTGTGCCACATAGGTGATGAGCCATGAGGAGGAAGGGCTGTGTTTCTGTAATAAAACACTGAGGGGACAAAAGTTAAAAGTCAGCCACTCTAAATGTATATAGGGATTCAGTGAGAGAAGGCTGGGTGCTGATATTTACAAATTAAATATTTGCTAACAGAATCTACTCTTTGCCCTGTAAGCCAATTAGTTCGGGTTAAAAGTTTCCCCGAAATTTGCTTTGCAACCTGCCTTATTTGAGTGGATCCTCATAAACTAAGAGAAGCGGTTATTACCTACAAAGCTGTCTTGAAGGTTATTTTTGTTTGCTTTTAGCTCAGAGTTCAAAGCCATTACCCTGTATTTTGTGCACTCTCTCGATAACCTTAATTAAAAAAGCTCCTCCACCAGAAGGTGAAGGGAACAGTCGAGCTGCCTCTGAGGGGCTGGTAAATAGCTGGAGAGGCAGAATAAACATTGGATTTCTCTTCTTTTCCCTTCTGAAGACTACTTTAAGAAATAAAGATGTTAGCGACGGGATTAATGGGACCTGAAATACGTTTGAAATGACTCTCCCTTGTCACACGGACGCTGCTGTGCTGAATACTTCTCCTCAGCCTAAAACACCCTCCTGATCACCAGTCACCCAAATGCTACAAGAGCACAGCCACAGAGCTGTCACCTGCACCTGTCACAGACAACACAGTCCACCGCAAGAGGCGCACCCAGGCACACCCACTTCCACGTGTGCAAAAACCATGTGTTCTATAAAATCTTGTGAGATTTTAATTTCTTACGGAAAAACCCACTGTCTCTAGTTTTCTCTGTATCATTTTTTTTTTTTTGGTCTTTTTAGGGCCGCGCCCGCGACATATGGAGGTTCCCAGGCTAGGGGTCTAACTGGAACTGTAGCCGCCGGCCTACCCTGCAGCCACAGCAACGCCTGATCCTCAACCCACTGAGCAAGGCCAGGGATGGAACCCACAACCTCATGGTCCCTAGTTGGATTCGTTCCCGCTGCGCCACGATGTGAACTCCAGTTTTCTCTGTATCTTTTGATTTTTTAGGGAGAAGCGAAGAGTCAGGGGACTATGTCAGGCACCTAAAACTGGCTCTCAGCCCTACTACATTTAGAATGGATAAAAATGAGGTCCTGCTGCACAGCACAGGGAACTATACCCAAACACTTGCGATGGAACAGGATGGAGGATCACATGAGAAAAAGAATGTGAATATATGTACAACTGGGCCACTTAGTGGTACAGCAGAAACTGACAGAACACTGTAATCAACTATAATAAAAAGGGGGGAAAAAAGGGAAGTAAAACCGGCTCTCTGCGCTAGTATGGCCAGGTCAGTCCCTTGCCTGGAGTTGAACCTCTGCATGCAGAAGAGAGCTTTAATCCTGCTCTTTGGGATCCCTGGGCGGGGGTGTCTGGAGGGGGCAGGGGAAGTGTCTGGAGGGGGTGGGGGGGGTCCGGGTGGGGCAGCAGGTATACAGCCCTATTCAGAGGCCGTGAGTGGCTGGCACCAGCCCCGTTTCCCAGGCCACCGATTTTTCTCTTCGGGAAAAACCGGATTCAAACAAGGGTCCTACTTGAGCGTGGACTCAGTTCCCACGTACACGGGCCACTCGGGGCTCTGTCTTGGCAGCGGCGCAGTCTGAACACTAGAAGCGCCCCTTGCAGATCCACTAGCTGCATCTTTGACGGACACGGGGGCCGTGCATCCACCAGCAGCGACCTCCACCGCTCGTGGTCACCTTTCTCCTCGAGTGGCCACCGAGCAGACCCCCTGGGCAACAACCTCCCCGTGCAGCTCCTGAGTCCTGGCTCGAGGCTGATCGCAGCAGCACTATCCGAGCCCTTTATCGACAGGACGGAGCCTGCGTGTCAGTTTTGATTTTAATTTAAAGGAAATGGACCTGGCTGCTTAGCAAAGGAAGATACCATTCTCCTTGCATTTTCTTAGACAGGAAATCTGGAAAGAAGCAAGTCCTACATGCTCCGCTCTTCTAACCACAAAGGCCGGCCGGGGGCCCAGGGGCGGGCTGGGGAGAGCAAGAAGGGGAGATCTGCACTTCAGGGACCACAGGGAGCTCCGGTCCCTCACAACCCAACCGCACAGGGGGCCTCCACTCAAAATTCAACAGAGCTGAAGGTTGTTTTTGAAAAATCAAGCGCAGGTATGAATATTATTATCTACCCAAACATTCTGCAGGATTTCTTTCCCCCATCTAGAATCACACTTACTGCCGGGAAACCAGCTGAATCCACTCATAAGGCCGGGGCTTCAGCAGATGCCAAAGACCCTAACAGGCCACGACAGGTGTCCCTCCCCGGGGCCCCCTGTCAGTCGCCTCCAGTTTCCTGGCAGGAGCGAGTTCGTGGTGACCGGAGGCGGGGGCCAGAGAAGTTCAGAGCAGTCAGAGAACCGGGATTGCCCACTAACCCCCCCGCAACATAACCTGTGCAGCTCCGCGGGCTGAGCCCGAGACGGGAGCGCAGCGAGGGCGCCTCGGGGCCACGAGGGAGACGAGGAGGCGGAGGAAACGGGAAGTGGATACCCGCAGCTCCCACAGGGCGGGCCGGAGAGGCGAGGCAAAAGCAGGGCAGAGCCAACAGCAGGAGGCCTGAGCCCCCCTGCCCCGGAATGAGGGTCTGGAAGGGTCCCTGCAGGTGGCCTCGAGCACTGGAGGCCCCTCACTCTCAGTGTCTGAGATTCTAAGGTGGACACCGAGCGTGGCAAGGAGGGACCTGAGCCTGAAGCAGACAGGGCTCCGAGCTGGTCTGGGGGGTCCTGTGTTTTGGTGTCTGGGGGACTTAATGGGTTCCATGAATGGAAGGAGAGGTGGTCGCCCAGGACGCGTGCTGAGGACAGCTCAAAGACGGTGACTTCTGCAAACAGTCCCACTGTAACCCCGTGAGGGTGGGCAGAGGCCATTTCCCTTCCACGAAACAGGCAAGCAAGGGGGCATCAAGACGAGTTGGCTGGCCCAGACCTGGGCCGGAGGACCAGTGGCCGAGCCTGCAGAAGACCCCGCTTCACAGACGAGCAACCAGATGGGCAAGCAGATTTCGCACAACAAGCTCAAAACCACACTTTCACGCCTGGAGGAGTCTGAGCTTTGCGGAGCTGCAGCCAAGGGTCAGGGGAGGCAGGTGCCTGCAGGCTACTCCTCCTCTCCTCGGATGTAAATTAAGCTGTTCCAGTGTCCCACTTTGAGCCCCCAAATTAAATTCGGTTCCTGAACCACTGCCTCCAAAGCCAACCACCTCCACTGCATCTTAAGAAAGAAGGCATTCCTGCAAACCAACAGATTGCAATGTTCCGGAAAAAAGCAAGGCGCTAGCTAGACTGCGAGGCACAGAGGGACAAAGCCTGGCCACCGCCGTCAGGGAAGGGACCGGCCAGGAGTAAAGAGAGGGTTGCACACCAACTATAACTCAGGGCAGGAGGATAAGAACGGACTAGGGTTAGAGAGAGGGAGAACGAAAGGCCTCTGGTTGGGAAATGGCCCCAGATGAGACGGTACTGGAGCCGGGCCTGCCTACTTCACCCGGCCTCCCGGCCGATGCTCCAGGCCTCAGCAGGGAAGTGAGCTCTGCTCGCCTCGTGGCCCCAGCCCTCCAGCAGGATGGGACCCATCAGCTGTTCTGTCCCAGCAGCTCCACCTCACATGTGCCCGCAGCCCACACTCCAGGCCCTGGGTGAAAACCGGAGCTCAGAACGGCCAGCCTCCTTCCCTTCGCCGGGTTTCCCGGGCAGCACAGACAATGCCAGCCCCTCTCAACTCGGAGACATAGAAACCTGGTGTGTTCCCTTCCCGGGACCTAAGTCACCGGTGCTAACAGGGCTTTGGGGTCCAAAGAAAACAAAGAGGCAGTGTGAGCTCAGAACCCTCGTGGGTTTCTTTACGAGGTTCAAGTCAAGACAGGGGAGTCTGGCGAGGGCACAAACGGGCCCCGTTCCCCTCCTGAGTTCTCCCCCCGCGATGGGAGGAGAGCTGGCAGCTCTGAACCGTGAGCTGACACAGAAGAAAGGCCAGAAGCAGACCGACAGAGGAAATGGCAACTGAGGCTTTGGGCTGGGATTCAGGGGCTCTCGGGCGCTGAGCCAACATGGATGGAGGCACCAGGCCTCGGCTGGGGGTGATGGGGGGGCGCTGGCCGGAGAAGAAGGCTTGGCTTCTCCCAGCCCTTCCTAAGTTGGACAAGAAGCCTCGCTGTCATCCTCCAGGATTCTGTCCCCCGTAACTACCGGGAGCCTGCGTCCCCAACACCTTCTCTCAAGCAGCTTGATCCCAGGTCTCCTTCCATTCCTGCCACTTCCCACTGACGTCAGGTCCTCACTGTCACAGGCATGAACCGGACCCTGGATCTGGCCTTCGCTCCATGCCACGCATCTTGCACAGTCTCGCCAGATTAATCTTCCAAAGAACAACCCAAGCTCTGCAGTGTGTGTGATCATCGGCGCCACTCCGTGTGTCCCCTCTTTATTACTGGCACGTAACACAGCTCTGCACGTGGCACATGTCCAGTGCACGCGCCTAGAGTGCATACACGGATGCCACGGATATCCGCACCCCTGATAATTAAATCCCAGCAGAGGAAACACACATGCACGTCTGGATTCAGGATGCCATGGAAGCGGAGAAGGGTCTCGGCGATGTCTATTTTTGAATCTGTCAGTTTACTAGAATCCGAAGAAATACCCAAAGGGGTAATCCAAAAAATTGTGTTTGAAATGCTTACATCTAACCCCTGCTCTCAACACATAAGAAATATGTCTTCATAAACCTGTGCTATTCATAGAGTAAGCACCACATTGACTCTTCCTTTCCTGCTTCCTGGATTAAGGGCCAGGAACGAATGGGACTCAAATTTAGAAGACACAGAGTGTCTGCTGTCAATGCTGTCACACTGTTCCTGTGACTCCACAGTGTTTAGTTCAGAGATAAGGTCAGAAGTCTGAATGTGCGGCTCTTAACGTGACATCAGGACAAGCGACCGGAATTCCACCAGCTTCCCATTACAGGCACTAGTCAGTTAGCTTTGGTGCTTTGCCATTTTTGTCAGCAGAAACACAAGAAAAGTGGCCTGATACTGACGAAGGTGCCCTGTCAACCACAAATGGAAAAATTCCACTCTCTGCCAGAAGCCGCACTGGGAGTTAAAAACAGAGGGAGAAACAAAGCAGATGCGATCCTTGAGCTCAGAGAACTCATGTTATGGAGGGAGATACAGGCGGTAAATAAGCAATCAGAGAGTTAGAAGTAGACTTTAACCCCGGGAAGAAGAGAAAGGAAAGCAGCACGTGGGAGGAAAAGGGTGGAGGGGGCTGGGAAGCACATGGGCTTCAGACAGGCGGTCAAGGCGGCTTTTCCAGGAGGTGACATTTGAGCTGGGACATTAAGGCTGCCAAGGAGTCAGGCGTGGCAAAGAGCAAGGAAGGGCTCCCGAGAGGCTGGTGGGGCTGCCGTGTGATGAGCCGTTCTGGGTCAGGCCTCTTCCCTGAGTCCACGTTACCAGCGTGCTCAGTGCCGTGCCACCTGTGGGCCTGGCCTGGAGGTGAGGCCGAGAGTGGCCAGAAGAGGACCGTGGCCTATCGTACAGGCCCCAACAGAGCGGATAAGGAGTCTGCGGTGTGGTCACTGAAATGTTTATACAACCAAAGCGTTACAAAGGAAATTTGAGCAGTCTTAAAAAAAAGGCAGAGATTGGACTCTCATCTTGAGACAAGAAGCAAGAAGAGGATGAGGGGGCCTTTCAAGGTTCCTTCTCTTTTGAGGATCCGGGGATTTTCATATATTTGGAGTAGAGACTTTTAAAATGCTCTGGTATTGAAAAATTTGGAAGAAAACAACCCACATTGCTGAGATATTAGGTCATCATAAAAAGGGATTTCATCTAAATTGAAAAGGAATGAACAGGAACTTGGGAGGGTTCGAACAAGAACCGAGCCAACTAGACGCAGAATGCTAACGTGCCTGATCTTGGAAGAACAACAGAAAGTCATCCTGCCCAGAAACGCTCTCACAAGATGGAGCCAAGCTCCTCTTTAGAACGTTCCAGAAGGCAGTGGTGGGAGCCACGCACATCCCAGCTGCAGAAGCCAGCCTAGGACGAGACTTCTGGTTCAGATGCCCACGGAGAAGCTGTGCCAACCAAAGAGACAGGAGGAGGCCTTCGACTGGGAGCCTAAGCTTTGTGTGCTCTGGGCCAAGCAGGTGTCCCGGCAACTTGGGGACAAGTGATTAACAGCTGCAGGAAGGAAGCCGTAAGAAAGAAATCGACAGCGGTGAGAAAGTGAAGAACAGAATGAGAAAGAAGGGAGCACAAATAATAACTAGCAGAGCAGACGGTTTAGCGCCATCTCAGCAGAGAATATCTCCTCCCTTCCCAAATATGGCATCAAAAATGCTACTTAAAAAAGAATGTTAAAAATGTTCTGGAGTGTGAAGGAAATTTCATTCATTTTCCCACTTTGTCAGTAAAAAGGTTGTGTGTATGTGTGGTGTGTATGTGTGCGTGCGTGCATGCATGTGTGTGTGTGTGTGTTACAATACAGCCCTAAAGAATTAGAAGGCCACACCCTTCTTATTACAGGAAGAACATGAGTTAAAGATACGTGTTTCCAGGCATAACCCATGAAACTAGGTCAGCAGTAATTCAGACAAGAATGTCTGAAATGCATAATGATGCAAATTATCAGCATGAGCTCAAATGCAGCTGGAAATTCAGTTTCTTTATAGCAGTCAACTATTACTAAAGTTGGTTTGGGGCACCAGAAGAGATCACTTAATTGCATGACTCCAATACTAAAATAAGTCTAAACGCAAAATGCATTTCACGGGGCCAAGTCCTTTACTCTCTCTTTCATTTTTTTCCCTTCCATCCAATTTCTGCGAATCGGTGGTGAGGAGATCCGCAGTTGTTACAGTTTCAAATGAAATCTGCCTCTTGGTATGCAGCTTACTTACACATTTTTCTAGAATAAATCCTGTTATGATTAGAGTGATAGGACTGCTATCAATTCGTGAGAATTATGGCAGAGCTCTCAGAACTATAATCTAACAAAAACACAGCTATCCCTACATAGTGATGGAACCCTGATCAGAAGAATTAACATGCAGAGTAAAACCGAACAGGAGACAATTTCAATGGCGACGCCATCTGAAAGCCCCAGTTGTTGAAGCACCGAAAGAATTTTATCAGGAGTCTGCACCGCTGCATAAACTCCAAGGCAGCATCCAGTTATGTTTAAGTCTTAAATCTGAGGAGAAATTCTAATGATAAAATCTGAGGATTTCTTCTAAATCAAATGGCAAACAACCATCCACTTCCTCATGGAGGAATATTTTCGGTAAAGCTCTTTGATTCAGAATTGAAAATGATGCTAAAACAGGGTTCTGAAAAAATGAAATTATAAACTGTCATATTCCATCCCACTTAATGTGAGTAAGCAGAGCCTCTAGGATAAACTCGATTAACATAAAAACGGGTAAAATCTTATTTCTGTTTCTAGAGAATAAAAAAAGATTAAAAAAAAACCCGAAACAGTGCTGTGCTTTCCAAATAACAGCACATGCTATTCCTCCAGCTATCACTCAAGCAAATATTTTCATTTTGCTTAATTGTTTTTGTTTTGTTTGGGGCCACACCCATGGCACATGGAAGCTCCTGGGCCAGGGACAGAACCCGTGCCGAGGCAGTGACACAGGCCACTGCAGTGACAATGCCGGATGCTTAACCTGCTGTGCCACAAGAGAGCTCCCAAATATTTTCTTTTAAAGAAATGAAATAAAGCTGCTTTCAGAGTTTTTTTCCCTTAAGGCCTTATTGAGAGTGAATTTTTATATCTAGTGACGCAGAATTGGCAGTTGAAGCACAAAAGCCACCTGCATGTGTCTGTGTCGCGGGAGAGGTGGTGTCGGTGACAATGAGGAGGACAGCACTGCTGAAAGCACAAAGGCAGCTGTCGGTGTGGAGTCCATACTAGGCGTGGGCCTGTGCAAAGCCTGTGTGCACACGTTAGCATCTCATTCTTAAAACCCATCGCCATTCCTGGAGTTCCCATCATGGCGCAGTGGAAACGAATCTGATTAGCATCCATGAGGATGCAGGTTCGATCCCTCGCCTCTCTCAGTGGGTTAAGGATCCCGCGTTGCCGTGAGCTGTGGTGTAGGTCACAGATGCGGCTCAGATCTGGCACTGCTGTGGCTGTGGTGTGGGCCGGGGGCTGCAGCTCCGATTCGACCCCTAGCCTGGGAACCTCCATATGCCAAGGGTGTGGCCCTAAAAAGACAAAAGACAGAAAAAAAACAAAAAACAGAACTGAAACAAAACCCATCATGATTCCTCTTTCACGCGACAGGAAGAGGAAAGAAAAGAGCCCGGGATCACACTTCTAGGTAAACACTGCTCTCTGGACCCCAGCGCCCCTGCTGTCTCTCACTGCGTTAGCATCGCTCCACTGCACAGGAGCACAAAGCACCCAGCCTGCGGAACGAGAGGGACCCAGGCCCGGGTACTCTGGCGACCTTGAAAAGGCTGGAGATGGACAAGGAGCTCCAGCCACTGCGTGGCATCTACAGAGAGCCTGTGTGACACTGAGGCGAGGTCAGAAGCACAGGGAACAAGTTCCGTAACAGCACCGAGAACTGGCTTAAAACTCAGGCCCCGGTGCTGTCCAGCCAGGGTTCAAACCCCGAGCTGGGTGCTTCCCAACCTATGGCTTTGGTTCTTAATCTCCTTGACTGAAGTTGCTTTCTCTGTGAGCTGAAAATGCTAACAGGCTCCATCTCACATAAAGTTGTGAGTGATAACAAAGCAGCAGAGGAAACGGTAAGTCTTAGCCACATGCTAACTCTCAGTGTCACGAGCTCAGCAGAGGCTGAGCAGCGCTCAGGGACCTAACCGAAGTACAGGAAGCGCCCAGTCTTCCCAAGTCCACGTCACTGATGCCCAGTGGACACGTGAAGGAGTACAGGCCCCCGGGCTAGTCAATGCCAAGGCCGCCAGGAGAGGGCCGAGGGTGGGGCTCGCCTCGCATGCAGAAGGGGTGGGGGGTACTGACCGAGCTGAGGAGGGGGGCTCCGTGACCTGGCGCTGTACCCGCATGCCATGGGCACAGTTCTCCTGGTCCCCCGCCTGGGTCGAGAGGGGAATATCGGGGGACGTGTGGCTGATCTTCATGGAGGAGTCTGCACAAGGGGTGGGAGGGTCTAGGAGGCCCTCTCCGTTCTCCTGCTCATTGGTCTCCGTGTCTGCGCAGTTAAGAGGCTCCTGGTTGTCGTCTTTGCTACCAGAGGACAGGCCTCGTTCTCGCCACGGAACCCAGCAGAGCTTCCAAGACACGAAGAGAGACACGCCGAAGAGGGCAAGGCCACAGGCGGTGACCACAAGAGTCAGCAGGCTCACCGAGACATCTGCAGGGAAGCAAGCAAAGAGCACAGGTCAGCGTGGCTGTTCCCCAGGCCTCCCGCCGCGCGTGGGCCTCTCTCCCCCACATCCGCATCCGTCAGGAGCCGCTGCTGGAGGCCAGGCCGGGGACGCGGCCGAAACGGCAGACCCCGAGGCAGGAACGGTGAGGACTCACACACCGGCCCAGAGCGGGCAGCATGAGGCATCTTAGAGACACAAGCAGCCTGCGACAGCAAGAGGCAGGGGACATTCAGGGAGCCGGGAATCGGCCCCTGGCAACATAGATCCTTCACATTCCAGGAACTGGACGGTATCAGCTGCCCGGAAAAATTCCTCTGTCATCTCAGAAAGCTGAATGATGGACTCTGGGGACACTTCAATACCACCCTTTGTAAAACAAGACTCATCAGAGTGTTTTTTTTTTTATAAAAATCTTTTTGACATGAACTTCTAAAGGTCAAAGCAGAAGGAAGATCAAGTCCTCCCTCAAGCCTGAAGGATGCCCACCGCCCATCGTCAGGTGCCCAGCACCCAAGGACGACCGGCACGGTTTGCGTTTCCCCAGTGGCAGAGCTGCTAAGTGTGGAAGGGCAAGACGCTTATTCAAAAGGTAAAGCAAACACAGCGTTGGGAAGTGAACCAGGCAGGGGGCAGGGGTGTGGATGCAGGTGGGGGGAGGGGGAGTGACCTGGGTAGGAGGAAGGGGAGGGGAGGGAGGCAGGGAAGTGGGGCGGTGATGCAGAGGAGTAGGACAGCAGCCAGTCAAGGGGCCTTTACCAAGCCAGTTGCCAATGGGGCGGGGACCAGAGGTTAAGTTACTGGGGAAGCTCCACACTCCAGGGGCCAGGGCCTGGGCTATTTATAACATCAGCCCTCTTCAGTCCCTGGTTTGAGGACAGCTCCAAGTGGCATTTCCAACCTGCAGCATGGGAGTCAAAGAGCTGCCATAGCCAGAAAATTCCCAGGAGAATAAATGAATGCAGGGGCCGGCCTTGGCGGTCTGCAGGCACGAGCGGAGGGGAGGGGAGGGGAGGGGAGGCGGGCTCTGGGGGCAGCAACAGCATCTGCAACATGATCTGGGCCCCATGGCCTCGGCTAGGGTCCGTGGCAGTACAGCGTCCAGCAGCTGTGCTCCTACCTCTCAGAACACAGCCCACCCCTTACGGTAGAGCCCAGGGGGCTGAGGCACCAACCTGAACTCGTTTCCTGGCATTGCAGCACCTTAAACTCCTCTCTTTAAAGGACACCCCTTTACCGGAGCCCCAAGGATCCCCCCAGTCTCTGCCTTTACTGTGCATCATTAATATCTGCATTGCTCCAGCCAAGTTCTCTGGATCCTTATTACCGCCAGGGGCTGCGCCAGGCTTCGGAGATACAACGGAGAAGGTGCAAGAAGCGGTCGTTACCTCCCCACACTGGCTAGGGAGGGAGGCACTCGGAGTCAGCTCCTTCAGAATCACGGTTTCAGCATCTGCAGCACCCTGACCACCCACGACAGAGCCATCGGCGTCTCTGCTGAGGCGCACACCCCTCCCACGAGTCACTTACCTACTGAGTCAAGCTGACCACCTGCTGTCCAAGGGCTCTGCCACATGACTCTGAAGGCACTTGATCATTCTTATGAAATAATAAAACAATTTCTTCATGAAAAACTGCTCTTGACAGAAAGCCAGCTGCCAGGGCTGGTGATGGATCTAAGGGACCTCTCTGTGCCTCTCAATCAACCTCAGCCCTTGTGTTGGAACAAAATTACGTCTCTGTTTGGAAACACGGGTGTTGCAGCTTCACCGTGAGTAGCTAAAGCTCAAAATCTTTGCTTATCCCATTTCTCTCCTCAAAAAACACCGAAATGGGCCAAGCAACGTGTGCAACCATGGAAAACAAGGGCAGGTACCATTAATCCATCAGCGAACCGGCAATGCCGAGAAATTTCTGGGATTGTTTTAAAGGAAAGGCAATCAGGGCTGACCATGTAACACAGGCAAATGAAGGGGCACCGAGGGAAGAAGCAGCAGTAAAAATCCCAGGTGCTGAGCAAAAAGGGCAGGGGTGGGAGCTAGGGAGCAGAGGCATCGGGGGTGCAAAGTCAAGGGCGCTAGACATCACACCTCCCAGAGCCCCGCCACCAGGCAGGGGAGGGCGCGGTGCTGGCGAAAACTTTCTGATAGGGGGGAGTGTGGGGCACTCACGGAAGGAGGAGACCACCCCCCAGTTCAGGAGGCTGCCAGAGCAAACACCAACCCGACGCCCTCCAGCGAAATCTAAAAGCACAACAAGCTCCACAACACACTGAAATCCTCCACTGCATTTTGTAACCCCCAACCCGTCCCTGCATCCTGTTAGTGGCTTCATCGCTGTCCTGACACAGACACCACCGGGAGACCACCGACAAAGGCTGGAGCAGAAGGACACGGGAGGGCAGTGGTGTTTATTTATTTATTTTTCTTTCTTCTTAAATGTTTATTAAAATTTTTTTATTATGGTTGATTTACGATGTTCTGTCGATTTCTGCTGTGACCCAGTTCTACATATAGACACATTCTTTTTCTCGTAACATTTTCCATCATGTCCCATCACAAGGGACTAGATACAGTTTCCTGTGCTGCACAGCAGGATCTCGTTGCTTAACCACTCCTAATGCAACAGTTTACATCTACTGACCCCAAACTCCCGGTCCTTCCCTCGCCTTCCGCCTCCCCCTCGGCAACCACAGGTCTCTTCTCTTTGTCCATAAGTGATTTTGTTTCTGTGCTGTAGTTAGGTTCATTTGTGCCTTATTTTCGACTCCACACAGGAGTGTGATGTGCTAATTCTGAGAACAGCACAAACCCCAGTCACCTTGTGCTGGCCTTGGCCACATGACCTGCTCTGGTCAATGCAATGAGCAGATACGGCCCACAGGGATTCTTGGGCACCCACCTTCTGCCAAGAAGAAGGCTTAAATAAGGGCTGTGTTTCGGCCTGGGGGCCGGGAGGGAACACCCGCGTGGGCCATAGGCCAAAGTCTACAATGAGGAGCACACTTAAATCTGACACGCTGACAGGGGCGGAGCAGCACCTGACCCACAGGTCCAGGAGTAAAGCCTCAAGACTTGATGTTTTATTTAAGTCACTAAGATTTCAATAGGGTTTGACATCATGGCAAAACGCTAATAAACACGACCGTAAAATGCGATTACTGCCACCACCTCTTGCCCCTCTTGGAAGTGTGCCAAGGCCATATACACCTCACACCCAAGACCCGTGGCCTCAGGAGAGGGACGGGAGAGTCCACTTGGAATCATGAAATAGCTTTATTCTATTTATTTGTTTATTTTATGGCCCCACCTGCGGCACATGTCGGTTCCCAGGCTAAGGGCTGAACTGGAGCTTCAGTCGAGGCCTACGCCACAGCCATGGCAACACCAGACCCGAGCCACATCTATGACCTATGCCACAGCTCATGGCAATGCTGGATCCTTAACCCACGGAGCGAGGCCAGGGACTGAACCCTCATCCTCATGGATACCAGTCTGGTTTGTAACCTGCTAAACCACATCAGCAACCGCACTTCATTTAAAAAGGAGTTTCTGCTTAAGTCACATGGCCGGTACATGGCCATTTGTTTATTATTGATCTTTAAGCCACATGCATTCAATATATACTCTTCGGCACTTATGGTATAATTTTCCTGAAGAACAGAAAAGGGTGACTGGTCCTTCTGTCCGAGAGTCAGAATAACCAGCTGATGATTCAGAGATGAAAGGAGGCAAAGGGTAGCCTAGTTCTGACGCACATTTGTTGGGTGGGGGTGACTGTGCATGAACTGGGCCCAGAGCTGCCATGGAGCGCACCTGTTCAGAGAAGACAGGGAGTGGGGTGCCCTGTAATGAGGCCTGACCATCAGAACCCTCTTCTGCTGGCTGCTGGCCTCACTGCAGGCCACCACCTGCTGCATCAGCACCGCTGGACTCCGGACACGAGACCCACGATGCCCCGGACCCAGCAACCTACCAGCTGGACACCTGTGGGTCCAAGGGGTCCCTGCAAGCCTGGAGACTTGTTTTGGAATGACAAATACTATTGCCCAATGAGAACAAAGCTTGAGCTCCTGCCCTGCCTGTGGGCAGACTGACAATAATTGCTCTGTTGAACTGTGAAGGGACAGGAAGAATATTTACACAGACAACAACAACAACAACAAAACCATCGGCCAAATGAGCAACTTGAAAGACGCCACTCAAGCTGAGCCATCAGGCTAAATGACACTTGACATAAAACAAATTAACACGAGAGGCAAATTAATTCATATACCCAGTGAGACGTTTAAAATAGAGTTCAAGACGGAGAAGATGGCTGCAGCAGTTATCGGAACCACGGGCCCTTGAGACCACAGCTGCTCTAAGAAAAGGAGATCGCAGTCCCAGCATCCCACAGCCAGCCAAGTAATCACAGGCGGGAAAGGAAAGGCGTTTGAGGTCATTGATGACTCAGAGAATATACACCATTTATGTGCCCTTTCTGGCAACAAATCTATGGAAATCCTCCTAACAAATAGAAACTGGTGTCAGAACTGACAATCCAAGAAGAGCAGAGCTCTCTAGAGAAGACATATACTATGTACCACAAGAGCTAGTGATAAGCAAAGAAAATGGCAAAAAGTATATTAAATTTGAATAATTGCTGGTTTTGAGATTATGAAGTTTAATGAAACTGTTAAAAAAAAAACACTTAAAAGAGCAAAGGAGTGGTAACTAAATACACTTAAATTCCAACAACTGCAACAAAACATGGGAGACAGACGAAGGAAGGGAGCAAATACCGCTCTGCTGTCCTACACTGTTAGCAGGAAGAGAGGACGGCTCCTTCAACCTGACGTTGCTGACGAAACATGGGTGCAAATATGAACGTGAAATATTTAGAGATTGGGATTCATAAAGGTGCAGGTGCACACACAGTTTCGCATACCCTCCCTCTCCTTCTTGACGCCCCCCATCAAACAGTATGAAACAAAGACTATAAACTCACCACCACAAAGAACACAGCCTGGGTGACCCGCAAACAAGGCTGGAATTTTTTTTCCTGTTACATTTAGAATGGATAAGCAATGAGGACCTACTTAGAGCCCAGGGAACTGTGTTCAGTCGTGGTGAGGGATGCGGAGAAAAAGAATGTACAGCTGTATGACTGGGTCACTACATTACACAGCAGAAACAGGCACGCTGCTCTAAGCCAACTATACCGGACTAGAAAAAAATACCATTTTTTTTTTTTTTCTGGAGGACAGCACATGGATGAAGGTGTGGTAGGGTTTGTCAGAGCCCCTCCGCAAATGCAGAGGGGGGGTACACCTGAGGGGTAAGCAACTTGGCCCACTCAACTCACACAGGCTCAGGACACGGACATTTCCAAGTGGCGGCAGCTAGACTAAGATGCTCAGTGGCTGAAAATCTTCCCCAGTATTGTCCAGGGGGAAAGCAAGAGGACAGGAAGGAGAAGTGGTCCCTAGGAGCAGAATCCTCCTTCTTGCAAAAAATGGAACCCCTTATAATGATGGAATCCCCTTATGAGCGGGTAAACCTGGACTGTTAAAATGACACTCACAGATACATAGCCTCATGGTCAGCTTCTCTACTGCCTTGTTCTTAAACGTGACTAAGCTGCAAAGAATCACCTGTGTTACAGAGAAATCCTAGAGCATCACCAACATATAGAAGCTGCAGCAGCAGCAACAACAACAAAGATGTTTCCAGAGAAAATAGAGATAAATCAAGAAGGAAACAGGAACATTTAAAACATTTCATTCCATGAAATTTCCATACTGGAAATTATTGAGGGAATTTCCATGTATTCCCTGCACAAGAGTAGCCCACTGAGCGATGGAGTGGAGAGTAAGATAAGAAAACCGTCTTAGGGAAAAAAGCCAACATGATTGCGGAAACATGAAAGATTCAAAGAGGGCAAAATGAGGCCACATCTACTTGAATATGAACCAAAGATTCAGAAAATTTAAGCAAAAAAAAAAAAAAAGAGCATATATCCAGGAGGTTTAACATGTAAGTTTTCCTTTTTCTTTTATTTTTCTTTTGTCTTTTTAGGGCCGCACCCATGGCATACAGAAGTTCCCAGGATGGGGGTTGAACTGGAGCTACAGCTGCCAGCCTACACCACAGACGCAACAGTGTGGGATCTGAGCTGCATCTGCAACCTTCACCACAGCTCATGGCAGTGCCGGACCCTTAACCCACAGAGCAAGGCCAGGGATTGAGCAAACCTGTGTCCTCATGGATACTAGTCAGATTCGTTTTTACTGAGCCACAATGGGAACTCCTAATATCTGAGTTTTCAGAAGGTTAAGGAAAGAGAAAATAAAGGTAAAGTCATTAAAAATTAATTCCCTAGAATTGAAGGACAAATTGATAGGGCACTTAATATAAAATAACCCTAATTTAGGCACATTGTGAAATTTCCAAACATAAAAATTAGAGAAAATCATGAAAGCCTAAGAGACAAAAATAATACAAACACAGAGATATTATTTGTCATGGACTTACGAAAACCATTTATAAAAAGCACTAGAAGGGAGTTCCCATTTTGGCAGGTTACAAACCCAACCAGTATCCATGAGGATGCGGGTTTGATCCCCGGTCTTGCCACTCAGGGGGTTAAAGATCCGACATTGCTGTGGCTGTAGCACAGAATGGCAGGCACAGCTCTAATTTGACCCCTGGTGTGATCCTAAAAAGCAAAAAAAAAAAAAAAAAAAAAAAAAGACAGAAAAAGCACTGCAAACTTCTAAGGACAAATTATGACCAAGTTAGAATTTTATACCCAACCATACTATCAATGAAGTGTGAGGACCAACAAAGCCATGTTCAGACTCACAAGAAGTCAGGAAAATTATTATGCAGGCACCTGCCATGGGAAGGTACTTGAGGATGAATGTATGAAATCAAAATGAGACAGGAGAGTACACAGCCTACAGGGAAAACCCCTCTCTTCTCAGAAGCCCCATGCAGGGAAGTCCCAGCAAAAGGGCTCTGAGCGGCAGGCCTGGAGAGGAGCTGGGCCAGCTCAGAGGAGGAGGAAAAGAGTTCTCCATGGACAAAGAGCATCAGAAAAGATGGCAAGGACGAGATGGAAAGTTTAATTTTTAATAACATTAACTGTCTTCAAATGGCATTATAAAAAAGAAAGAAAACTTAGGAATTCCAGGAGGAAATCTTTTTTTAAAAAAGGAAAAATTATCACAGAATTATTTTTCATGTATACTTCTCAACATAGTATAGATCTTGGTTTTGTGCTAATAAAATTTTATGTTCATAACAACACAGACCCCATTTATTGATTCTCAATCCTCAGAATCAAGCAATAGACAAAGCATGGAGAGGATTTAGGTGTGATTGCAGAACAGAACGGAAATGTTTTCAACTTTGAGAATTAAAAACCAATAGAGGACTTCCTGTTGTGATGCAACAGGATCAGGGGCATCTCTGCTGCACCAGGACACAAGTTCAATCCCCAGCCTGGCACCGTGGGTTAAAGGATCAGGTGCTGCTGCACCTGCAGTGTCGACTGCAACTGATGCCTGGCTGGAGAACTCCATATGCTACAGGACGGCCGAAAAAGAAAAAGCAAAAAACTACTAAAAAAGCTGTCAAAAATTAGGAAGCAGAAAGAGAAAATAAGCTGAAGGAAAGGTTACAAGTTGCCTTCCAAACTGAGGGAACAAGAGATACTGTCTATAGTTGATAAATAATATGTGTGCATTAATGGTTTTTAATTGAAGTATAGTTGATTTAGAATATTGGTTTCAGGTAACAGCAAAGTGATTCAACTTTCTTTTTTTTTTTTTTTTGTCTTTTTGCCTTATCTAGGGCCGCACCCGCGGCATGTGGAGGTTCCCAGGCTAGGGGTCTGACAGGTGCTGTAGCTGCCGGCCTACGCCACAGCCACAGCAATGCGGGATCCGAGCCGCATCTGCAACCTACACCACAGCTCACAGCAACGCTGGATCCTTAACCCACTGAGCAAGGCCAGGGATCGAACCCGCAACCTCATGGTTCCTAGTCGGATTCGTTAACCACTGAGCCATGACGGGAACTCCAGTGATTCAATATTTTTAAAGATTATACTCTATATATGGGTGTTTTAGGCTAAAATTATTTTTGGCTTGAAAACCACATGGAAATACAGCAAGCCATTTCTGTTGGGATTAGAAGGGACTTTCACTTCTATATTAACTTTCTGCAAAGAGCATGTAACATTGAGAAAAAAATGGGAAACGCTTCTGAAACTGCTGTAATATATACAGTACATGTGGCTTAGCACACAGGTGAACTTGGATCTGTAATCCCCAAATATTTCTGGGAATAGCCCTTATTTAACCACGCTCCTTGGTTTACAAGGAACAAAGGAATGAAAATTATGACAGTCATTACAATAATGATAATCTCAGTTTCCTAGCATGGTTTCCCTTCTGAGTCAAGCACATAAAAGATGCCCACTCTCGTCAGCTCATCTCTGTTCAGACTTTCAGATTCTTGAGCAGAATATGAGGATACTGACAGAGGCTGTCCACTTTTACTCTGCTAACACCTGTTTTAAAACATGCAACGCTTTACTCACTGCATACAAGAAAGGATATTTTAACATCAAAACCAAATGGCATTCCCTTAAAATGCTCTATTGAGCGTTATGAATAAAACCATTATACTGCCCTTATTTGGTCACTTTGCCTCCGAGTTGTGAGCACTCTGTCCTGGATAAAACAGGCCCCGGAGTTTGGGAACCACTGTGCTAGTCCCCTGACTGCCAGCTCTGCTCCATCGGTACTTCTCATAGCAATAGGACAGCTCAGGGAAATACAGGAAAACAGAGGGCATTTCTGATGCCCCCTCCAGCCTTCCTGCCCTGAGCTCTGCCCCTTGTTTTATCCCAGAAGACTGGAATTTACAAAGGGAACCAGTCCTCCATGGACACAGACGGCTCGTGGTGATGACACAGAGGACTTAGTGCAGAAGCTCAGAACGAATTAAGGTGTTTCCAGGGCAGGCAAAGGGAAGCTGGAATCACAATTGAGGAGGGAAGCAAAAAAGATCAGAGCTGGAAAACGTGGTGCTGAGCATTGAGAGTGAGGTGGAAGTTCCCACCGTGGCTCAGCAGGCTGGGAACCCAACTGGTATCCATGAGGATGCGGGTCTGATCCCCAGCCTTGCTCAGTGGGTTAAGGATCTGGCGTTGCCCTGAGCTGTGGTGTAGGTGTAGGTGCAGCTTGGATTATGTGTTCAACCCCTAGCCCGGGAACTTCCGTATGCTGCAGGTGTGGCCCTAAAAAGAAAAAAAAAGAAAAAAGAAAAAAAAAAGGTGAGGTGGATGAACGTGGAAAAGGAGAGGAAACTCACTGTCAGAAGCTGGTTATAGGAAGTGGTTTGCATTCAAGAATTCAAAATGAATAAAGGCAAGTGGCTCAAGATCGGTGATCCATTCACTGACTCAGGCCTGCCTTTCTGTAAGAGAATTTGAGGCAGCTTTGAAAATAGAATGTGGCACCGTAGGAGAAACTGTGAGGAAATTGGTGCCAAAGAAAAATAACAGCAAAATGAAGATGAGGTCAGGGGTAGGGTAAAAAGCCAAAATGCACCCATGAGGTTTGGTAAAACTGCCAGAAGTGGCTACAGGATTCACTTCCAACATCCCGCTTGTCATAGAAAAGAAACATAACCAATGACATGATTCAGCATCTAAAACACTACACAATTAAGAAATACTTATGAGGAGTTCCCTTCATGGCTCAGCGGTTGGTGAACCCAACCAGCATCCATGAGGACATGGGTTCAATCCCTGGCCTCGCTCAGAGGGTTAAGGATCCGGTGCTACCGTGAGCTGTGGTGTACGTTGCAGACGCGGCTCGGATCCCGTGTTGCTGTGGCTGCGGCGAAGGCCCACGGCTGCAGCTCCAATTCGACCCCTAGCCTGGAACCTCTGTATGCCACGGATGTGGCCCTAAAAAGACAAAAAAAAAAAAAAATACTTATGAGACACAGAAAATCTGGACTAGAAATGTAATGACATTAGAGATTATTGCTAATTGCTTTTAATTATGCTAACTGTACTGTGGTTATGTTATCCAGATTCCAATGGAGACATTCAAATGAAATGATGTCTGGAGTTTCCTTCAAATTATAGATGAAACAAGACTGCCCATGGGGTAATAGTTGTTAAAACTGAATCATGAGTATATGGGATTTATTACATTGTTATGAGCATCTCGGTTCTCGGATAATCTGATGCTGATGGTCTATAAACACTGAGTCAACGTCACACACGTGTGCGCTGGTTTAGAACAGAAGATGCTTTCCTCATACTAAAACAACTGCGTCTGGGGGGCCTGACTGAGAGAACACTGGGAAACTTAGACAATCAAGCCACAGAAAGAACCTGAAGGTACCATATGGTGCTCGGAGGGACAGCGGTGCTGTAATCAGGTGGAGGAAGCGGCCAAGCCCAGACAGCTCTGACGATGAGAGATTAGCTGTCCTAGGGCCGTGAGCCAGAGTGGCAACACCGTATCAGAGGAAACCCCAGGCATCATCCAGAACATTCTGCATCAAAATCCTCTCATCAACAACCCCTTCCACGTGACCATGAGGGCTTCAACTGAATACTTTATTTTCTGTGTTTTTTAAACTTAATACGATGAATATGTATTAATTTACAATTTTAAAAGGTAATAATAATAATAAAATCGCTGCATTCAAACATCAAAGAATTGTGGAGTGTCCAGGGAAGAGGCCTGAGCCCACACACAGCCCGATAGCCCAGAGGGTTCCGCATGGTGACCCTTATCTTAGATAAGAAGCATTAATAAATGGTAGGCTTTAGATGTCTTGGTGTTTAAATGACTGAACTTAAGTCGTCTGGGAAACGCGGCCTTGCGGAGACCTGGGTCTTTAATCACACTGAGGCACAGTACTAGGAATGCAGGTTCTGGAATCACAGAGTCGAGATCTGCAGCCCAACACCAGCTCTGCAACACAGAGAGCTCTCTCAGCATCTTGTTTTCTCACAGTCACTCGGGGATGGTAACAGCATTTTCCTCTTGAAGTGGTGCTGAGCGCTGATACAGGTCCTGGCGCTCAGTAAGTGCAGGCTATTGCTTGTCTGTTTTCCATGAGGCGTCTCAGAATTCAATGACTGCATACCTGGACTTACTCCTACTGCCAAGAAGCAGTCACTGTGGTTGCTGACCAGCGAGGCTTCCTGCAGCTTTATGAACTGGGCTGGCAACAAGCAAACATTAGGCGCCACATGTGCTTAGCAAGCTGAATCTAAGGACAAGAGGATCTCCTACTGAGCACCTGATACTCACTAAGGGCCAGACCAGGGGTACAAAATAAGAAAGACTAGACTCTGCCCTCAAGGAACCCACTAGTCCTTTCAGTAATGCTACTGAAACCCTGAATTGAGGGCTGTGTAACCCCGGCTCGGGTACAGAAAGGGGCCCCCATAAAAGAGGAGTGAGCCAGGTCCTGCTAATAACCGGCTCTTACACGCAGGCCAGCCCAGGTCACTTGGGGACATGGCCAGCAGACTGCCCCAGGAGAAGGGGAAGGCCAGGGCTTCTGCACACAGCCCCCGGGCTGCAAAGGGCACAGCCTGCTCAGCTCCACATGGAGGCCCCGGCGGAGAGCTGGCCTGTTCCCAGGGCTCTAGGACCAGCTTTGCTCTCATTTGCATGCTGTGACCTCAGTCACTGCCCCACTTGGTCTTAGTCATCTGTCATAACGGGCCTGGGCACAGCTCTCATATTCTGTGGTTCCTGTGAGCTTGCCAAAGTGCCTTGAGTTCAAGGCAACATCTACCGGGGCCAAAGCCATTGTAATAATTCCTATTAGTGACCACAGCCAGTGCGTGCTATCCAACTGGGCTGTGTTTTAGGGCCGTGGCTGCTCTTCATTCCTGCAGCAGACCTGACGTCCTCTGAGCTCACAGAATAATACTGGCTTCCCGTACAAACCACAAGGATTAAGGAGCAGTGACTTGGGCCTGCAGGGACCATACCATTGGTAAGGCGCCAAACCGGGTAAACAGAGCACTCGACTGCCTTAACTCTAAGAAGCTGGTGGACTGACAAAATGAATGGTGGCATGGTAATTGGCACCCGCTGCCCTTTCCTATGAGGGGCATAAAGGGAGGAACGCATCTAAGAGACCTGTTCTCTGGCCATGCTGGGGGGCATGCACCCTCAGGCCGACAAGGCTGCACCTGCCCAGCATCAAGTACTTGCTCCTCCAAGAAGGAGCCCAGAAGCAGCAACAGAGAAATCAGTGGTTTAACGGGTGCGATGGGGGAGCTTACGTGTCTGAGGCAGGGTCCTGAAGCGACCCGCCCCTGCGTGCGGTAGACTGCAGGTTAGGACACGGGGCAGGCTTGGCTTCCGGGGGGGCGGTTAGCAGTGACGGGGAGCTCACATCAGGTTGCCCCACCAGTTACCAGGGAAACCGGCAGAGGGCACGCCCCTCACTGCCCTCTCATAGGCTGTTGGGCACAAGCCCTAGCTGGGGCCCGGGACAAGCACAGAGCAAGGTAGGACAGGCGAGCAGGGCGCAGGTGAAGGAGGATCTGGTCCAGGAGGGGGTGTTCGGAGAACAGCCATCCCAAATGGCCTGACCCGACGGGCCCCCAGAAGGCGCCCGGGTGACTCTGCCTGTGTCAAGGAAGCGGCTGGCCTAAAATTAGCATTGCGAGAACTCCTTCAGTTGCACCTTCTATTTGCAAAGTGCAGCCTCATCAGTGTGACCAGCTCCTCCTCACACTGCCGTCGCCCCCTCTGCCTCAGCCAGACGGGGCAGGGGCTGCAGCAGCACACACTGATGCGAGCTGCAGACACGAAGAGCTGGGTCTTGGCTCTGGTGTCCCCAGTCCGTGACCTCCCAGTCCTGCTGCAGCTGGGGCCTTGCTGTCTGCACACTAGGAAGGCTCAGGAACTACCAGCAGGTTTCCTACGGGGTTTCCACTCTCTTTTATTCTCTAGAGAAATTATTTATTTGGGAAAAAATCCACTTAAGAAAATATTCTACCACCTACTGTAGCTTTGGAAGTGCCTGCGAAATCCACAGTGTTTTCTGTATCATGCGATTCCGGCCTGTGCAGAGCAAAGGAAAACACTCAGATGTGCTCAGAAATAATAGCAAATCTGATGTGTAGGGCTTCAGATGGTGGGGACTTTTTGCCAGAAAAGAACACCATGAAACAAATCTCAAGAACGGGTGGGGACACATACAGGCCCAGCGCCAGCAACCTTTCTTGCGTGTATGTGGGAAGTGAGTCCCAACCACCGGGCAGTGGAGGGGACAGGAGCGGGCGCCTGGAGCCCGGTGTCCAGCTCTATTATTTTCTTTGAGATCTGGCTGACTGCAACTTCTATTCTTCAGAAGCCATTTCTCACCTCCGAAATGGAACAGGGCGGTTCCTCCCTGCCTGGATCTTCTGGAAACCAGGCGCACCTGTCACAGAGCTTTCAATAAGTGTTGCCTCAAGTTCTTTTCCAGCTTAGCACTGCTGCACTGGCCTAAGAATTCACACCTCCCACTGGGACCGCTTTCCAAACTTTGTCAGTCATTTCCCAGGTTATCTGGTCTTGCTTTGACCCAATTAGTGTTTAAACCTTTTACCTACCCCGTGGAACAAGATCCGAAGGTTGCTAACAACCATCTTTGTTAACATTATTTAGAAAAATCCCATAAAACAAGGTACCCTTTGGGTAGGAATGCTTTTTTGCAGCCTCAGCTCCCACAAGGAGGTGTTTTTCCCTATGCTCCCGGCACTTCTCCCACCTTTTCCTGCTCCACTCTGAGCAGAAGTGGGTAACTCAACTGCAGAGCTCAGGGCAGTCCTACTTCCGCCTTCTACGTGGTATCTGTCCCCATGCACAGGGCGCGGTGTGGTATTGGGAAGTCCACGACGGCTCTGGACCCCGAATTAGACACATGCTCTCTTCTGGATCTTCCTCGGGCACAGCTGGACACCTGCAGGGAGGTACCACCTGGCCGAGGGCAGACCTGGGCACAAGCTCTCCGCTAGCTGCGTCTATTCAGGTCAGGGCAGAGGGCTGCCGGGCTGCCATGAGCAGGAAGGGAGGTACATGGGTGACTTTTTTTCGTAGCCCAATAGTTTAGCAAGAGATAGAAAGTATGAGGAAATGATTTGGAGTGATAGTGTACACTTACTCTTAAACGTACACGAGACACTCTAGCCTAGAGTCTCCCAATAACCCTGGAACAAGGACCAAAGTCCTGGTGAGACCTGGTGACTGTCAGAGGCAATGGGCAGAGGCATTTTGTGTTTCTTCAGGCTGTTGAGTTATAGGCATTCCAGTTACTAGAATTCCATGATTCTAAAACAATATTTTCTCTTTCAGATTAGAAACTTTAAAAAGCCTATACCTGAACGATGCAGTGTTTGTATGTGACATCATCCTATTAGACAGTCAGAGACGTTTTTCCGGGATCTGAGAACCCATGCCCTAACATGTGGGCACCAGATGCAGGCTGTCTTCCAGAGGGATGTGTGTCGTGCACTGTCCACATGCCACTCCACGGCCACTTTCTCCCCACCCCCGGCTCTGGCTGCGAGGCTGACCCACAGGCAATACATCAAGGGTTCCCCTGCCTGTGGCTTCTGTTGGATTCACTCCTCGTGGGAAATTAAGAGTGGGGGAGACTAAAATTACAGCATTTCTTCCTCCAGATCTCGCCCTGTCACAGGCGCCCCTCTACTAAGAGCCACAGCTCCTTGTCTGGGTTCTTTCAGGCCTGGGGGTGGCAATGGCGTCCCGTCACTATGAGCCCTGGAGTAGCGTGCTGTTCCCGGCTGTCCCCCTGAATCGTAGCCACGCCTTTGTGGAAAGTCCCAGCAACCAACCTTTTTCTCAAATAACTGAACGTGACCTTGCTGCCCATCCCCACTGGGACCCAGCCTCTCTGCAGAAGGACTTGTTCTGCACGACGGGTCTCACCTCCAGTCCCAGCTGCACGACCCACCTGTGGAACCTTGGGGAAAATGAACTCGTATCTGGGCGTGAGTTTCCTAGTACATGAGATGACATCTGATGAGATGAAAAGACTCTTCCAGATCTCATATATTTTAAAAAATTAAACATACAATTTTTATAGGTTACTTTCCATTTACAGTTCACACAAAATACTGCCTACACTCCTTGCGTCGTATGACACATCCTTGAGCCTGTTGCATACCCAATACTTCGAACGTCTCACTCCACCACTTCTATACTTCCCCCCCATAACCACCAGTTTTTCTCTATCAGATCTCATATTCTCAAACTGAGAGAAATTTTATATCTTAAGTATCTTCTACAACCTAGCATGATGTCTAACATACAGGAGGCGCTCAGTGTTTGATGAATGATAAAATTCTAAGCTATGTGTTATTTCCCTTTTTATAGCCGTTAAAAAATGTGCTTTAGGAAAAGAAAATGCCAAGAAGCCATGTGTTTAAGTATCTACAGGATGAGCGTTAAGATTGCCTTTTCACCATATTGGAAATAATATTTTATGCTTCTCTGAACATTTAAGACTCTGCAAAGGCAGTGCTGTGTGATAGAAGGAGCATGCGGAGTTCTCGTCGTGGCTCAGCAGAAACAAATCTGACTAGTATCTATGAGGATGCAGGTTTGATCCCTGGCCTTGCTCAGTGGGTTAAGGACCCAGAATTGCCATGAGCTGTGGTATAGATTGCAGATGTGGTTCAGATCTGGTGTTGCTGTGGCTGTGATGCAGGCCGACAGCTACAGCTCCGATTCAACTCCTAGCCTGGGAAGCTCCATATGCCATGGGTGTGGCCCTAAAGACAGAAAAAAAAAAAAAAGAAAAGAAAAAGAAGAAGAAGGACCATGGGCTCTGCAGACAGGCATCATTATTACATTAACTTTACAATATATCATGCTGAGCTGCCTTTATGAAGATACTGTGTATCTGGGAGGAGTGATACACACAGAATGCGCCAGACAAACTGAATTTTCAGGAGCCACTCTTAGAGCCAGATAATGTCTCCACATAGTCTTGCTTTCATGGCCAATATTAACCCTAGAAATACCTCTCTTGAGAACCGGGTCCAGTCACACGGCTGCTTAAAGCCAGCACACAGAGTGGGCTCCTGGTTCACATTCGGCCCTGGAACCACGACTCAAGACAGACTCTCTTCCCACACAGAGCCTCTGACTCACTGAGCCTCTGACTTGCTGGCTTGGACTTCTATCCCTAAAACCCTCAAGTGCTCCCAGTGCTAAAAACATGACCAAGCTCAGACTATCAGCAACTGATTTAAGGCATGGGCTCTTGGGTCTCTGCATTTAATAGTCAATTTTCTCAAAATTACTTACTTTTTAAAGTCAATTTTCTTTCAATAAATATGTCATGGTGCCAAGAAGATGGTTTCTCTTCCACAACTAATCATCAGTAGTCATGCACAGAAACTGGCATCTATTTGCCATCAGAATGATGAATAACACTAACATACAACCAAGAAATGGAGTAACTGTTTGGAAGAGCATTGATAATAAAGGGAGAAACCCTAGATTCCAACACAACTTACTCTTATCTCCAACTGTTCTCGGCCGTGTCTCTGTACGACCGCCCTCTCACGAGTCATGGGTATTCTACCTAATGGACGTGGACAAAGCCACAGCTATGAGAAGGAACTGGTGGTCTGTCCTAAGACACTTCTGCAAATCCTCACCTCCCTTTAAACCAGCGAGGTTTCCTTTTTACTGCAGTAAAATCTACATCACACAAAATTTACCACTTTAGCCACTGTGTGGGTACAGTTCAGTGCCATAAGAACAACCACAGCGCTGTGTAGCTATCGTCCCCATCTGCCTGTACATCCCTGTCACCGTCCCCATCTGCCTGTACAGCGCTGACATCATCCCTATCTGCCTGTACAGCGCTGTCACCATCCCCACCCACCTGTATAGCACTGTCACCGTCCCTATTCGCCTGTACAGAGCTGACATCATCCCATGTGCAGACTCTGCACCTATAAGCACTAGCCAACCATCCCCTTCTCCCCTTGCCCCCAGCTTCTGGCAGCCACTCTTCTGCTTTCTGTCCCATGACAAACCAAGCAGTTTGCTTCATTTTCACGAAAGTCAGTCACAAGACAAGCCCTTCACCTCCCAAAAGCACAGAGAGGAGAACCGGAGTGATTCCAGCCAGAAAAGCATGAGTGCTATACAAACAAGGAAGAAAGAGGGAGTCCGGGGCCCGGGGCCACAAACAGGTGTTCTGCCGACAATCTCCTCTGATCCTGGACGGAAATGCACTCTCCCGAGGGTGCACAGAACTTCTCCCACTTTTCTGGGCGCTCCTCAGCATCCTGTACCACCAGGGGTCCAGGCGGCATTGCCCCGAGATGCTCTCCACACAAACCAGGCAAGAAAAGTGTGTTTCTAAAGACCGAAAACTTGGGCCCTGGATGCAGGAGTAACAAAGACTCCAAACAGCAACACAGAGAGGGCGAGCTTCTCCCGCTTATAGGGGTGTGAGAAACTGAGGCTGCACAACCAGCGGTGGATCAGGCAGGAGCCCCCGGACAGAGCGGAGACGAGCAGGAAGCCAAGGCCTGGGGAATGGGCGCAGCAGCAGAGCAGCGAAACAGCAACAGCCGCGGGCCCGCATCAGGGCGATGACAAAAGCAAAGGGCTCACCTAACAGACAGCAGAGCCCCAGGAAGCAGCTCATTTTATGTGCGATATAACTCCCCATGGGAGACTTACAGGAAACACCCGAAGTGGCATGACAGGGGCCCTTCCTGTCCCTTGGCAGGTCACCAATGAGGATGCAGCCAAGCCTACACACACCAATGCTAAAGGAGACCCACCTAGACCCATGGGTCGGTGATTTTCATGGAGATACTTGGGTTAAAAATAAGTGAAACGGGAATAAGAAGTTTTGAAACTACTGGAGAGGATAAGACATTGTTATCATGAAAATATAAGAGAATTACTAGGCCAGGAGAAGACCAATGAAGACTTACATTTTGCCAAATGCGCCTAACTCCACAGGTGTTACTGAACCCCAATACCAGGCAGGTGCAAAGTCCCCTTCAGCCCTTCTTCCGAAGTACTTGGGAAGCAGCACCACCTGCACAGAGCTCGGAGTTCCTCCCGGGGCCCTAATAGTCACACACTGACTCCCTCTGCTGTGACTCTGGGAGTCTGTGTCAAAGACCCACAACTCTGCAGAATTAAGTCTACGGAGCGTCTCTGCCATTCGCCATGTTATTATGATGCTTCTTTCTACTGTAAACACATGGACGGCTGTCAATCACTCGGAAGGCGTGGCACATCAGAGCTTAAACAATTCCACTTCCATAAATAACGTTAAAAAATGTACAAGGAAATGGGATGAAAGTGTGAGGTGCCTGACTGTCTTTATAACTTGCATACTATCTCGGGAATTTCTAGATGTTTTCTGCTTTATGATTTATGAGAAACTAGAAGGGAGCCCCTTTCTCCTTAATGAGAAAGAAAAAGTTGCAGTTTGATGGCATTACTATTAATCAAGCTCAGTATAAAATAAGGATACTGATTATCTTAAAGTGAAGAAGCTTATGGCGGACGTGCCTGACCTCTTTCGAAGACAGGGAATGAGTCAATTTCTTCTCAGACCTTTGATCAGGTAAGGACAGAGGCCACGGCACGGTGAACTGAGAAGCCAGTGTGCGTAATGCTATCCAATTCTTGCCTAATGTTACCGTGAGAAGAAATAAGTGCGCTTGGCTGAAAACCCCTTCCGACTAGAGCCGGTCATGGAGTTCTGAAGCTCCCACTCATGACCTTGTTAAAAAGAGCAAGCATTGAAAGGAGAGAGAAACCCGCCTGATCTTTGGCCTCAAAATTCTCCTCAAATAGGTCCAGGGATAAGTTTGTGCCATAGACGGTGTCTGCGGCCCCTGCCACACCAAGTTCACAGGTTAAATTCCACGAACACCCGATGAGGAGCCCTCACGAACGCGATCAGTTCCCTCATAAAACGGGCCCAAGGAGTTCCCGCTGTGGCTCAGCAGGTTAAGAAGCCAACATAGTGCCCGTGAAGATGCAGGCTCAAACCCTGGCCTCGCTCAGTAGGTTAAGGATCTGGCGTTGTCTCAAGCTGAGGCGTAGGTCACAGATGTGGCTGGGAACTGGCACTACCATGGCTGTGGCGCAGGTTGGCAGCTGCAGTTGCAGCTCCAGTTTGATCCCTAGCCCAGGATCTTCCATAAGCAGCAGGTGCGGCCCAAAATAAAATAAAATAAAGAGGCCCAAGAGAGTCCCCTCATCCCTTCACTCACATGAGAACACACAGAAAAGGCCTGTTCCATGAGAAAGTGGGCCATCATCATACACCGCATCTGCCTGCCTCTTGACCTTGAACTTCCCAGCCTCCGGAACCACAGTAATAAATCCCCGTTGGTTAGAAGCCACCCGTCTATGGCAGTTCATTTACAGCAGCTCAAAGAGATGAAGACAGCATGGTCCCCAGGGGTGGGAGAAATAGAACCCAGTGGCCTGTGTGAGCCCATACGGTGCTATCTTTGTTTCTTAACGTTCAAACTCCATTGTCAGATGTGGGGGAGGACGTGGAAGATGATGGTGAAGGGATTGTGTGGAGAGGAAAAGTACGAAAAACTGGGGGAGGAACAAAGCATTCACTCATCCTGAAGTATTCTGTGGTGAACATTTGCCTAAAGACAAAGCTGGATAAAAAGCAGGGACAACAAGCTGCAGAGAAGCCACACAACTCAAAGGACTAACCCAGAAGCGCCCCACAAGATAAAACTGAGAAAAAGGACAGGAAGAAATTCTCATAAAAAATAACATTTCCCAGAGTGTAAGACATACGGCTTTTGATGAGATGTCCCAAGAAACGCTGAGCAAGATGAATGAAAGAGGCCACACTGCACTGAAATTCCAAAATCCGAAGGCTGGAGAGAACACCACAGGCGCTGGCTGTCTTTGGATTCCTTTTAAGCAGTTCTATAATGCAAGATGGCCATGGAAGCGGTACTTTTAAACTTCCAAGAAAAAAATTATTTTCATTATAGAATGTACGCTCAGCCAACTCATCTATAAAAATGAGGGCAAAAGGAAAGCATTTTTAGAAATTCAAGAACTGGATATTTATATCCTGTGTCCGTCTTCTGAAAATTCTGCTTGATATACTCCAGCTAAGGGAATGCTAAAAAAAGGAACTAAGAAAGATAAAGTAGAGAAACTAATAAAATCGGACCTAACATTTAAGTGCCAGTGACATGGGGTCCCGGACGCCAGCTCTGGGTGGGTTAGAGAATATTTCCAGACAGAAGCAGAATTCCTGGGAGGAAAACTGTCAACAGGATGGAGACACTGAGTATATTTAATACCGCAGCAATATGCTTCCCTTTGTTTACAAAACATGTTAAGTATTTTATGATAGAAAACATT
>PVHT021183549.1:1173638-1230132 GCA_004024745.2 Catagonus wagneri
CGGACCTAACATTTAAGTGCCAGTGACATGGGGTCCCGGACGCCAGCTCTGGGTGGGTTAGAGAATATTTCCAGACAGAAGCAGAATTCCTGGGAGGAAAACTGTCAACAGGATGGAGACACTGAGTATATTTAATACCGCAGCAATATGCTTCCCTTTGTTTACAAAACATGTTAAGTATTTTATGATAGAAAACATTATAAAAGAGTCTAGGAAACACAGAGTTCCATAGAAGAAACTAACAGTCAAATACCAAGACAATTAAACTATGGCCAGATGTGAATAACTGACGGCATAAGTCTGAGGACTCTGGACACAAGAACCGCTTCCTTCAAGCGGCACCGAAGGACCAACGCAGAACCGTGCTTCCTCTCCCAAGGGTCCCATGAATCTTCAGGGCTCAGGAGTCACTAATTGTTACAAAGTCCCAGTGTTGTGACAGCAATAACAACAGCCCTAGCTCTGAGGGCCTACCAAGGAACACGGTGACAAGCACCACTTACGCGCTAATTCATGGATCATCATGAAAACCCTCTGACTACCACAACTTGACAGATGAGGAAACCTAAGAACGGAAGGCTGGTGAAAGCTGCTTTTTTTTTTTTTTTTTTTGCCTTTTGTCATTTTTGGGCCACACCCGCAGCATGTGGAGGTTCCCAGGCTAGGGGTCTAATCGGAGCTGTAGCCGCTGGCCTACGCCACAGCCACAGCAACGAAGGATCCGAGCCGCGTCTGCGACCTACACCACAGCTCACGACAACGCCGGATCGTTAACCCACTGAGCAAGGCCAGGGATCGAACCCGCAACCTCATGGTTCCTAGTCGGATTCGTTAACTACTGCGCCACGACGGGAACTCCGAAAGCCGCTCTTAATGGCCACATGTAACATGAGAAGCCAGTAACATTCTCAGCTAATATGGGGGGTACCGGTTAACTGAAAAAGTCACTTAAAGGGGGAAAAAAAAACAACTTCCCCCCTTAAATATTTTATTTTACTGTAAAATTTTTATTTTAACCTAAAAATACTAATTCACCAATCCTTTGATAGAGGATAAAGTTCTTTTCTTTGACTATGAGTCTTTTGACTATAGTCCTGTGCTGTCTTTCTTACGTTGAAAAAGCCCATGACACAGTTTGTGTTCAATTTGAGTTTGTCTAAAGCAGAATAAGAAGTTCAAGACATTTGTGAAGCAATCTGAGAGACCCCTTCTAGGTTTTTCCCATGGTTTTGCATCTTTCACAGCTGTTCCTCTACTCCTCATTCAGCGCCACCTTATTTTTTTAAGGTTTTATTGAAGTACAATAGATTTACAGTGTGATCATTTCTGCTGTACGACAGAGTGATTCGTTTATACAGGTTCACATGCCCACTCTGTCAGATTCTTTCCCCATACCAACTATCACAGAAAACTGAGAGTTCCCTGTGCTGTACAGCAGGTCCCCACTGGCCAGTCATTCTACATACACTTTCAGCACCATTCTAAAAGACAACTTGCCTTTACTGAGTCTTGGAAAGTTTTAAAGCCGGTTTTCATAGAAACAGCAAGTCTCTGGAACTGCCATCATAGCTCAGTGGTAACGAACCCAAGAGTATCCATGGGGATGTGGTTTCAATCACTGGTCTTGCTCAGTGGATTAAGGATTCAGCTTTGCTGTGAGCTGTGGTGTAGGTCACAGATGCTGCTCGGATCCTGTGTGGCTGTGTGTAGCTGTAGCTCCTACTTGACTCCTGGCCTGGGAACTTCCAGATGCTGTGGGTGCAGCCCCAAAAAAGCAAAAAAAAAAAAAAAAAAGTCTCTTTTAGTATTCATGTTTCATCAGCACACATAACATTGAATTAAATTACATAATCGCAGTAAGTTCAACCAGAATAAGCAAGCTTTTGAACAAAAATAACTGCTTCATAGTAAGCACTGAGCTTAATTTACGGGAGCAGGAATAAGCAGGAATAGCAGCGAACAGCCTGCTATCTGTGAGCGCTCAGCCTGTCATAAAATGTTTCCTAGAAGAAATTAAAAGCTCTAATAATCACGACCAGTTGGCTAACTGGAAGCTGGCTAAGAACGCTTCAAATGAACCATAGAACAGTTTGTTGATTTGTAATGTTTAGAATTAACTTATAGATAAAACATGGGCGACTTCAAAACTCTAATACAGAATGTAAAAATTTCACCATCACAGAATAATAACAGCGTAAGAAGCAACTAACATCCTCATTTTCAAAAGCAGAAGACGCAGGTTTCTAAGGTTGATACAACAGGAAACAGAAATTTAAAAAATAGTTTTAGTCTGAAACATAACTGATAAAAAGAACTTAAGATAACAATGCATAAAGACCCTGGGATGAGAAAACTCATCTTGTTTACAAATACTCAGTATTTGTAAAAAGCCGGTAAATAAAAAAACTGAAGTACAAGTGTATTACAGTATAGAGATAATTACCAGAAATCTAAAACTAAAAAAAGATTAAATGAAAATAGATACCTCTGAGGGTGGACCTACAGGTAAACTTTTTTTTTTTTAAGTATTGTGTGATTCTTTTAAACACTGTGTATCTATTACTTGGATAATAGTAATTAAAATTATAAATAAAATGTGGAGATGTTAAATGAAATATAAAGAAAACATGCTCTAAATTAGGAAGCTGAAACATACCCAACTCGGACTAAGGACGATCAGTAAGGGCCAAAAAACACCGAAAGCACCTGGGAAACTTTCTGCATCTAGAAACTTCCCAGCGGCGCTGCCTATGAGCTGCCCGGGGTGTAGGGGAACCCCCAGACGGCCGCCCCACCCCCCACCCGCCAGACCGGGCCCGGGCCTGCGCAGCACAGAGCCCGGGAGGGGCGCAAGGAGCAAGCGCACGAGGCGCTGCCTGTCACCGGGCACCTGAAGCCCAGGGTGCCCAGCCGGCTACCTGCCGACCCGTCTGCCTCTGTGAAATCACACTCCGATACCTACCCGGCCGAAAGGCATTTTGCAGAAGTCCTCCGCCACGGTTCCATCTTTTGTCCTGAACCTGAACCTGAACCTGGAACGCTGCCCGAACCCTAAGAGAGCGTCTACGTGGACTTGGCTTGAGAAGAAAAACAGATAGCATCGACGCTGTGAAACGGGTTTGGGGTCTCCCCCCAGTCAAGAGATTGCGTGGTTTCTCTTTACGTTTTTTATATTATGAAAAAACAGTTGCTTTTTCATTTTATAAATGTCTGTTTTTATAACAATAGTAAGAGAGAAACTTTCCTACCGCAATTAAGAGTCAGTGGACACTCTAAGAATTTTAGCTTGAAGTATTTGAGAGAACGGAGATGGCAGTCACGTTGCTGGATTACACAACCAACCTTCACAGCAGGAAAGGACAGTGAGCAACTTAAAGCAATTCTGTGTTTATATTTGTCAGGTAAGCAAAGTTCTGTTTACATAGGTCCCTGTGCCATAATTACAAGGGTCAGTACAGAAAATATTGATAGAGCCTAGGTCCCTCCGGTGGGAAATTCAAGCACACCTCAGGCAATGCTCTAGGAGCAGAGAATGAAATGAAACGCACAATTGGCTTGTAAGCACAACAGCGAGAAAACAGGAAGAAAGAAAGTATGCGCTGGAGGCATCTTACTTCTGCCCCGACTATCCAAACTCCTGTCCAAGACACAGCGCTCCACAGCACTGTCAGTTTCGATACGAACTTACAGAAAAGTGTGGCTCAAATCCTGATAGCTTCACATATGGCAGACAGCCTTAAGCTTCCAGCTCCAAGAACTTACAAACTGCAAATAAATTCTGTATCTGGCTCTGAGCAAATGAATCCAAAAGCCTACTCTGGTGGCCCCAGCCGGGCTGCCATCAGGTTTGAATTACAACTGGTGTGGAATAAAATGGAAAAGTAGTAAGACTGATATCATAATTGCACTCAAAAGGGCTTCTGCACTGAGCGCCAGAGCATCAAAAACAGCTTGGCTGAAATCTTTGCGACACAAGAGAGGTACCTTTACACGTCAGGATGTCTATGCTGGCAAACGAGCAGGAGTCATAAACGGTTTCCCAGACATGACAGGGAAACCCACTCTATCGTATCTGACCTCATTCGTTTAGGAATTCCTCTTCGATCTGAGGCCTAGGGCCGCACACATTTGCCAGGCATGTTCCTGCCATGCTTTAGTTTAGAAGAGCTGCAGTTCATGCAAATATGAAGACACGCCTGAATATTACATCTGTGCTCCTGTGTAAAAGCAGCCATGTACTCAGTCACACATCTGTGAGATCCAAAAACTGGCCCCTGTCACTAAAGGGCTAGAGCCAGCTCTGAGCAGCTCAAAAGAGCGAACTGCTAAATTTTCAGGAGTTCTGAGGGCTGGGTATTAAACAGAGCCATTACCGCCACATTAAATTATACAAGCCTATAATTACATAAATTATATTGAAAACAAAGGTAATAAACATTCAAAAGTCACCATTTCCTATTCCTTTGACTACATTTTACTAGTATCTGTGCTCTCAACGTGATTTATCTCTATCGAATCGGTTATGATGGAAATAACTACATACTATGTGGCGCGTCCCTTCCCAGCCCTGCACAGTGATATCAGAACGGTGCCACGTGGGAACGTCTAGATTAAGGATATTTCAGTATACGTGCTGCTGAAGCGAGCACTAGATTAAGGATATTTCAAACACCGTACGTCGGGGCTTGATTTATTATTCTGTTGAACTCGTCTTAAGAAAGTGATGGAGAAATGTCAATAACGCAGATCACAAGTGTGTCATGTCTGTAGCCGCTACATTGTGAATAGCACAAAAGACTGAAAATTAATTCTTCCAATATTCTAAACGCTATTATCTAGTTCAGCAAAGAAGCTGCTCACATTTGTTGACAATGGGTGATGTCACAGCATGTGTCACCGTTGCTTCACTTTCGTTTTACTTGTTCACGTAAATGAAGCCATCGACCACGGTAGACCTTGGACCTCTGCTCATCTGTCAACTGCAACCAAAGGTTGCTATGGATACGGAAGTTGGACGAAAAATCAAGGCCAACATTCTCTAAGAATCGATTGTAATGTCATCAATAAACTGTACTGTGTAAGTTTTTATGAATTGTATAGTGCACATCCTCTAGATGAGTAAAATGTGTGATAAACTCATGTGTGCATATTAAGGCATACATTTTTAACTCTGGAGAACTGGCTGTCACACAGGTAGCAATGCGCTGCTGTCCTCAATTCAGGCAGCATGAGGGCTAACTTCCTTAGGAGTCTGTGCAGATGGAGGTTCTTTAAAAATGCCCCAGCGCTCTTTACAGAAGGGCTTGACCCGATGCAGAATTACCACCGTGTGCTCAAAAGATCTGCCTCGTGAGCCCTGCTTTCACAGCATAAGTGGCTGTCACCAGATGGCAACAGAGTTGGGCTTGACCCTGGGCAATTAGACACAGAGGAAGATCAGAAATTTCTGGGTCACAATCAAATAAAAAGACTGCTTATAAAATAACTACAGAATTCCTATGCTCCTCTGACTGGGTAACGTTCTTCACAGCAGATAAGCTTATCTTCAAAGCCATAGTTCTGAAATTTACGAGTGGCTGATAATAGCCAGGGAACCCCGTTAGATGCATAGATTCCCAGGCTGTGCCTCCAGACGGCCTGGTTCTAGGTGAGGCCCAGGAATCTTCATTTTAAATAAACACCCCCGCCCCCCAGTATCTCTGAGGGCAGGTGGCTCATGGGTCAGTTTGAGAAATACCGTATTATGAGACACTTCAAACATGAACCTAAGCTCGCCACTCCTTTCTTAAGCAGACTCGGGCCGGCTCCATCAAGCTGGGCACGAGGAACTAACTTACTGGCTCCCTGGTTTTCCTCTTCAGCGGATATGACCCTCATCTCACCAACCCTCTCACGAAATCCATCTCTTTGTTCCCAGTGAAAAAAAAAAAAAGGACTTAATGTGGGTTATCATCAGCAGCCTCATGAGAAATCTTGCTGCAGGCAAAGGTGATCACCAATAATAGAAGCACAGGAAGCCGGCTCTGCCTTTCCGGGCCCCTTTCTTTTCTAGGTGCTCACAGGCCATCTGCTACTCTGGCGCAGGACCTGGCCAGGGATGGACACCAAGCTCATAAGCCTTGAATCTCTAGATTCCACATGTCCTCCACGGTGAGGTCTGGGCCACCTGCCCAACCGCACGTGCTGGCACCGCTCCTGCCTCTACTGCATGGCTCCCGGCACCTGCTCTCACTCCCTGTCCCCAGCCAGGGAGACGTCTTCCCTCTTAACTAGAACATAAGTTAAAAGAACACATCCCGATTAGGATGTTCCCAAAGAAGCAATTCTCGCCATCAGCATCCTGAAAACATCTTCAGTCGTGAAGATGAAAGTTCCTGGGTACATGTTTGCCTGGGCCTCATTTGTGTGCTCAGAACTCTCTAAACTGCACTCACCGGCACCAGTTTCCAAGGAGGTGT
The DNA here is from genome assembly GCA_004024745.2 of Catagonus wagneri. NCBI lineage: Eukaryota > Metazoa > Chordata > Mammalia > Artiodactyla > Tayassuidae > Catagonus > Catagonus wagneri. The sequence continues at coordinate 1,180,097 of PVHT021183549.1, forward strand.
TGTTTTCTTCCTCTTTCCACCTTTAAGAGTTAGAATGGGAGAATCTGAAAGATCTTATATGTTTTTCATTCCTCTGGAGCTATCTGCAACCTGACTACATGAAATTATACTCAAAACTTTGCCTCTGTTAAGAGTATGCAAGTGCAGCCAGCTTCAGCCAATTCAAGTCAGATATAATACGAAGTGAATCACATGATAAAGAGTCATCTTCTATCAATCAGATAGCAGTGTTGTTGCTCTGGTTCCACTGGGAATGAAGCACAACTTCAGTTTCAACTCTTAGGTTCAAGTATAGCCAGGACGACATGGCAGATCCTCAGAGCTCAGTAAAACAGAGTTAAACGCCTGCACAGATTCAAGAACGTACCTCAGTTTGGGACTGGCTTTCCTCTGCCATTTAAGTAAGGTGCAGCCTTCCCAGCTTTTAAAGCGTTTCCAGAGTCCCTGGCACAGTGCCCTCTTAGTGAGTCTTTATATGCCACGGGCACAGAACTGTGCAATTCAAAATATCCTGGGTGTGAATTTCAACAAGCGGATGATAAAAGTTCTGCAAAGGAAACACGTGTTTTCATATTGGAAGCACAAATCCAGGCTGTACCCTGGAGGAAGGAGTGGCATCTTTCCACTGAGCACGCTCAAGTCCCTAAGACACTATCTGCTGAGCCGTACCGTCCACGCGGCTGACACAACACATATTATAATACAACATGACGACTCGGCTATAACAAAAAATGTCCCACTTTTGTTTGGGAAAACCCTCCGATTCCTAAGATTCAGGAGCCAATGGATGCAATCTTCCAATGAGTGTTTTCGAATATCCTTTTTTTCTTTTCTGTTACTGTTAAGTCGGCTATAAAAGGACACCAGGGAAGGCTGGACACGGCACCTTCTGACAAGCGTAAGGGGGCACAGAGCACACCGATCCCGCTGATGTCTTCAGGTTTGCGGAAAGCAATTCGGTGTCATAACATGATGATGACGACCGGAATTCAGCCAGAAACACCCATCTAGACGGCTTATTCATCCGTTCTTTTGTCTATGCAAACATTTTCAAGTACTTTTTATGCTTCTGTCACTGGGTTAGATGAGAGGAGTAGAAGGATGACTACAACAAGCACTGCCATCAAAGCATTCGCAGCCAAACGATGGAGGCAGGTGCACCGACAGGTAGTGTTTTAAGCACAGGTACAGTGACAGCGAGAAGGCGCCAAGGATCCAGCGCAGTGACAGCGAGAAGGCATCAAGGATCCAGCGCAGTGACAGTGAGAAGGCGCCAAGGATCCAGCGCAGTGCCAGCGAGAAGGCGCCAAGGATTCAGGGGAAAGAGACCCCAGGTGATCAGGAAGAATCCACTGGAATGGGGGCGGAGGGGAAAAGGGTCATTCGAGGCTGGAGGACAGTTTCAGTTGGGAGGCAAGCACTGCAGGGCACCCCCACTTTCAGAGCAAAGCAGGGGATGATGCACGCTATAGGACTGCATCGGTCTCTCGTGTGTCACCAAGGAGCCTGGACTTGACCCTTTGGCTGACTGGCATGCTGCGAGTTTTACAAAGGAAAGCAGCAGGGGCAGACCCACTCTTTAGAAAGACTGCTCTGGCTTCAGCGGAGGATCAGTTTGGGTGGTTGTGAACAGAGGCAAGAAGTGCATTAGAAGCTCCAATAATACTGGAGATGGCTTTTTTTTTAATTGAAGTACAGTTGACATACAATATTATATTAGCTTCAGATAGACAACATAATGGTTCAATATTTTTATAGACCGTATTCCACTTAAAGTCATTACAAAATAATGGCTCTAGAGCCCTGTGCTATACGCTATTATGCATCCTCGTGGCTTATCTATTTTACACCTAATAGTTTGTATCTCTAAGCCCCCCCCACATTGCCCCTTCCCCTTCCCCTCTCCTCACCAGTAACCACTGGTTTGTTCTCCCTGTGAGTCTGTTTCTGTTTTGTTATAAGCTTTTTTTTTAAATTCCACATATGAGTGATAACATGGAACAGTTGTCTTTACCTGTCTAATTGATTTCACTAAGCATAATACCCTCTAGGTCCATCTGTGTGGCTGCAAGTGGCAAAATTTCATTCTTTTTCTACTGTTGAGTAGTATTCCACTGTATATCTTCTTTATTCACTCATTTGCTGATGGATACCTACAGACCGCTTCCATACCCTGGCTTTTATAAATAATGCTGCAATGCACACTAGGGTATATGAATCTTTTCGATTAGTGTTTTTGTTTTCTTTGGATATATAACTGGGAATGGAACTGCTGGATCAGACCATATTTCTATTTTTAGCTTTTTTTTTTTGGCTGCACCTGCAGCGTGTGGTAGTTCCTGGGCCAGGGACTGAACCCACGCCACGGCAGTAACCAGAGCCACAGCAGTGACAACACCGGACCCTTAACCCGCTGAGCCACCAGGGAACTGTTTTTAGTTTTTTGAGGAACCTCCATCCTGTTTTCCAGGATCGGGATCGGTGGTCACATAGATTTACATTCTCGGCACAGCGTACGATGATTTCCTTTTCCCAGAGAGAGGGGTGGGGCCTGAAATAGGGGCCATCACAGGAATGGAGGTGGCAGGCCGGTGTGAGGAGCAGTTATGTGAGAAGACTTGCTGGAACCGGTGACTGCTGGATAAAGGGAGCCATGGGTGTGGTGACACGGGCTGATGTTTCTGGAATCACACCCAAGTTTCTGATGTGAGTGACTGTGATGGGGTAGTGTCACCCATCCAGGTAAAATGTACAGAAATCGCCTGGGGCTGGGGGGTGACTTCTTCACTCACATACTGTTTGGGCGTCGGCCGTGTTCCAGAACCCGGTCCGGGGCGATAAAAATAATGGACTGCACAGACCAACAGAGCTCACGTTCTAATGGAGGGAGGCAAACACTAAACAAGACGAAAAGATTCTATCACATAAACTCAGACATACGTCCTCTGAAGAAAAATTAAGCTGGGGAAAAACAGGTACACGTGGGGCCTTTCGGAGAAGGTGCTGAGCAAACAGGCACATCAATGCAGAGAGTGGCGAGCTGTGCGGGGTCTTGGGGAGAATGTTCTGGCAGGAGAGCAAGAGTAAAGGCGAGGAATGACCCCAGTTTGGACATGCTTTATTTGAGGGGACTGCTGTCTGTGCAGATGGAGACGTTCAGAAAGCAGTTAAATACACTGGAACCATCGTTTTGCGGAGGCTGGTGACTCTCGGGAGCGGAGGAGATGGCTTGAGAAGAAAAGTGATGGCCAAATGACATCACAAAGACCAACGTTTAAAGGACAGGAACGCATGAGGGGGAAAAAGGGTGAGATGCAATGTTGCCAATTTCAAGAGAGGAGGAAGCAGTGGTTGCCACTGCAAAAGCAGCAGCTGAAATGTGGCCCCAGGGAGCGGCAATGAGCAGGTCCCTGACCACTGCAGTTCCCGCAGCCTCAGAGGAGCGGTAGGTGTGGGAACAGGGGACAGCGGTTTGAAGAAGGCGGCGAGGAAACCCAGCCAGCGGAAGTCATCATCTGAGAACCGTGGCTGCGAAGAGAGGCTGTCAGGGGAGGGGACAGGCAGCAGCGAGAACATGCGCCCCGGCGACATCCGGAAGCTGGCAGGACAGGAGAGGTCAGCTGGAGCAGAGCTGGCAGCCCGGGGGGGTGCCCTGAACGCCAGCAGAGGCCAGGTACCCGCTGCCAGCTGATTTTGTGCGTTCCTGTCTCCCAAGAACTAATCCCAGCCTGTGACCTAGGCTGCGCCAGGAGGGAGCTGGTGGATCACTCAGCACGCCCGACTCAGGGTATGGCCAGAACCTTTAGGAAGCTCTCCCAGGCCTGTGTGAGGGCCCCGGGGCAACGGTAACCTAACAAATGCCGTTTGTCACCTGACGAGCCTGGCCGTGAAGAAGGGGTCTCGAGGACTCTGCTGGGTGTCCTGAGAAGGTGACCTTCTAGGCAACTACTTATGCAGCCCGTGAGGGAAAACCCATTCTCCCGTGCATATCACAGAGCATCAGGCCCAGAAGGTCAAAGTCAGGTCCTGTTCTGGGCATCAGGGGGGTGTGAGCGGTGAAGAACTGGACGGACAAGAGCCCAGCGGGGTGGGGAGGAACCAACCAACCAGACACCGTGAACATGTGAACTTCAGAGAGAAATGATCACAGACTATACAATTGTGACTGGTGTAAACGACAGAAACGCAGATTTGGTCAGGCGATCCTGAAATATCAGAATGAGAGGCTCCACTGGAGGCCAGAAAGAGGCCAGGCGTAGCCCGGCAGGTAATAAACTTATCACAGGGCTTTATCTCAAAGGGCATATGGGCCAGAAATAAAAATAGACACTAAACATTTTCAGATACACTGAGCAATAACAAAGCCACAACTGTCTCTTAAACAAAATGAGCTGATGTGGAGGCACCTCGCAGCTTGGAGTTGAGGCAGGACGTGACATCACCTATCAGTTACCCCCAAGCCCTCCCCCCCCCAGTTCCCTCCAAGCCCTCCCCCGTCCAGTCACCCCCAAGCCCTCCCCCGTCCAGTTCCCGCAGGACCCCCATCAGCCCATGTTTCTGCCCATAGCCTCTCTTAGAATGGCACTTCTGCTTCTGGGAAAGAAGCCAGCCTCCAAGTTCCTGTAAACAATTCCTGTGACAGCAAAGGCTGAGCGCTCTCTATTTTCTTCTAATTGCCTTCACAGGAAATGCATACTGGGTTCTCTCCTCCACTTCAGCTGCTTTCTTCTTACACCTTGATCGCTCTTGGATCCGTATAACTGAGCCGCCGTTACCCAGCCGCGCACACTGAGAGGTAAGGACAGGCAGAAGGACCAGAGTCATGCCAAGAAACACCAGAAAACAGTTGGGAATAACAGAGGCAATCACTACCATCCTTTCAAAATAAGATTTGAAATGGCTTTTTCATTTCGGGGCCGTGTTGCCAACTACCGCACTTGTCAAGCAGGCATCTCTAGGACGCGATCCCGTCTCTGGTACCCCTCAGCCGGCTTGCTCTCTGCACCCTGCACTTAGCTGTCTCCATCAGAAACCTCGGACTCCTTTACCCCGCCCCCTACTGTGCCCCGTGCCCGTGGGTCCGATCACAACCAGATCACCACCACCACCAGGACAAAATCCCAGTTCTTAACAAGCCCTCTACTCACGTGGCTGACTTTCTCTCTCATCACGTAAACGCCCTCTACTCAAAACCCCCAGTTCGACTCCATCCACCTTAAACTCACTCGGGCTCAAGGTCACCCACCCACTTCCGGTATCCGAGCCTTTGCACGCGCCTCCTTTGCTAAAAACTATTCCTCTGAAGGCTTTGCTTAAACCCTCACTTCCATAATGTGTAGGAGCTTTACGTCTTCTCTGGGGAAGCTGGTTCGGACACCATTCCCACCAAGTCTGAGTTAGGTGCTCTCCCATAACGAACTGTAGTGTGACTGCCTGTCCACCGTCGTCCCGGGTACCCAGGAGGGACTAGTTCTATGAGCCCCCTGCAGATACCCAAGTCCATGGACGTCCAAGCCCCGTATAAAAATGGTGTAGTGTTATGCACATAACCTATGCAATCCTCGCAGATACTTTAAAATAGCTCTAAATTGCTTGTAATTCCTAACACCAGGTAAACGCTATGTCTATAGTTACCAGTACACAGCAAATTCGAGTTTGGCTTTTTGAAACCCCTTGGAATTAAAAAAAATACTTTCCATCCTGAGTTGGTTGAATCCAGAACCGTTCTTGTCCACACCCTCCCCTGGAAGGCAACCCCCTAAGGACAAGGACTGGGGCTTCTCCTTCACGAGAACTTCAGCACCAAACAGAGCTTCCACGTATAAGATTATTTGGTAATATAACAGCTAGATTACATTGCTTACTCACTTATAAAGGGCAGTGAAAAGAGCCAATAACAAGTCTGAAGGATAAAATGAATCAAAAGGAGATGACATGAAGAAAGAGAAGAGAACCAGCAATGGAGCTGGACAGCGGAAGGGGGGTGGAATACAAAGCGAGAGATCAATGAAAAAGGAAAAGAAAGCAAAAATAAAGCAGGAGCGGATGGTTGTGAACCTCAGAAGCGTCTCCCAAGAAAAGAAACACGATCGACAGGATTACGTCATTTCGCAGATAAGAAAACTGAGATGCCAAGCAGGTAGGTTTCTCACCCTCCATTGCACGGCTGGTGCGTGGTGAAGCTGTCCTTGAACTCGGTTCACATGGACTGGTCAGGATATGTGCTTTCTCCTGGAAGTGTTCATTTAGGAACCACTGACCTGCGAACCAGTGAATCCGATAGTGAGAAAGTCTCTAAGCGCCTCCCCTTATAAATGAAGCTGTGATTCACCTTGTTATAGCTCAGCTCCTGCATTTTGCCTTTAAATTTCTATCTTTATAGCTCCTCTGAGAGCAAGCAGAATATCTGAAGTCAGCAACAGGCAAAACCCTGTGTGGACTGAAATCCAGACTACCCACCCCTCCTTAGGCTCCCGGGAAAGGTGTGGCCTGCAGGGACCCAGGCCACCATCCTGGGTGGACAGCAGCTGCCCCAGCCGACTCTTTACTGTAGTCCTGGCCCGGGCTACACAGCCCAGCACCGGCCTTTCCACTTTCTAGTAATAACCCCAAAATGTTCATTTCCGGAAATGTGTGGTTTGTAGCAGATACGAGACTCAGTTAAGGCAGCTATCAGGATCAAAAGAAAACATTTCTTAAACTGACATTAAAAAAGGGCCTGGAGGAGTTCCCGTCATAGCTCAGCAGTTAACGAACCCAACTAGCATCCATGAGGACGCAGGTTCGATCCCTGGCCTCGCTCAGTGGGTTAAAGGATCTTGCGTTGCCATGAGCTGTGGTGTAGGTCGCAGATGCAGCTTGGATCCCACCGTTGCTGTGGCTGTGTCGTGGGCTGGTGGCTACAGTTCTGATTTGACCTCTAGCCTGGGAACTTCCATGTGCTGCGGGTTAAAAAAACACACACAAAAGGTGGGGGGCTGGAATATATAGACACAGCCCTTAAAAGGCAAAAAAAAAAAAAACAGACCTGGAATATACATTGTTGTTTCATATTAGAAAAAATAGGTGTTCTTCACCTTTTCCCAAACTTCCAAAGCAATCAGACAGTGTTGTCAGGACAGCACCCGCCCCCAGACGCAAAGGAAGGCAGGCTGTTTTTGTACTGAACTAAAGCACACGCAGGGGCTCCTGTGCTCCGTTTATGGGAGTCTCCTTCTCAGGCAGAGTCAGAGTCCCGAAGGGCAGAGCCTCTGCAGCCTTCCCTCAACTTTCCCACTTACTGAATTTACTAGGCTTTGGAGATTTTTATCTGCAGATATTCTCCACACCTGATGACACCACTATAAATGGACTTCTGGTGCATCTAAACATCAAAGTCAATATTTTCTCACGGAAGCAAATTTTTACAAGAAATTAATTTTAACTGATGCAACTCATTATCTAACAGTGGTTACCAAGGATACCAACTAGCCGAAATCACTTGGCTCCACCAACTTAATCAAGAGAAATTAACAGAAAATGGTGGAGAACTGTGGTTGTCTAAGTATTCTGGAAAGAACCAAGTCCCCTCCCAACATCCCAAGTCCTGATCTGAGCTAAAAACATTCTTAGCGGTCTATAATAACTGCTAAGAACATGCAAAGCTTTTCCCAGGATTTGAAATTCAGTGATTAGTATTAAGAAAAATGACCGCTAATGGTTTCACTTTAATTCATTTCCTGATTGAGCACCGGACTGAGAATGGCTACTGATTTGATCTTCTTATCAATCTGAAAGCAAATGATTTTCACCATGGCAATTAATTGAGCATTCAGGTAATCCAGCTGACTCTGTCCTAAATGAAACATCCCGTCACTATACATATATTAATACAGGGCCGCATCTGATAGATGAGCCTAGAGCGTGCCTTTGAGGGGCTACCAATTAAAATGAAGACATGCAAAACAAGAAATGCTCCCTACTGCTGAAAGACCAAAAGTACACATAAAATTAAACACTGTCTATAATGCAATTCTCTATGTTTAAAAAAGACCCTAAGAACTGATATCCTCTCTCTAAAAGGCACAAGAAATCAAGTTTCTTACCAGTTTTTGTATTTCCTTACATCTTCAGAATATTAATGGTATGCTATTCATTGCAATTATTTTGGCCCACTTTGTAATGTGTTTTTTTTCTTTCTTTCTTTCTTTTTCTCTTTTTTTTTTTTTTTTTTTACAAAGCCTTTTGCTAAAGGAAAAACAAAGGTCTCTGTTCGTTTGTCAAAAATCCATCAGGCTTGTCCTTTACGGTTGCTGACCTGGGGTCAGGCTAAGGAAGGTTTCATCTACCCTAAAAAAATAGGACAGAAGCTGGGAGCTGCCATCTGTCTTCTTCTTCCAAAGAAACAGAACTTGAGTTATATCACAGTTACAATACAGCAAGTCAAAAGACTACATTTCCCAGCTCTCCTTGCAGCCAGGCCACACTGAATAAACACTGAATAAATGGCTGAGATGAAAGCACAAGTGTTGAGTGGTACTTCCAGGAGGGTTACTGAAAAAGAGCCAGCTCCGGGTCTTTTGTCTTTCCCAGGATTGCAAATACGAGTGCTGGAATCCCATCAGCCATGTTAGCCCGTGAAGTGACTTTGTGTCAGAAGCCATGTGCTAAAGAAGGCCAAAAAGAAAGAACAAACCTGGGCGTAAGACTACCTGGAGCTCCCCCAGACCTGGGCAGTCTGTCTCTAGATCTCTTTGCATAAGAGAATTTTTAAATTTACCATCTATATTTAAGCTACTATTATTGTTTTTCTGTCATATGTAGAATATCCTGATTAAAAATACCTACCATATAATTTCCTTTAGAATTTTACTGGTTTTATTTTGTGCAAAATTTAAACCACAGGAAAATGTTTGGGAATGGAGCAGGAATGCAGTGTTTTTTCCCCAATCGTCAGTGACTCCAACACCATTTATTGAATAAACCGTCCTCTCCCTCCATGGATCTGAAAGGCCTCCTTTGCTCAGTGCCACGCGGACATGCTACTCTGGTTTCTGGATGGTCTTTATTTACGGTTCCCTGCAGAAAGCAGAGAGCAGAGGCAGAGCTTCAGGTGCCCGGGGGAGGGGGAGGCAGGGGCCCAATGCCAGGGAAGGGTGGTGAGAAGCACTGCGATCTCCAGATTAGAAGACCCGGATCACCCGGGTGGATCCCGCAACCAGAATGCGCGGTTCAGATTCCAGCAACAGACTTACTACCTGTGTGCAGTCGGACGAGCACAGCACCTGTCCATGCTTTGGATCTCTCCTTCGTAAAATGGAGAGGACACTAGAACCTGCCTCGAGGGTGCTGTGCTCGGTGAGTTATGACGTAAAAAGCTTAACATAGTATCTGGCATTAAGTTCTATTATGTACTATTATCATCATTATTAATAATTATATTATAATTAATAATTTTATTATACCACCGATACTATAATATATAATATATAAATATTATATTATCATATATATTATATTAATAATACATAATAATAATACTCGTTATAATGTAAGAGTTCCTGTCATCATCATCATCATCATTCTTCACATATTAAGACAGTGACTTGTGGTTCCCTAAGGTACTGTCAGGAATAATGCCGAATTGTATCACATGGTTTTCTGGTATCACTTGAAGTGATTGTCTGTTTCTCCAAAAATGTACTTGAATGAGACACAAGTGCACACCCACTGGAATGGCTGTCATAAAAAAAGACAGTTAATGACAAACGTTGGCAGAGATATAAAGAAACAGGAACCTTCACATGCTACTGATGGGTGTGTAAAATAGTGTAGTCATTTTGGAAAACAGCCTGGCAGTTTCTCAAAATGTTCAGCGTTACAGTTATCATATGACCTAGCAATTGCACTTGCAGGTATATAAATAACTAAGAGAAATGAAAGCATATGCCTGTGCAAAGACTGCACCAAAATGTTTTTAGCAGCGTAACTCATAACAGCCCTAAACTGCAAACAGTCCAAATGCCCATAAACTGATGAATGGATAAATACACTGTGGCATATCCATACAATGGAATACCAGGAAGTAATACAAAGGTGAGAACTAATAATAATACTAATAATAGCACTGGACCACAAAAACAGTACACTAAATGAAAGGATCCAGTTACAAATGACATGGAGTATTTTTTTTAAAAAAGAGATTGTATATTATATAATTCCATTTATACGAAATGTCCAGAAAAGGCAAATTTATAGAGGACAGAAAGCAGATTAGTGGCCTCCTGGAACTGGGATTAACAGTGCATGGATAACGGATCTTACTGGGGTGGTGGAAATGTCAAACTGATTATAGTGGTGCTTGCACGACTTCACCCATTTACTAAATAATCACCGCTTAAAGTGGATGAATTATAGGGTATGTAAAATATACCTCAATAAAGCTGGTTACGGGAGGGAATGAGTGCAGATAAATTGAGGGGACCATGTGAAGCTTATGTTACTAATTTTGTGTCTACATAGTCAAAAACTTTAAAAAATTATAAATAACAACAGTAGCAAATCTACTAGTGTGACAATGCCTTTACCTTTCTTGTATTCTTGAAATCAGCTCTGCTAGGTTGCAGTACACTATTTTTTAAAAACAAAACTGTATTTATTTTACTATTACTTAACATAGAATTCATGTGTTTATGCTGTTAACTGAGATTGGCACGGATTTTTTTTTCTACTATCTTTGCCAGATTTGATCAGTATGACAATAGTCTCCTAAAATGAACTGAAATGCTTTTTATATTTCAGCTGTGCTATGGAATAGTTTTATAAGCATATGAATTATTAAACATCTTCAGAGGACAATTTGATAATTTTGTACCAAAATATTTAATGTGCATTAGCCTGGGTCTAGAAAGTTTACTTAAAAAAAAAAATAGTAACAGTGATTACGTCTGGGGAGTGGAATGCTGGTGACCTTTACTTAATTCCTGTGCTGATTTAAAACGCTTTTTTTCTCTTTAATTTTTATTTTTGGCAATGAATTTAAAACAAGGTTGCAGTTCCAGGAAATTAAAGGATGCTGCCTTACTTGATATTTTGATAGACTTGACGTATACAAATATCTGGCCCTAAAACTTTGTGGGGAATAGTTTTTGGACTACCTTTCAGTTTCCTCTAAGTATTTTTATACCTGCTCTGAGATGTTTATATCTTCCTCTCAATCTGTATTACCATGTCACTGGCATCTATGGCATTTTCTTATGTTTTTCAATCTGTTCTATGTATTATTAAAGCCCCCTTTCCCCCTTGCTCTGTATTCGTGTATTCTCATAAATTTCTCTTGGTCAAAAAAACAAAGTATTTATTTATTTATAATTCAAAGAAACTCATCTTTGTTTGTTTATTACTACCACTTTTTTGTGTGTGTGTCTTTTTAGGGCTGCACCCAGGGCATATGGAAGTTCCCAGGCTAGGGGTCAGATTGGAGCTATAGCTGCCTGTCTACACCACGGCAATGCAGGATCTGAGCCATGTCTGCAACCTACACCATAGCTCACATCCACTGAGTGAGGCCAGGGATCGAACCCACATCCTCATGGATCTTAGTTGGGTTCGTTACTGCTGGGCCACCACAGGAACTCCCTGTTTGTTTTTGGTTTTAAGTTGTAATTGCTGTACAATATTATATAAGTTGGTTTTGTTTTCTATTTTTCACTTCCTACTTATTAATTTCTTCTTTTGGTTTTACTGATGCTTTGCTCCTAGCTTTCGGTTTATTTTTATATTTCTAGGTTAAGCATAACACTGGTTTGTTTTCTATCTTTCTATTTATTTCCTATCACAAGATAAAGTTACAAATTTTCCTCTAAATACAGCTTTGACTGGGGCAGTTTGGATATATGTGCTTTCATTTCCATTGTCTTTTCAAGGTCGATAATTGCAGTTTCCATTTTTGCTCTTTTTTTTTTTTTAACTCAAGAGACCTCAAAAAGAGTTCTGTTTTCGGGTATTTAGGGTTTTGGTGGTGTGGTCACTTGCTATTCATGCATGGATAGTTTTACTGCATTACCATCACTAAATGAAGTCTATACGATTTTGATCTTCTGGAATTAATGTTCCTTTTTTATGGTCTAGTCACATAATGATCAATTTTTTTGAAATGTCCCATGAACATTATTTTTCTCTTGGTAAGTAAAAATAAGTATTTCCATAAGTATTTCATATAAATCTAAGTTTTAACTACATTATTTCTAGCCTCCAAGTTATTCATTTTTCTATTTCATGTGTCAAAATTATTACTAAAGTATGGTAGGTAGTCTCCCACTTTAATTCTAATTTTCCTAACCTCTGATGTTTTAATAAATTTGGTTCTATATATTTAACTACTCCTTCATTCATTAAAAGTAAAAATTTATGCCTACTAAGTCTGTACTATTTATCAGCCTAAAACAAGTCTTATTTAATGATTTTTGTCACATCCAGTATGTTTATTAGTTTAACTAGCATGAGGCTTTGAAACAAGAGCAGATAAAGATTTAGTTTAACTAGCATGAGGCTTTGAAACAAGAGCAGATAAAGACAATATATATTCCACAGATATTTTGTACTTGTTATTTTAATGTAGTGAATGAAACTACTCCCTGAACATTTAAGAACAAGTAGTGCGCAGCCACTTCTCCGCCCCTGACGCTTCTCTGTGCTCTCAGCTGCATCATTAAGGGCGCTATTTAATACCCGCTTCTCTCCATGTGCTTCCCCGGACCAAAGCGGATGACCGTCTGTCGCCCTCTTACTGTCAAAGCACATGCTGTCGAGCTTTATGTGAATCTGTCTGGGAAACTGACTTCCCAGTCCCCACATACCGAGGTCCTGGAAGACAGATGTGATTGAGTCCCTGAAGCCTAGGCCAGTATAAAAATGAAAAGATCAGAAAACCAGTGTAATGGAAAAGAGCTGTGGTTTTCTTTTTTTTTTTTTGTCTTTTTGCCGTTATGTAGAGCCACACCCGCGGCATATGGAGGTTCCCAGGCTAGGGGTCCAACAGGAGCTGTAGCTGCCGGCCTACACCACAGCCACAGCAACGCGGGATCTGAGCCATGTCTGCAACCTACACCACAGCTCACGGCAACGCCGGATCCTTAGCCCACTGAGCGAGGCCAGGGATCGAACCCGCACAACCTCATGGTTCTTAGTCAGATTCTTTAACCACTGAGCCACGAAGGGAACTCCCAAGAGCTGCAGTTTTAATCATGATCGGCTGCAGAGTGGATCCTCTCAGACAGAACCTGCGGGATCAGATGCCCCCAGGAGCCTTAGGGAACCCATGCATATGTGGCCTCTAAAACAGCGTGGAGTCAGAATCCATGCATGCTTCCATCAACAGCATTTAGAAGTAAAACAGAAACACTTTCCTGGGAGAGTTTCTAGCCCCCTGCATAGACTCTCTGAAATAGATTCCAGAACACGATGAATTTCAGCTCCCTCGAAATTAAAGTACCACACACAAAGCACTTCTTAAGCCCCAGAAGAAGGATGACCCATAAATGCGGGACGGCACGGAGACAGGAAATCTAAAGCAGCAGTCACAGTGGAACAGATGAGAGAAGAGCAAACAGCAGTTTTCTCCTTCCCTCTGAAATAATTCAGGAAGTCTTTAGAGCTAGCTCAGCTATGCCATCAACTGACATCCATGTTATTCAGAAAACATCAGAATTGAAAATATGTAAACTGAGATTTCTTGGCTAAAGTGTTGCAGACAGTTCTAACATTGCCCCTCATTCACGCTTCTTCCTTTGTTTCCCAGGTTTTTCACTCGAGCCACCGTATTCTTCAAGCCCGGAGTCTGGTTAGAGCTTTTACAGAGTTTATCTGTGGTGTGGTTATCCTACATTAAAAATAAGTGATAACCATATTACATGCCTAGCAATAAAGAAGAGCACGATTTTAGTTAGCTCCAGGATGCTGCAGTTACATCCTATGGCTATTTTTTTATAGAATGTATTATTAATTGCACCAAGGGCAACTGTACTCACTAATAATTGAAGAGAACTCCCACTGTGGTAAGAAAAAAAAAAGGATCAGTGGTAGTAGTAAGGCAATTTCGTGCTTAATTTCCTTCCCTAACATTTTATAAGGGTTTTATACAGACGGTTAGAGCATTTATTTTGACAATGGGGCTGTAAAAAGTAATTTTAAGCCATAAAGGCTATAAACGCATGCCATCTGCAACCTGGCTTGCGTACCAGACTCACCTGTAGAGATACTGAAAGTTCCAGCTTAGCCAGGCTGGGGAAGGTTCTGGTTTAGCCAGGCTGGGACGGTTCCAGCTCAGCCAGGCTGGGAAGGTTCTGGTTTAGCCAGGCTGGGGAGTTGTGTCTTTGCAAGTTCCCTGATTGATTCTGATGCATAACTGGAACTGAGAATCACTTTCCAAGACACTTCAAGTTCCTAAGGGGCCTCAGAATTCAACCTTTTGTCACCTTTTATTTCCAGTAACTTCTATCCACCAGCCTGCTGCCCTCACATGGGCATCAGATCTCACACACATCGTTGAACTTGAGGCATTTAAAATTAATCTTACTATTTTCCCACAGAACACGCTGACCAGTCTGCAGCAACCCTAGTAAACCACGTGACCGTCCTCCAGGCACTGATGCCGGGAGCGGGGCAAGCCGGGGCTCTCTGCTTCACGCCAGTGTTCCACTCCTTCACCTCTTAGTGTTTTTTTTGTATTTATCATCATTTCTCCAATCCCACTGCCTTCAAACAGCCCTTCTACCTTTCTGCCTAGATAACTACCAAGAGTCTGCGGCTCAGGCTCCGTCTCCAAAGCCCAGCTGTGCCCCCCGGACGCCGGTCTGCGCCTCGACCCTGTCACCACCCTGCCTCACCCCCTCCCTCAGGTCACCTCGCCCGCGTCACTCCCCCCAGCACCACTTCTGCCTTAATTTTGGCGAATTCCACACTTGCCAAACTCTGCCTTTCCGTTCTTTTCCTTGTTTCCTTCAATCACGAACCTTCCGCCGGGCCTCACAGCCTCAGTCCTGCGATCGCGGCCTGGATCTGGTCCTCCAGCAACGGCAGCCCCTCCAAAATCGCTGGCTCCCCCCTCCTCACAGTCATCACCCTCCCCAGAGCACCCCCAGTCCCCCGATGCTGCCCCCTCTTCTCTGTCTCTGCCGCCCACATGTCCACTTGACTCCCTTTGCTCGGATGGGATTTGGGAATCAATCCTTCTCATCACTCGGTTCACACACCCTCAGTTCTCCCTGTGTTTAACTGAAGGACAGCTGATGAACAATGGAATATGAATTACAAGTGTACAGTACCGTGATTCACAATTTTTAAAGGTTATATTCCATTTACAGTTATAATAAAATACTGGCTACTAGAAAATATTGTGTCATACAAGATATCCTTGCAGCTTATTTGATACCTAAGAGATATCTAGAGTTCGGCTCTCTAAACCCCCTACCCCACACAGCACCTCTCCCCACTGCTAACCGCTAGTTCGTTCCCTATATTTGTGAATCTGCTTCTTCTTTGTTATATTCACTAGTTTGTTGTATTTTTCAGATTTCACAAATGATTGATAACCTAGAGTGTCTGTCCTCACCTGTCTCACTCCACTAAGCATGATACCCTCTAGGTCCATCCACGTTGCTGCCAATGGCAAAATTTCATTCTTTTTATGGCAGAGTAGTATTCCACTACCGCAATCATTCTACTTAATCTCCTGGCAGCATTTGACCTAGCTGTTTATTCTCTCCTCTTTCACATGCCTTATTCTTCATCTTGGCTTCTAGGTCGATTCTCTTGCTTGAATTTTCTGATCTATCTTTATTCAACTTCTTTGGCTGGTTCCTCACTTTCTCTCCATCCTGGTAGTTTGGGAGAGTTCCAGAACCGAGTCCTGGGCCTCGTCTCCTCTAGTCAACATCTCCCTCATAGATGACTTCAGCCAGACCTCTATGCCCACAACTCGCACATTTGTATCTCCAGTCCAGCCACCTTTCCTAGACGCCAAGCTCCCATGTCCAGCTTCCTGGTCTGTTTCCCACTTGACTCACTAATGAGCAGTTGCAACTTAACACACCCAAAACTAAGCCCCTAATAAGTCCTTTCAAACTCACTTCTCCTCTATTCTTTCTCAGGCCAAAATCTTGATTCCTCTCTGTCCTTCACACTCTACGTTCATTCATTAGTTAATCCTGCTGGGTCTACCTGCAAGCAACCCAGAACGCAAGCACTTCTCATTGCCTGCACTGCTGTCACTCTGCTCCGAGCCACCGTCAGCTCTCGCACCAGCCATGTCACTGCTCGCCCCAATTCCACGCTTCCCTGCTACAGTCTGTTTTCTGTATGCCGGCCAGAGGGATGCTTTCTATTCCGAAGTCTATTATTACCTCTTTGCTTAAAACCTTTTAATGGCTTCCATGTTTCTCTGAGTAAAAGTGACAATGGCTTCTAGGGCCTTCCAATCGGCCTGCCATCACCTTTCTGACCTCATCTGCTACTTTCCCACCTCCACCGCAGTCCCACTGCCCCCGGCTAGTACCTACGCGCATGGAACATGTGCCTGCCTCGGGACCTCCACACCTGCTGCTCCACCGCCCAGATGCCCTTTCCACGGCTCGCTGCCACGTCTCTGACCTTGACTCCTACATCAGTTTCTCAGTGATGCCATTCTGCTTTCCACGTCTATGCTCTTTCCACGCTTTGTTCTCCTCCTGACCACTAATGGCTAACGTACTCTGTAACAAATTAGTTTATGTATCATTTTCCTCTTGCCAGCGTGGAAGCTCAGCAAGGGCAAGCGTTCGTGTTTTGTTTGGTTCTCAACTGTATCCAGGTTCCCAGGTCGGTATGATACCTGGAACCGAGCCTGGAACACAGGAGAGGTTCAGCGAGCGTCAGATGAGTGAGTGAACGGCAACTCTGACCACAATCTCTCCGTATACGCTCAAGCTGCCTTCAGAGTCGTCTAATTAAGAGACAAATCTGCTCGCTTGATTTTTTTCAGGTTAAAACCCTTCGGGGGGCTGCGGGGCCATAGGTGATGCAAAGTGAGATGTCTCTAGTGGCCGGGCATGGCCCTAAACGTGATTAAGTAAAGTTTACGTGTGTGAGGCGGGGCAGACAGGAACAGTGAAAAGTGCAAGACTGGCCTGAAGGCATTTGACTCAGTTAATTTAAAGAACTGTACCTGCCACCTAGCAGCCCCTGTATATAGAATTAACCACCCCCACAGCACGGCTTGGTAGGCACCAGGCAGGCCTGCCATGCTCACTTCCTCCTGGGCCCTGTAACATCAGAGCAAACAGTCTGTGCATGTCTCCAAACTCAGCAGCTGCTATGCAACTGAACACGTTGCTTTTTCATCACCAAGTAAACAGGCAAGGAAGCCCAATGTCACTGTTGGCATAGTCTGAAATTCTATCTGGAACCCAGATGTTGGAACCAGATGACCCAACTGGCTAAAGGCAGTCTTACCGCTGTGTGGGGTAATCACACTGGAGTTTCAGGGTGACACGGCTGGGGATCTGAAGAGGTGCTCTTACGAGCAGGGACTCCAACTATCAGCGAGAACATCACCACCAATTGTGCTTTTTCCCTTGAGGACCCGGGAGCCGTGGGCAGGACTCACAGAACCTCCCGCGTCCCGAAACCTCCCGGGCAACTCTGCCCAGAAGGGAGACGACCCTCCGGGCTCAGCGCAGCCAACTGCACTTCCTTCCAGAATCTGCACCAGAGCGCTCCCGCCCCACGTCCTCTGCGGGACACGGACAGCAGCAAGCCAGGACTTCATGATCCGAAGACCCGTGTTTACTCAACATTCCCAGTAAACGCTCCACCGACTATCAGCAAAGAGCCATCCTCTCCCGTCTTAGAACACCTGTAAATTCCTCAAATGTCCTTCCCAACCGCACATCCGAGCAAAGCGCGCCACCCAAGCGCCAGCTTCTCCAGGAATCCTCTCCTGAGATCCTCTCGAAGCGGCGAATTACTTCTCTCCTATTGTCTCGCACTGTATCCACTACATAGCTCCCTTTGATCTTTATTTTATTAACTGCAATTACTGCTGAATCTCAGTTCCACAGGGGCGGTAGCCACGTCTAATGTATCTTAGAGTCAGTGATGCCTAACCTGGTCCCTGGCGCTTGAGAGGCACTCCATGGATGTTTTTTGAATTGAATTGAATTAAAATCAGAAGAGGGATCAGGTCACTGCGGCTATTACAGTAAAGTGCCAGGAGGAGAGGGGAGTTGAAAAGAGGGAAAGGAAACAAAGAAAGCAAGACCCAAATTATATAACAATGCTTTTTTTCATATTTCACATAAATAAAGGCAGTACTTTGCACTGCAAAGAATGTTACAATGAATTCCTATTTCTTTCTTTTTTTTGAGGCCCGCACCTGTCCCTGTGGCATATGGAAGTTCCCAGGTTAGGGATAGAATTGGAGCTGCAGCTGCTGGCCTACACCACAGCCACAGCAATGCAAGATCCGAGCCGCATCTGTGACCTACACCACAGCTCATGGTAAAGCCAGATCTGTAGCCCACTGAGCAAGGCCAGGGATCGAACCCGCATCCTCATGGATACTGATTGGGTTGGTAACCTGCTGAGCCACAACAGGAACTCCTGAATTCCTATTTCTTCATGCACGCCTAACATGTTAGAAGGCAGTCTGGTGTGATGGGTTGATTACCGTCAGACAACTTGAGTTCACTGACTCTACAGTGCCCCTTCCATAGCTAATTCGACAGACTAGTTATGGTCCAACTAATGAAAATCAGTAAGAAAACCATTAAGATTCTCAAAAATTATACATGGCAGAGAATAAACATAAACAATTCACATAACAGGAAATATAAACTGGCTTAAAACACTGAAAACGTTCAGTACTACCAGCAAAAAAATACAGGTTGAAACAACCAGACAGCCCATTAAAACCTGTTAAATTAGCTTTTCTTCACATTACACCACCTAACGGTAGCAGGCTGACTGCTGATATGTAGCGGGACTAACTGCATAGGTATAATGGAAAATGATCAGAACCCATTGGTGATAATTAATTATTAAGAAATTTCCCCAAAAAGGGAGTGGGAAGTTACAGATATAAAATATTTCCTTACAGTAATGAAGAATTAGAAAGCTAGAAAGGCCCCCAAAGAAACGGTGAGTAAAAAAGATTTGTCTACCCTTTGGGATAAAGTCATCGCGACAATCATTTCATCCAAAATTATAAAAACAGAAATAATTGCAATATTTCCTGAGCATTTTCTATATGGCCAGTACTATAAAAAGTATTTCACAGGCATTATGAGATACATATTAATGTGAGGTTGCTAGATTTAGCAAATAAATATATAAGATGCAAGTTCAATTTCAATTTCAGATAGACAGTGGATCTCCGTTGTCTATCTGAAATTGGAATTGAACTGGGCATCCCGTATTTTATTTGGGTAACAGCACTCCATTTTATTCATGAGAAAACTAAGACACGGAGATTAAATAACTTTCCAGGGTCACACAGCTAATAAGTGGTGATAAACTGCTAAGTTTACAAAAAAGCAGAAGAGTAAATTTTGTCTCTGAATGATTATAAGCATACCTCATTTTACTGTGTTTTACTTTATTGCACTTTACAGGTACCGCTTTTTTATTTATTACAAATTGAAAGTTTGTGGCAACCCTGTTATCAAGGGAGTCTACTGGATCTTCCCATCTTCCTTCCTCCCTTCCTTTCTTCCTTCCTTCCCTCCTTCCTTTCAGCTGCAGTCTGTGGCATGAAGAAGTTCCTGGGCCAGAGACTGAACCCATGCCATAGCAGCAACCGAAGCCACCACAGTGGAAATGCCGGATCCAGGACCCACTGCACCACAAGAGAACTCTGATTGGGTCAGTTTTCTTGCTCATTCATGTCTCTGTGTCATATCCTGCAATTCTCCCAATATTTCAAACTTTTTCATTATTATGATATTTGTTAGAGTGATCTGCGATCTTGGGGTTACTATTGCAAAAAAATTACAACTCACTGAAAGCTGAGATAGGGGTTAGAATTTTTTGGCAATACAGTATTTGTAAATTAAGTAATGCACTTTTTCTTTAAGCATGATATTATTGTACACTTAAGAGACCACAGTATGGTGTAAACGCAACTTCTACATGCACTGGGAAACCAAAGAATTCATGCGTCACTTTACTATGGTGGTCGGGAGCCAAAGCTACCATAACTCGAAGGTACGCCTATATAACTAGGCTCATAGGCGAAGGAACTCTGGACAGGTGGTACCTACCACCACAAAACCCACCTACTGAGCAATACTTGAGGGCTTACTCTCGGTGCTGGGCCACATCAGCCGTCCACTGCCATTTTATAGGTGAATGAAATGAAGAGTTAACTATTTGGCTCAAGGTTGTAGAGCTAGTAATGGCAGAATCAGATTCTGTCCCCAAAGTTCCTGCTTATTCCATTTTGTCATCCTGATTTCTTGGGTAAGATTTCTTTTTTTTTTTCTTTCAAGGATAGCTCTCTTTTTTATAATTATTCCATTAAGTATTCACTGCATATGTATATTCGACTTTTTCACAGCATTACCATTTACTTCTTTGGATAGGAACACTTGAGGTCTATTCTCTGAACAAGCTTCGATATGATACGTTATTGTCCACAAAAATCGTATGCTGTACACTAGGACTCCAGAACTCTATCAGTGTTGGTATAAACATCTTTGTGCGATAAAACACATGCACGAGGACACAGGAACATCTCACGGAGATCTGCAAGACGTCATTAGAGTTTGCCTTGGTTTAAAGCCATGCTTCGAGCCAACCCAATTTTAAAGAAAAAGCTGTGAATGATTATGGGTTAAATTGTGATTTCATTTAGAAAGGAGAAATATACCCTCCACATTTAGCATTTTGAAAGTGAGACAACCCCCCCCCCCCAGGCTGCCTCTCACTTAGCTCCCCCCTTTCTCTATGTATTTAAGCACGTGAACTAATTCCCTCAAGCAAGTTCCTTAGGAAGGGACTGTGAATGCTTTTAAGCTAATCACATGAGAAAACACACAGGCACACACAAACACACAAGTGCCAAAGGAATGCCTCTGCCACACACATGACGGGGACCTAGCTGTCAGTCTAGGTCTTCTGTGCGAGTTTAGCCCACATCAAAAGGTGTGTGCTTTTGTTTATCCTGAAAGAGGCAGCTGGCCACAGGGCCGCCTGTGATGGCTTTCCCATAGTTTGCTTTTGTTTTTCCCTCTTGATAATTACCTCTGACTAAACCACTCACCGGTCCATGTAGAGGAATCCTGCAGAGATGAAAACACACTAGTTTAAATAAAATATTTATGAAGAAGCCCTAAAATGTCACTGAAGTAAATGCAAAGCAGATCTTCACATATTGTGCGTCCAATATGCCACTCAGTCCTCAGAAGACGTGCTAGTTCCTGATTGCAATTAACATTAACATTAATTTTTAAAAATGAATCCCATTGTGCATAATCACACCAAAGTCTATTCATAAAAATCCAGGGTTTTAGGGTTGATTTTTCTTTGGATTATCTTTGAAAATCTCAATTCGGGCTGATGTTTATTCTTGATTATTTTAGAAATTTTTCCTTAGAAACTGTATTTAATGATTACTTTACATGTATATATTTTCATAAGTTATTTCACTCTAAATCAATATAAAGTGACTTCAGTGATGGTTCATCTTATAGCCTTTTGATCAAACACTCTGGACATGATTTTCTCAATTTGTTCTTTTTTTCCTCCAAATGGAGTGGATAAAATAGATTTCCAGGATATTTTTTAAAGAGTCAACAAGATAAAAATTGGGGGTAATACTGCTAAAAGAAAGGGAAGAGTCAGTTGGTTGATCTGGGCAGTAACTCAACAAGGTAATGGCCAAGGTAACACATGAACATCTTTCCTAATTCTACAGAAAAGAAATGCGAGCTGAGCTGAGAAGGTGTAGGTTCACCCTTCTCTTGCTGGCCTTCCACTTGGATGCATGTTAGAATCAGCTGAGGAACTTATATAAAAATAAACTGATACCAGGCCCCATCCCCAGAGATTCCAATTTAATTGTTCAAGGTGGAGCCCACTGGCAGTTTCTTGTTTCATTTTTGTTTGTTTGTTAGAGCTCTCTGGATGTTTCCAATGTGACACCAAGTTGAAAACCAATGGTCTAGAAAAAGCCTTTCCTGCCTTTCCTGCACAGGGTTGATGTCCACTTAGAAAGAAGGCTCATCACTGATGCGTTGTAAAGCGCTCCTTACACCCCGACCAGGTAGGGACACACGAAAACGAAGACTGAAATCTCGAGAAATATGAAGCTGGAATGGCGATGGAAAACTAAGGTCCTGAATAAAGAATTCATAACCAAAATGCTAAGCCACGTCCATTGACAGATGAATGAATAAAGAAGATGTGGCATTTCTCTCTGAATATGATGGAATATTACTCAGCAGTAGAAAGAATGAAATAATGCCATCTGTGGCAACATAGATGGACCTAAGTGAAGCAAGTCTTACAGAGGAGGACAAATGTCAGAGGATGGCACTTATATGTGGAATTTAAAAAAATGATATAAATGAACTTATTTATGAAACAGAAATAGACTTACAGATACAGACATAGAAAACAAAACTTACCAAAGAGGGAAGGATAAACTATGAGATTGCGATTAACAGATATACACTATTATATATAAAACAGATAAACAGCAAGGATCTACTGTACAGCATGGGAACTACAGTCAATATGCTGTAATAATCTGCAGTGGAAAGGAATCTGAAAATGAGTGAGTGAGTGAGTGTGAGAGTGAGTGTGTGTGTGTGTGTGTGTGTATCTGAATCACTTTGCTGGACATCTGAAACTAACATGACATTGTAAATGCATAGAATTTAACCTGCACCTAGAGATTAAATCCATTATAGAAACAGAACAGAGAAAGGACATCCAAATGTAATAAACCTAGGAAATTTTTTTGACGATGACTCCTAAATTCTTAGTATATCTGGTGTGTTTACCTAGAAGCCACTCTTAGACTCAACTCTTTTAAAAATGGAACCCATGGCCTGAGGCTAGTTTAGCTCTCTGTGCTTCAATCTGGTTCACATATACCAGTCTCTTTAGCAATGCTTCTCGGGCTCTAAGGTGCCCACGAATCACCTGAGGCTCTTCCTAAGACACAGAGTCCCCTCAGCAGATCTGGGGTGGGGCCCGAGAGCCTGTATTTCTAATAAGCTCCCAGATGCTCCTGATGCTGCTGGTGCAGAGCTGAACCCTTTGAACAGCAAGGTCTTAGAAGTTATTATGAGGATTAAGTGGAATGACCTACATCAACTGCGTGCAGATGTGGCTGGCACCCTTCAGAAGAAAAGACTTCTAAGGAAACTAATAAAGCCTGATTAAAACCTAGCAATAACTTGACCCAATCCTCTTTTTCAGATGTGGAAACAGCAGGATGAGAAAGCGACAGTCGCTACACCCTAACAGCCCAACGGAGAGCAGACCAATTCTTTTCTGACTGCAAATGGCACGGTCAAGATCAATGAGTGGAAGTTGGAGTTTTTCATTCCATGTCAGGAAACACCTTTTTTTTTTTTTTGTCTTTTTGCCTATTCTAGGGCGCACTCATGGCATATGGAGGTTCCCAGGCTAGGAGTCTAATCGGAGCTGTAGCCGCTGGCTACACCACAGCCACAGCAATGCGGGATGCGAGCTGTGTCTGCAGCTGACACCACAGCTCACGGCAACGCCGGATCCTTAACCCACTGAGCAAGGCCAGGGATCAAACCCGCAACCTCATGGTTCCTAGTCGGATTCGTTAACCACTGAGCCACGACGGAAACTCCACCAGGAAACTCCTTTTAAAAATAACTGCTGTCCTACAATCCACTCTTCAGAGAGGGTTAAGTCCCCAGTTACAAACTATTATGAGCACTGACCAACAGACAATGTCAAAGAAGACTTCCCTGCTTAAGGTCACTGATGAACTAAGAGACACGATACATCTAGTGTGTACAAATCTGTTTTTTAAATAAAACAAAAACCCCATTACCTTCCTCCCCACTCCAATTCTGCTCCTTCTGAAGTCCTGCCCTATGCAATCCAGGGCACTGCTTAGGTCAAAAAGCCCTGGGATCATCTTCAACTCCTCTCACCCCTCACAACCATTCTATCAACAAACCCTAGCGCTGTATCTTCAAACTGTCTGCCACTCCCTCTGTGTGAATTACCACAGTAGCCTGCTAACAAGCTTCCCTCTCTTTACCCTTGACCTTCAACTGTTTTTTCTTAACACAGCAGCCAGGGCCTTGCCACTTCCCTGTTCAACCTCTTCTCATTCAGCGTAAAAAACCAAAGTCCTTACGAGGGTTTAGAAGGCCCTACATCATCTTCCCCTCCTACTAAATGCACTTCTTATTCTCTCTTATTCACTCGGCACCGGCCACCCTTGAACTCAACTGTTCCTTGAGTCACGTCAAGGGCGTGCGTCTCAGGACCTTTGCACATGCTCTCCTCTCTGCTGTGAGGGCTGTCTGCTTAGATTCACACGTGTATGCCCAACACCGCCGATACCTGAAACGAAATGACACCTACTGCTCTCTATAGACAACTGCTCACCCTCAGCACATTACTCTCCATAGCTGGTACAGATGCAGGACCGGGCAAGGCATTCCAGTTGCAATCTATCTATGACTCAGCTTCATTTTTAGAAATCACAGTTTCATCAACTCCTCTCCAATACGAAGTTAGGGAAGACGAGGGGCTGTACCCCCACATCAGAGTGCGGCAACTGCCTGGGTAAAGAGTAACCTTGCAAATCACCCCCTGGCCAGGCTTATCCTAGATGTGGGGTCACTTGGCTCTGTTTCTTCCTTTTAAAACCAATGTTCCTCAGTTGGGCTTGAGAAGACCTAGCTACCAAGGGTTAGCCAGGGATGCACAATGGAGAGAGAGGGTTGAAACATGGCATTCCGGGGGTTCCTTTACAGACAAGGAAGTCACCAGTTTACAGAGATGGCCCTCTCTGGGGACCCACATCCCTGGGCTGCTGCCGGGCATCGCTGCTCTGATTCCCACCACACAGCAGCAAGGGCACCACTCACGGCACTGGGCAGTGCAACCACTCTAACCACTCAGCTTTTAGGGCTGGAAGTTAAAGGCACTCTTGGCTTAGACAACTAAGTGGCTTCAGAGGGATGGAGATAAATGCATCTAATGTTAAGAGTTAATGACAGGCCAGAGGCGGGAGGTGGGGAGAGGAGGGATTCTGGCCTGAGCTGAAATGCCCTGGAAGAGGGTGTGCTCCGCCCGTCGCTGGCTGCAGGCTGGGTTCCTCCGACCCTGCACCCACAGCCCCCTCCCCAGGCCTGCCTCACGCACAGGCTACTTCCTGGTCCAAACTAAAGATCCAGAGGGTCGTGGGGCTACCTCCAAACCATCGTGCCTTAGTTTCAGAAAGCAAAGCAGTGCTTTCAGGATTTCAAAGAATAGCACATCACTATCTGTGGCTTTTTCTCAGCCAAGGGCTCAGATGTGTCTTTTGTAAGCAGTCGTCCCTGGGAGTGATCCTTCCAGAGCAGAGAATGAGGAAAACCTAAGAGCACGGAATCTAGCTCGTGGAACAAAAGGAGCAGAAGCGCAAAATGAGCCCCAAAGACGTGGAGTGTTAGGCATGCAACTCAGCAAGAGGCCTCATCCATCCTCTCTTATTACTGCAGATAACAGCGGGAACTCACAGGCAAACAAGTGGCGAGTTTCAACACTAAAACCTGCGTTGGATGAAGCAAGCTAGATAACCTTCTTGTTCCTGCTGCTTAAAGACAGAACTTCTCCCTCTTAGGACATCACCCTGGGCCCCCAGGTCATGAAATGAGGTGTCCTCATTTGTGTTTGCAGTCTGTGCAGCGCGTGGCTCCAGCACAAAGTCACACAAAGGCTAGGCATTACACCTCTGGGAAAACCGTTTGAAATCAACAGTATTTCTTGACTTAAGTCTCCACTTTGAAGGAACACATTAGTGATCATCCCATAAGCTTAATTAATGCAACCACAGCCAGCGGGGAACAATGATCTTTCTTTTTCAATTAAAAAAAAAAAAAGCCTTTGAGCAGGGAAAGGCTGATATAAACTTTTAATAGATGACTTCACCCCACAGACCCATTTAAAATATACCACCAAGGAAACGCTATTTAAAGCAGCCTGTGTACACCTGTTTATGAATCCAATAATTCTCTAATTGATCCTTGGGGTGTATGGATTTTTACATAATGGATTAGCTTAAAATGAGCCAAAATCGCACCGAAAAACCTGCACAGCAATAGCTCCTTTCCAATATTCATACAGAGACACATCCTGAAAAGGCCATTTTCTTACCCATCTTTAACAATCCAGCCACAATATGCTTTTTTCCCTAAGTACTTAGGTTCAGAGACTATTCGAGAAAATGATTCCTCAAGGTGAGAAGAATCTCAGGTAAACAAGTGGAGAATCTTCCAGTAACCAGCGCTGGATGACGAGACACAGGAGGGAGGCCCGAGACCCCCCCGGGGGGCGGGGGAAACGGCTGCACTAAAACTCCCTCCTCCAACCTTAATTGGTCCAAGGCCAAAATAAATGAACTTTACAAAGTTAGGAGCTTCGCAACTTTCACGAGGAATAACTGCAGGTGCACAAGCCGTGACCCGCCAGCCCCTCGACTTCGCTGTGCCCGGCGGCGGGAGGTGGTGGAGCCGCGCGCCCAGGCCCAGGCCGCCTCCACGCCCAGGGACCCGCAGGGAACGGGTCCAGGCCCGGCTGCCCAGGACCCAGAGCGCCTGGTTCTCGGCCCAACGCCGGCTCCCGCCCCGCTCTCCTCACCCCGGATCAAGGAAAGGAAACGGGCGGTCCGGGGAGAGGGTGCGAGCGCCTGGCGGGATTGAGCCCGAGCCCGGGGCCGTCCCCAACTCCCAACTTCCCAGAGTTTCCTGGGCTCGCGTTCCCCTTCCCACGGCTCGCGAGGCCGCCGCGGCCTCCCCGCGCCTGGAGCGCGGAGCCCGGGAAGTGGCGCGCTGAGCTCAGAGCTCGGGAGTCGTCCCCAGGAGCCCCGGCGTCCGGAGCGCAGGTAACGGGCGTGGTCCCTCCGAGCTCGCGCCAGCCCACCCCGACTCGGCCTCCGCGCAGCAGCCTCAGCCGGGGTCCCCGCCCGGGTCCAGCATCAGGCCACCGGGCGCCGCTTCCCGATCCCCGCCCCTAGGTCGGTGGTCACCCGTCCTCCTCCCTCCAGTCCGCGCCGCTCTCCAACCCCAGGCCCCGGTGCGGCGCCAACTCCCAGCCCGGGGCCCTCCGGTCGCGCCCGGCAGCGGCGGCGGTCCTCACCTGGGTCGCGGAGCCTGGGTCTGGCGCGGTCCCGCAGGTGGTAGATGAAATCCTGGCAGCTGTCGTGCTCCAGGGCCCCGCGGGCACAGAGCTCGGCCAGCAGCTGCAGCGCCTGGTGACAGAGCGCGTCCCTGGCCCCGGGCATCGCCCCCCCGCATCCTCGCACCGCGCCGGGCAGGCGGGCGCGGGAGACAACCCTCCGCCTGCCAGCTCAGAGCGGCTGCCTGCGGGCCGTCCGCGCTCGCCGCCAGGGACCCGCCGAGAAACCGTCCGAGCCCCAGCCCCGGCCGGCCCGGCCTCCCACCGGTTGCATGCAGCGCTGGGCCAGCCGGTCGGCCGGTCGGGCTTCTCGGTCTCCCACCCGGCCCCTCCGTCCCTCCCCCGGCACCGAGCAGGGGCGGCGCCGCACAGCCCCGTGCGCCTCTCGGCTCGCGCTCCGCCCGCCACTCGCGGCCGCCGGGAGGCGGGGCGGGTCAGGGGTGCGCGCCGCGGGGTGGGATCCCTGCGGCCCCGGGCGGAGCGCGGGCCGGGGACCGGGGCGCTCGCGGACCCGCAGAGGAGCGCGGCGCTCGGCTCGGGACCTCGCGCTCAGAGCGGCCGCGCCCAGGTCTGGCGGGGGCGCGCTCCGTCCCGAGGCAAACCCCCACCGTCTCCGACCGCCCCTCGCCGCGGAAGTTCAAAGCACGCCTTTGGGTGCGTCGCGCGAACGGTGAGATCTGAACCCCACCGGGACTGGAGAACCGAGGCTTTGAACTTGAAAAGCGCTGTCTGGACACAAACCGCGGGCCTAAAGATGCTAGACGCCCGGACGCGGGGTCTGGGGCCAAGGTTCGCCGTCGAAGGGAAGATTTCTCAAGCACAGGGCATATTCTAGCACCCTGGGGACTCGGAGAAGATGGAGAAGATGGAGGTTCTCAGATCAGAGCTAAGGTCAAATAGATGGCTCTTGAGAAAGACGCTAGGACTTAGGGAGCTTCGTAGATTCTGGCCGGTTTTCTAAGCAACCGATTGGAACACCCAGCAAGGAAGAGCATCAGGGAGTCTGGGATGTTTGATGGGGAACACTGGACACCTTTCATACCCACCTCTTCTAGGCAATATGCCTAGAAAGTGTGTGTGTGTGTGTGTGTGTGTGTGTGTGTAGCACTGTGCCACAAGTCTTTTAACTAATCCATAATCTCATTTAATTCCCTCCATAGCCCAACAAGGCCTCTATAAACTGTCAACCCCATTAACCAGATGAACCCGAGACTTAGGAAAGGTGCACCTGCCCAAGTTCATTCCTGGGGAGGCAGGGAATCTTGACTTTCTTTTCCCCTTTACTTAATGCCAGTGTCCTGCTCTAAAACAGTAGGATCTGTACAACTGACGCTCTTAGCCACAACGTCGTGCTGTTGCTAGGGACATCTCTGAGCAAATCCTGTTGTGCCGAAAGGTACTTCAGAATGTTGTGTTCACCCAGCAGATTAGCTCTGGAATACCGCTTTAAATGATGCTGAGCCCTCAAGGACTTTACATCAGAACAGCAGAGAAAATGCAGAGTTGGAAAGGTAAAGCTAACTTCAGAGAGCTGGGAAAAGGCAAGCAGACTCCTTGCCTTAGGAAAATTAGCAGGGAAAATAAATTTACCGAGAGCCTTCGGAGGGGGTGGAGCAGAAGCTGGTCTTTGAAAGGTGGGAACTCTTAGAGAAGCAGGGAAAGGTCATGTGATAGTGGAGGTGGCACCAGAGTGTGGGTGCTGGGGCCTGGGGTAAAGCATGAGGAAATAGTAACATTGACATGACTATGCCAGAGAGGAACTGAGAGCAGTTGGTTCACTTCAGAGGTTACTTTGATAAGCCAGGCAAGATACCATGAGGGCCGAGATCAGGCCAATAGCATTGCTTGACTGCCAGGAATATCCAAATGGGAAAAACATTTCAAGTGTGAACTGACAAGATTGCAACTCATAGAATGAGAAAGAATGAAGGCCATGAAAGTTCCCCAAATGAACCTGAGTCATATGTGGTAAGTCCCTGATGGTACTTAGAACTGCACGCCCAGAGGTTCAGGAGGGAGGAGGGACTGGCCACCATCAAGGAAAGGTGGCTGCCACAGTCGATGAGGAAAGAAAAGCTGGGAAAATGGGAATTTGCCATTCAAAATGCAGCTTAACAAGGAGGCGGAAAGCAATCAGAGCAGAGGAAGATCAGAGGGGAGTCAGGGAGTCAATCAAGAGCGTCAGCCGTCAACAGAATCTCAACAGGAAAAACGAAGACGAGCCCTTTGGATGCAGCACTAAGACTGTCAGGGTTTAGTGAGACCCGCTACTGCGCAGCCAGCGTGCGGAAGCTAACATTCTCGCATTCAGGGCTTCTAATCAGATATACCGCCCTGTGCATGGCTGGGCTGTTATAAAGATGACATAAAACACTTAGAATAGTCTCAGCACACAGTACAGGCTCAACGAGTAGGTACTTCTGTTGCTGCTGCTATAAACCTAAAACAACGGGCTGGGTGCGAAACACAACTTAATTTATTACTTACAACATCCCTAAGTGGTAGATGATATTATTTCTTGTTTTACAGGTGAAGAGAGTAAGATCGGGCGGTTCAATCATCTTCCCAAGGACAAAATGCTCTCAGAGACAGCTGCAGTTCGGCACAGCCTCTTGCAATGACCTCACTGCTCCTTCCACCAAGAAGCCGAGGCTTTTTCCCTTCCCCTTGAACCTGGGCTGACCCGTGACTTACTTTAACCAACAGAACGTGTGCAAGTGCTATTCCAGCTTCAGGATGGTGGCTGGTGGTGATGTGGGGAAAGGAGCCCTGAGGCCCTGTGGGTGGGAATGTAAACAGATGCAGCAACTACACCAAACGGGATGGACGGTCCTCCAAAAATTAGAACTAGACCACTGTATGATTCAGCTCTCCCACTTCTGGGCATTTAACTGAAGGCAATGAAAGCATTACCTAGATAAAATATTTGCGCCTCTATATTCACTGCAGCATTTTCACAACAGCCAAGAAACCTAGGATGAATGGATACAGAAAATGTGTATATTTATATAAACACACACACACACACATATAATGGAATATTATTCAATCTTAAAAAGAAGAGAATACTGCCATTTATGACAACATGGATATGCCTGGAAGACATCATGCTAGTAAATCATTTAGACAGAGTAAAACACACTGCATGGTGTCACTTATATGTGGAACCTAAAAAAAAAAAAGATTCTCATAGAAACAGAGCGAAACGAAGGCTGTCAGGGGTGAGGGTGGATAATATGGGACCGGGGGGTCAAAGGTGCAAATTCTCAGGTCCGAGGACCCAAAGCACGTGCAGCGACTGCGCTTAATAACAGAATATCATGTGTTCGAACCTTAGAGAAGAGCTCTCGGGCATTCTCACCACAAAAAGTTTAATAACAAGTGATGGAGGTGTTAATTAACTTGTTCTTGGTAATCATTCTGAGATGCATGTGTGTACCTCACCTTCACCTACACTTCAAGTATGTGCAACTTTGTATGTCAAGTCTTCCTCCATAAAGCTGGAAAAAATAGAAAGTCCCACGGGTCTTTCACGCTGCGCTTAGACCCTATCCTGACCCTGATCCCAAGACCTACATTCTGCGCTTGGGAGGTGGTTGGGGATCCTTCGGGGCAGAACTCCGTATTATTGGGCACATTCTGTTTGATTCAGCTCCTTGCCAGACAGATGCCTTAGCAAAAGAGAGTAAAGAGCTGACGGGCACAGGGTTCCCGTCATGCCTCAGTGGTCAACAAACCCAATTAAGATCCATGAGGACTCGGGTTTGACCCCTGGCCTTGATCGGTGGATTTAAGAATCCCGCATTGCCATGAGCTGTGGTGTAGGTCGCAGACGGCTCAGATCCTGGGGTTGCTTGGCTGTGTATGGGTAGCTCTGATTCAGCCCCTAGCCTGGGAACCTCCATATGCTGCGGGTGCGGCCATACAAAAAGGACAAAAAAAAATTCACTGGACCAGCAGACAAGAACTAAGGTCAAGTTCTGTGACAACTGAGCTCCCATCGTGGGCCTCAATCTCCTGTGAACTTGGTTCTTCCGTGTTTGTAGATGAAAGAAAAGCCAGTTTTGGACTGAATACTCCACTGTGCCCACCTGTCTGTTATCACTGAACCAAGAAGGAGGTCGTTCTGCCTTGTCTTTAGTCTTCCTTTCTGGGCTGTGTGGGTTCCTTCCCAGTTTTATGGCTGCCAGTGACCAAGTTGTAATCCCAACTTCTTAGAGTTTAAAGAAAGTAGAGGTTGATTAGCTTTGCTACTGAAATGACAGACTTAAAAGAAAGGATTTACTGCAAGGACAGAAGATGATGCTCCGGGGGAGAGGACCGGGCACTCCTGCTTCTCAGCAGATACTCTCAGTTCTCCATCTGCTCATCTTTTTAGAACAAGGCCAGAGAAGAGAGAGGTCAGATTTCCGACTGAGAGAAACTTGGACCTCAATAGCCCCCCTCACCAAATAACTTTTTAAAAAATACTTTCTGTGTCCCCAGAGCTGCTTTTCAAAGCGGCTGATGTCATGCACCCTGCGCAGATCTGGGAACTGGCTGGAGACACGCGGGATGCTGGAAAGAGGAGATGAGGGAGTCCCGAACTGGCTCGGCTGTGTCACAGTGGTCATGGAGCGGCCGAAGAAGTGCGGGAAGGTAGGACTCCAAATAACTGTCACCTTCCGTCCTCACCCACCGCAAGCTTCACGCCCTCCTCGGTGCTGAGAACGGATCCAGAGCAGGCGGAGCTGCGGGCAGGTGCCTGTTTATGGAGAGAAGCAGCTCATGTGCGTGTTTGTGGGCGATAATATTAGCGGAGTGAGGAGCACTTTTCAACAACCCCTTTCTTGATCTTTTTGCTTAGTAAAAAATGGCTTTGACAAAAACCCAAAAACGTGCGCGCATGCACACACACACAGTCGGAAAAGTATCCTCTCCCTTTCATCGCCTTTGCCTCTAGCCTCATTCAGAAGATCACAAGTAGACCACGTGTTTTTCTCAGCCCTAGCTCTGTCTAAAGAACCAGGCTTAGGGTTATCAGCTCAAGAGTTTAGTACTTAATCACATTTAATTAACCAATCAACTCATCAAATGTCTCTTGAAGGTTCACTTAATGCAAGGGTTTTTTTGATACAACTTCTGGGTTGAATACTAAATCTCCATATTTAAGCTTTCTTCTTCTATCTTGCATTCATTATTTAAAACTTCATCCTTTTAGCATTGCTCGTACTTTGAGTTATCCTCGTTGCAAATTCTGACTCTTCTCTCTCATCTC
Organism: Catagonus wagneri; assembly: GCA_004024745.2. NCBI lineage: Eukaryota > Metazoa > Chordata > Mammalia > Artiodactyla > Tayassuidae > Catagonus > Catagonus wagneri. The sequence goes on from PVHT021183549.1 coordinate 1,212,747, forward strand.
TAACCTAACTGCTCTTAATTTTCTTCTTCCCGTAAATTCATTCTGCAAAGCTTTCGTCAGGAAGCAAAGTAGACTTAAGAATTTTAGAGCTCTATTTCAAAGCTGTAATGATCATATTCTGATTGTTTTTACTACAGTTTTTTGAGCTCATGCTATGTGCCAGATACTTTAAAAAGGCTGTAAATAGGTTAGCTCCTAAAATCCCATAACAACCCTACGAGGAGGGTATTTTTATTAACCATCTTCCACTCTTCGACAGAGATAGCACGAGCATCAATATTAAGCAGCCTTTCTAAGGCCGCCCAGCTAGTCGGTGGTAGCCATGGGCTGTGTGACTCCTAACACAGTGACACAGCGCCCCTCTGCAGGTGGGTCCGGGTGAGAGCACAGAGCCCCGGTGCTGCAGCTGAACTGCCCACTGGCCGAAGAGCTCCACCTCCGCTGGAGGCAGTCAGATCTACACCGTGATTTTGTTCTCTGCATATGAGGATGGCAGCGTCTGATCCGTTTGCAGCCGTGTGGTCTTTCCAGACTGGCCATTGGTAGCCAACACGAGCTGAGCAACCACCAGCACTGCATAATGTCTGCTGTGCTTTACGCACTTAGTGTCACTGAATCAGCCATCTGAGAATAGTGTTACCTTCACCCTTTCATCTTTGAATATTTTTAATTTTTACAAAATTCTGTTGAAGTACAGTTGATTTACAAGGTGTTAGTTTCTGCTGTACAGCAAAGTGACTCCATATATTTACATATGTGTTCTTTTCCATTATAGTTTATCACAGGGTCTTGAATGTATTCCTTGTGCTCTACAGCAGGACTGTTATTCAAGACAGAAAAGGAGACGCATTTTCCCAAGTGCTTTATCCTCCTCCATTGTGTTCCTATTTTCCTTCAATCTCCAGCGACATTGAGGCTCAAAGCTATTACATGAAACTTCAGGCACACATGCAGGTTACAATCCAGAAGTTGTTACCTGCAAACAAAGATACCTGGGGACGGAGGGGGAGGCGGGGCGGAATCAGGACAGGTGAGGCTGGAAGATGACCTGAGCCATTGCCTCTGCTCTGAGCTCTGTCTTGGTTTTCTTTCCCGTGGGCTACTCAATTCCGTTTTTCTTTACTGGCATCTCCTCTTGCACCTGACCTCCAGCTGTGGGATGCCCCCAGCTTGATTCCTGGCGCTCTCCTGCTCTGTGTCCCCTGGAGGCCTTTCATTCGGTCCTGGGGTCTCAAATTCCCCCCACATACTGATGGCTCTCAATGCAGATCTCCACCGATGATTTCCGTCTTAGGTCCAAATAAACTGTCTACTTGCTCATCACTTAAATGTGTAACTTCATCCTCACCTCTTTCTGCCCAGCCTTCCTCATTTCAGTACTGAAGTTCAGGTGTAAACTAAGGCATGGGTCTCTTCATCTGTCCCCACTGCTCTCCTGTCCAATTCAATCCACCAGAAGTCTTGTTGCTTTTAGATCTGTAACATATCCCAGTCTGCCTTCTTCTCTCCATTCCCACTCCATTCCCCTAATATAAACCACTGCTACCTCCTGCCCGGCCACTGTCATAACCTCCTAGAGCAGACCGTTGGTTATTCACCCAGAATCGATGAATCCCTGGGGAAGGCTTCATGTTTTGCTCGTAGCTGCCTTCATCCTTCCGGCCAGGTGCTTCAGTGGAGGCTGGCTCCATCCCCGGATCCGGGAGGTAGAGCCTCATTAATCCAAGGCAGCAGCGGTAAAGCATTCTCCTTCCAGCGACCGCTTTCGGAAGGAGCGACTGATCGAATTATGGCCAATGAGACATGACGGAAAGCGGACCGAGAATCCTGAGCATGGCTATTTCCTCCCTCTTACCAGGGGATACGAGGAACGCAGAAGCCTCCTTCTACCTCTGGACACTGTCATGTTGGATCCGATGCCTAGAACTGCCAGAGCCACACCACCAGCCAGAGAGGATGGAACACAGCCCCGAGAGCGCTAGGAAAGAAAGTGGACCCAGGGGCTTTGGGGCGTCCCTCTGCAGACTCTGGTTACATGAGGGAGTTCATTTTCATATTCTTTAAGCCACTTTGAGGCAATGTTTTCTTGATTTCAAAGGCTTCTGTGTCAGTCCAAATTCCTAGCTGCCAATAACAAAGCCCACTAGACAGTTTCAACAAAATGTCCTGGAGTGAATCAGGTTTAGAATCGGGGAGCAAATTTGTGTTACATGAGCAGACAGCGCCAATGGAGACCTCACCGCTCCTGCCACCGCTGGGGGCAGGCACAGCCATCCGCAGTGAAGGAGGCCGAGTGTGACACTGACGGCCAGTAACTTTCCTTCTACCCACCACCGCCCCGCCCCGAAAGCTGAAGCTCCTCCACCACCCCGCCCAGAATCAGTTCTCTGCAGCACCCCTGCTTCATGTCATCACCTCCTGAATCAAAGTCACAGCCACATGGGTCAAAGGGCAGAGCTCAGGCCATCTGCCTTCATCCTAGCTGCAAGGGACCCTTAGAGTTCCTGGCGCCTATCTTGGGGAGGCAGGGCTCGACAAGGGAGGCATATTACCTATTGCTGTGGAACAGATCAGCCCCAAGTTTAGCAACTTAAAACAACAGGCATTTGTTATTTCACGGTTTCTGGGCTCAGGAATCCGAGGGCAGCTTAGCTGGTCGTTGTGGCTTAAGGTCTGTCCTGAGTGGCAGTCAAGTTGCTGGCCAGGGCTATTCCATCTGAAGGCTTGACCAGGGCTGCTTTCAAGAAGGCTTACTGGTTGGCCATTAGCTGGAAGTCTCAGCTCCTTGCCACGTGGGCCTCTCCACAGGGACTCCTGGGTTTTCTTGGGACATGGCAGCTGGCTACCCTGGAGCAAGTGATCCGACACAGAGAGGCCAAGACGGAAGCGCATTCTTTCCCAAGTTCCTCTTAGAAGTGACTTGTCCGTTGCTTACACAAACTACCCCCGGCTACAACGTGGGAAGGACTACACAGGGCGCAAGAACACCAGCGTGTGCGGATCACCGAAGGACATCTCAGAGGCTGGTCACCAGCGGCAAATTCTCCAGACGCAGAAAGAGTTTGTAAAACGAGCCTGAAGGCCAGAAAGCACGGAAAATGCTCTTTAGAGACGTGCTTTCCACTCTTGCTCACATGGAAGGTGAGGTTCTTCTTTCAGGGTAACGGATGGGTCTCTTCACAGCCAGGCCAGCCCTGTCCTCCCCCGGTCACAGCAAGGACCGAAGGGGGCAGCGTCTTTCAAACCTGTGACTTGTTTACGCGTGCAAACATCCCGACGGATTTCCTAAGCAGTCTTCCTTCTTCAAATCTCGTCTCCCACAATCCTTTCTCCTCCGAGCACTTACAACGACCTTTTAATTCACGAATTAAACTGCAGGGGTTGGCTATTGAAACCTCAAACGGCTTCCGGTGGCCCTGGCGCTTAAACCCAAACTCGTCTGACCTATGGTGTAGAAGCGAGCTTCCCTCTAGCCTTCTGACGCCACCTTGGATTTGTGGCCCCCGTGCTCAGTCTGCGCCTGTCACGCTGTTCTCTTTCTGTCCCCCGAACAATCACTTTGTCCCCAGCTCAGGGACGTCTCACTTGTTCCTTCCTCCACCTTAGACATACCTGCTCAGCCGGCCCCTGCCCGCCCTTCATATTTTAGTCTAATCGACACCTCCCTAGAGAAACCTTCTGTATGTTCTATTTCACATTAAACTAGTTCCTTCAGATCACTATTACAGTCCGAAACTTTCTTGCTTATTGTCAAGCCACAAATATTTATCGAACACTTAACTATGTGCCAGACACTGTTCCCGGTACCAAGTACCTGTCTGCTTGCTTTGTGCTCGGGGTCACCCCTCACCGCTCACCTGTCATCGCTGAGAACCCAGAATCCAGGAAAGTGCCTGACACTGGAAGTGTTTCGCGAGTATCAGCTGAGGAGAGGACACCGGTAACAAAGGGCCCACGAGGGCCCGGGTACTCGTGAGAGTACGGACCGCGGCTCGGCAGACACAAAGAACCAGAGTCATCTGTAAGAGCCACGTGAATCCGGGCTTAGTATGCAAGTGAGCAATCTGGACCTGGATAAATTCAAGACTGGGTGGAACCGGAAGAAGACGGCAGGAACTCACTCGGAAACAAAGTCAGGCTTCCCTCTACCGTCATCGTGCTCGCAATGACAGTTCAATCAGCGCAGAGCGCAAGGACAGCTGCCGAAGAGGGTCGTCCCCCCAAAAGTCACGTCCGCCAGAGCCTCCAAAACACAACCCTGTTTGGTCTCTGCAGATGGACTCAGTTAAGATCTAGAGAGGAAACCGTCCTGGATTTGCGGGGGGCTCCTCCCAGGCAGAGGAGAGCACACAGAGCCGTGTGCACAGCAGACGGAGGCGGACACCCGAGCGCTGCACCCAGAGGTCAGGGGACACACCAAGGAGTTGCCAGGAAGCTAGGGAAAAGCAGGGAGCCTTCTTCGCTCGGGCTTCCAGATGCCTTGAACTTGGACTTCCAGCCTCCACAACTGTGAGAAAATAAATTTCTGTTGTTTTACACCACCAAGGCAGTGGCAATTTGTTATGGCAGCCCAAGAAAAATAATTCAACTTCTGTTATTTATTTTTTTTCTGGGCATAAAATAAATGTTCAATAATTCAGCCAGGCACGTTTGGAGCCAACCGTTTGCCCAGCATTTGGCACAGAGCAGATTATTTTTAAAAATTCTTGTAGAAATAAATGTTTGATGATGGGCTGGCCTGGTATAATTTCAAAAAACCCTTAGGAGAAATATATCAAAACCTTTCAACGCTTCTGTCTGTGAATATGAAGGGTCAAAAGCACCTGAGGACTCTGACCTTTTCCTGCTGCGGCTAAAATGCACATGCATTGCCTGTGTCCGCAGAATTATACAAGAGCTGAGGTCAAATGGATAAGAAGACAGAAGGACTTGGAAACGTGTCTGTAATTTTTACGACACGGGTGAAATATTTTTCCTTGAGTTTGTATCCAGGATTTAGTTTTTCACTCCTTGCTTCCTTATGGAATGAATGGAGTCCTGGGCCCACAGCAAAATCACCCAGCCTATTTCAGATGACTTCAGGCTGAGGGACTGAGCACCTCTCGGGTGATTTATGACTCTGACAGCCCTGAGAGCTTTGAAGATGTCTAAGATCAGGTTCCTACCTTGTGGGACTGACAGTCCTCACGTGGGGACAGACAGGTGCTATCTGGTTAAAACACGGGGCCATGGTGAGGTTTTCCATCAAATCGCACAATAACAAAGGATGGAGAGAGAAGCACTTGTCTATTATCTGGCTGTGTGGCCGTAAGAAAGTGACTTTGGATGGCAGCCATCCGTTGCCAGAATGAGTATGTTTGACAAGACGAGGTCCCTCTGGCACTGACAGCATAATGCTGACCTTGGATCAGTGCGCTTCACGTGCATCAGTCTCACTGCCCCTATTAAGCCCCGATGGGGTAGTGACTGAGCGTAAGTCACCTCCCCTCCCGGTCCCCAGGGTGCTGCCTGGGCTGCAGCAGGCATCAGTTAAATAAACGCGTGCTGACTGGCTGACGGCTGAAATTCATCGTCCTCTCCTATTCTGCCATCTCAGAATCAGGTAGAATTTCTTGCCTCCAATTGACTTCAAACGACTGAGTTTAAAGATAAATATTAAATACCTGCAGGGAGCTATTCCTGGCTTAGCACGGTACCCTCGTGAGTCCTGCCAAAGGGCTTGAGAAGGGCTGGCTGTCAGCTCTGCTTTGACAGTAACCTACCAAAAAGCTAACCCTTCCGGACTGACGTAAGCCCCGCCCCCTCCACGATGCTCTGACTTCACACCGTGGATCAGGACCACCACTTGCCCATCTGTGTGAACGTGAACTGAAGATGCGAGTACTTACAGGCAAGCAGAGAGTGTGCGTGCGTGCGAACACACAAAGTGTAAGCGCACACGTGGAGTGTGGCAGCGTGTGCACGCGAGTGTGTGCTGATGACTCCAGGGAAAGCAAGAGTGCCCTACGCTCTACAGAACTCCCAGCCCAGGCGTGAACCAGGAGCCTTCCTCTAAGTTAGCAGAGAACCAGTCGGGGGTGGGGTGTGTGTGTGTCCCTCGTCAGTGCTGGGACCCCCATCTCTACCCCCCGGGTGGGGGAGGATTCTATTCATTGCAAAGCTTGAGATAAAGACGATCTTGGAAAAGCGACCCATCTCAGGTTTGCTTTTAGAGTATTACAAAAAAAAAAGAAAAACAGCTAGCAAGCAAACTTGGTTTTCCTACTGAATAGGTGATGTTCCATTAGAACTGCTGTCTGCAAAGTTATTTTCCACAGACAGTTGTTTTCAGTTTATGACCCGCTCTGCTCCCAGAGGGGCAAGAGCATAAATCATTTGTTTTCCCAAAGAAAAGGCACAACCACAAAATAAAAAGCAAAGGCCGAATAAGCTGATTTTCCCCTCAACTTAAGCCATACTTGTCTGAGTGAATACGGATGAATTAAGGCCCAACAGGGCCAAGGTGGAAGCAGGGCCAAGCCTCCGGAGGAGACTTTCTCCAAGTATTAATATTACGCTGGGATTTTGAGGGAATGCGAAACAGCTTCAGGCCACATCACTAACGCTGTTTCTGGGTCAGGCTGACTCCTGAGGCAAAGGGACTTTTCTGTGCAGGGGAAGTTCAAGTCTTCTTTTCTGGTCCACCAACGATCAGACTCTCCCCTAGCGTTTGCTGTTCTCTGATGAAACCAAGGGCTAGCATAGCACACCCATCTGTGGAACCACTGCTGTTCTAAGCACTTTGACAAGCATAATTCATTGAAGCCTCAAAATAATGCTGTCAGGTAAGTGCTATTATTATCTCCATCTCAAACCCAAGCAGGCTGAATCCTAGAGAGATTAAGTCACTCGCCCAAGGTGAAAGAGTCAGTAAGCAGGGGAGCTGGCGTTTGAACCCAGGTAGTCTAGAACCTAGAGCGAGGCCAGGGGTCAAACCCACATCCTTATGGACACTAGTTGGGTTCATCACCACTGAGCCGCAACAGAAACTCCTCCCTCTTTTGAGTCCTGCCCTTTTCGTAACATCAAAACAAGACGGTCAAGTAGCCATTCCAATACTGCACAAAGTAAAGCTACCTCCGCCGCTGGTACAGCCCCTCAGATTTCCAGGGTGTGCTTGATTCAGATGGGTGGGTCCAGAAAATATGGACTGGTCTACTATAGTTTTGATGGAAAAAGGTATATGAGAAGAATTTGGGGAATACATAGGCCAGACACACTTTGACATAAACCACAGCAATACCTTCTCAGATCAACCTCATAGAGTTAGGACAATAAAAACAAACAAAAAAACTCAAATAGGACCTAATTAAACTTAAAAGTTTCTGCACAGCAAAGGAAACCCTAAACAAAATGAAAAGACGACCCACAGAATGGGAGAAAATATTTGCAAATGAAGCGACTGACAAGGGATTAATCTCCAAAATTTATTAACACCTCCTGAAGCTCAAAACCAAGAAAAAAAAAAAGCTAATACCATCAAAAATGGGCAGAAGATCTAAACAGACACTTCTCCAGTGAAGACCTATAGACGGCCAAAAAACACATGAAAAGATGTTCAACATCACTAATTATTAGAGAAATGCAAATCAAAACTACTATGAGGTACCACCTTACACCAGCCAGAATGGCCATCATCAAAAAGTCTACAAACAATAAATGCTGGAGAGGGTGTGAAGAAAAGGGAACCCTATTACACTGTTGGTGGGAATGTAAATTGGTGCAACCACTGTGGAAAACAGTAAGGATAGTCCTAAAAAACTAAAAATAGAATTACCATTTGATCCAGCAATCTCACTCCTGGGCATCTACGCAGAGAAATCCATGACTCTAAAAGACACATGTACCCCAATGTTCATGGCAGCACCATATACCCAACAGCCAAGTCATGGAAACAACCTAAATGTCCATCGACAGAGTGGATAAAGAAGATGTGGCACATAAACACAATAGAATATTACTCAGCCATTAAAAGGAAAGAAATAACAGCATTTGCGGCAACATGGATGGACTTAGAAATTATCATGTTAAGTGAAGTCAGTCAGACAGACATCGACATCATATGGTATCACTTATATGCAGAGTATAAAAAAAGGACACAATGAACTTCTTTACAGAACAGACACTGACTCAGACTTGAAAACCTTATGGTTTCCAAAGGAGACAGGCTGAGGGGGGTGGGGGACGGGCTGGGGGTCTGGGTGGAATGCTATAAAATTTGGTTGTGATGATCCCTGTACAACTAAAAATGTAATAAAATTCACTGGATTAAAAACAGAATTTAGTCTCCAGCTTTTTTTCCATTCATGATAGTAATGAAAGATATCCTCTGATATTCAAAGGCTAAGAAAGGCTATTCAAAGGCTATGCTCACATAGCCTTTGGAAAAAAAATGTGTGTGTGTACCATGTGTGTACTTCTATGCTTTATTTCAGTTGCTCAGGTAAAGAATCAAATAATGTGTAATTCGAGTATAAAACAGCTGAGGACACACGTAAATATCAGTAAAAGAGAGAATTCATTAACCCACTCATCAAATATTTATTAAATACCAGCTGTGTGTCAGACACAATTTTAAGCATCATTAACAAATGAAACAAAAACCTCTGCTCTTACAGAACTTTCATTTTAGTTACACAGTATGCTAGCTAGTCCCATTTAAAAAAGAGAGATTTCTGATAAGACACATCTAGAAGATGACATTTCAGAGACAGATGTAAAAATCTTAAACCAATGAAAGTCACAGTCTATCTGAAAAATAATATTACCAGAAGTGTATTCAGATTTTCTTAGACTATAAGATTCACTTTTGAACAGTACACTTGTTCATACCGTCCATGAGTAAGAGGTCAGAGGGGACGAGTAGCATAACCACCCCTAGAGAGGCTGTAGGATCATTCCACAACACTTGAGGCCTATTTCTGAAAAAGTTTGAGAAAATAAGCAAGGGAAGAAATTTCTTTAACATTAGAATGGATAACAGAATCTAGAAGCAACACTCTAAAGGCTGAAAAACCAGGAATACATATTTTAAAGTTCAGGAACAAAAATATTATCCCTTTGCGTCTTAATTATTGTTTAACATCACTTACTAAATTTGTAAAACAACAACAAAGCTAAAAGGATATAAGCTACAGCTATTAAAATAAGGAGGAAACTACTTTACAAATTACTGACTTGTTGGTCAAGAAGACTCAAGAAATTTTAACAAAAATAACTCCAACTAATGAGAGAAGTTAGGAAAATGTCCAGACGCAAACATAAACATAAAATATGAAGTTACTTCTTTTTACCAGCAGTAATTTAGCCATGATTTTATTCCGTGTCATAAGAAACAATCCAGTAGAGGAGGATCAAGATGGCGGAGGGGTACCACATGGCGGGCGCCTTCTCCCTCAAACACACACAAAAACCCAGCTACCTACAGAACGATCTGCACAGGACATCCACTGCACACTGACCACAGACCTCAGACTTCCAAAAAGGGCAAGAAACCCTCTACATAACTGGGTAGAACAAGAGGGGAAAAAAAGAGAGAGAGAGAGGGATCAGGACGGGAGCAGCGTTCCGGAGAGGGAGCTGTTAACGAGGAAGGGAAGCCAGCCAGCCAGCTGGGGAGATTAGCCGAGACGGAAGGACCTCAGAGCTGTGGAGAAAAGCACAGCAGCCAGACTGGAGGGCAAAGCAGAGTGAGGCCCGCACAGATGATCACCTGCATAGTCGCCCTGGACACCGCAGCCTGAGACGCTGGGGGGTGGGGGGTGGACGCGGAGACTCAGGCTCCTCTGGGGTCAGTCCTGGTCAGAGGACTAGGGCTGGCTGTGGGGATCGGCCTGAGGGGCTAGGGAGCAGTGTGCATGGGCTGGAGAGCAGAAAGCCACAGCGGAGGGGACCTGGAGGAGGTCTGGGCCCTGCAGGAGAAGCAAGGCACCATTGTTGAGGAGGGCGAGAGGAGGCAGGGCAGACTGCCACAGGAGTCTCTCTCCCTGCACACGCAGGGCTCAGAGGGCAGGGCAATGGGAGATGAGGCTACAGGTGGCGGCTTAATCTTCAAAATACACCAACAACTCATACAACTCAACAGTAAAAAAACAAACAACCCAAATGAAAAATGGGCAGAAGACTTAAATAGACATCTTTCCAAAGAAGGCATACAGATGGCCAACAGGCACATGAATAAATGCTCAACATCACTAAGTATTAGAGAAATGCCAATCAAAACTACAACGAGGTGCCACCTTATGTTGTCAGAATGGGCATCATTAGTACATCTACAAATAACATGCTGGAGAAAAGGGTACCTTCGTTCAGTGTTTGTGGGAATGTAAACTGGTACAAACACTATGGAAGACAGTATGGAGGTTCCTTAAAAATTAAATATACAACTACCATCCAATCCTGGGCATATATCCAGACAAAACTTTCACTGAAAAAGATACATGCACCCGTATGTTCACTGCAGCACTATTCACAATAGCCAAGACATGGAAACAATCTACCTGTCCGTTGACAGATGAATGGACTAGGAAGATGTGGTACATACACACAAGGGAATAATACTGAGCTATAAAAAAGAACAAAATAATGCCATTTGGGGCAACAGAGATGGAACTAGAGACTCTCATACTAAGTGAAGTAAGTCAGAAAGAGAAAGACAAATACCATATGATACCACATATCTGTAATCAAATATACAGCACAAATGAACCTAACTGCAGAACAGAAAAAGACACATGGACATGGAGGACAGACGTGTGGTTGCCAGGAGGGAGGGGGATGGACCGGGAGCTTGGGGTTAGCAGATGCAAACTACTGCATTTGGCGTGGATAAGCAATGAGATCCTGCTGTATAGCACAGGGAACTATGTCTAATCACCTGTGATGGAACACGATGGAGGATAACGTGAGAAAAAGAATATATAAATATATCTATATACATATATATGTATGTATGTATAACTGGGTCACTGGTGTACAACAGAAATTGACAGACATTATAAATCAACTAAATCAACCATAGCAAAAAATTAAAAACATATATAAGGGAAAAAATAATCAGGCAATTTTATAAATAACTAATAAGAAATCAGTGAAAAACAAGTCATAAAATTATCTATCGATATGAAGAGAATTAGAAAATATATGGAGAGCTATAATAAGTGAACAAATGGAGAGCTATACCATGTTCCTGATTGGGAACACTAAATATTATAAAGGTAATTATTTAATTCTTCTCAAATAATTTAAAGGTTTAAAGTGATTCTAACAAAATTTTTCTAGAGTTCTAGATTTTACTTGATAAAATGATAATATAGCTCATTTAAAAAAGTATACAGTTTTAAATAGTATGAAAGTTGCAAAAGTATAAAATAAAATGAGATGGAGAGAGTAACGGATTTGTCTTATAAGATGGTAAAGGCTACATACAATAAACCTTCAGTTATCGAGACGCTGTGCATCCAGGGCAAGAATTGACAGTTTGATCAATGGAGTAATATAAACATTTGAGAAACTAACACCCTTATATGTAAAAATTTAATATATAGTTAAATTTCTATCATAAATCAGTATGTAAAGGGATTAAATAAATGATACTGGAACAATTGGTTAGGTATTTGGGGAAAAATAAAGCTAGATTGAAATGTCTTACTGATGTGCTTAAATTAAGAGGAATAAAACAGTTTTTTAAGTATGTTAACCCCTTCCTGTATCTGCTTGCTTTAGCCTGACAGTTATATAGGCTCAAACACATTATTTAAAAAAAATGAATCTCTATTTTCCTACTTTCTTCCCCACATTCTATGACTTTGTAGTCCTGTTTTAACGTCTTCACGTGTGTCCTTTTGCTGTTCCTTGAGTTTACCATCGCTTTTACAGGAGTTTTTTTTCCTCTTTTAGATCTACATGTTGGCTTATTTAGGTGATTGCTTTCCAATTGTGGTTTCCTCCATCTTATTTCTCCTTACTTCTTATAAATCAAAACCAAACATTACAGTCACAAAAACTAAAAAGAAAAGTACTCAAGCATAAAATAAATGGAAATCATTCAACCTAAAAAAGAAAGGAACAAAGGAAAAACATAAAATCAACTGGAAAACAAGCTTTAAAATGGCAATAAATACATATCTATCAATAATTACCTTAAATGTCAATGGACTGAACGCTCCAATCGAAAGACACAGAGTGGCAGACTGGATTAAAAAACCAAAAACCTACAATCTGCTGTCTACAAGAGACTCACTTTAGGGCAAAGGACACATACAGACTGAAAGTGAGGGGATGGGAAAAGGTATTTCATGCCAATGGACAAGACAGGAAAGCAGGAGTCACAATACTCATTTCAGACAAAATAGACTTTAAAATGAAGGCCATAAAGAAAGACAAAGAAGGACACTATTTAATTGTAAAAGGATCCATTCAAGAAAATGATATTACAATTGTCAATATATATGCCCATGATATAAGAGAATCCAGAAACATACAACAAATACTAATTGACGTAAGAGGAGAAACTGATGGGAATACAAAAATCGTAGGAGACTTTAACACCCCACTCACATCAAAGGACAGATCCTCTAGACAGAAAATCAGTAAGCCAACGGAGATCCTAAATGACACAACAGAAAAATAAGACTTAATTGACATTTTCAGGACATTACCTCCAAAAAATCAGAATATACATTCTTCTCAAGTGCACATGGAACATTCTCAAGGAATGATCACATACTGGGGCACAAAGTTAACCTTAACAAATTTAAGAGTATAGAAATTATTTCAAGTAACTTCTCTGACCACAATGGCATAAAAGTAGCAATCAACCACAGGAAAAGAAATGAGAAAAAGCTAACTACATGGAGACTACAAAACATGCTACTAAAAAACGAATGGGTCAATGAGGAAATCAAGAAGGAAATTAAAAATACCTCGAGACAAATGATAGTGAAGACACAGCCACTCCGAAACTATGGGATGCTGCAAAAGCAGTGCTCAGAGGGAAATTCATAGCAATATAGGCTTTCTCAAAAAAGAAGAAAAAGCTCAAATCAACAACTTAACCCATCACCTAAATGAATTAGAAAAAGAACAAAAGAAACCTAAAGTCAGCAGAAGGAAGGAAATCATAAAGATCAGAACGGAAATCACTAAAATAGAGATTCAAAACACAATAGAAAAAAAATCAATAAAACCAAGAGCTGGTTCTTTGAAAAGGTAAACAAAATTGACAAACCTCTGGTCAGACTCACCAAAAAGAGGAGAGAAAAAACCCAAATAAACAAATCAAGGAACGGGTGTTCCCGTCGTGGCTCAGTGGTTAACAAATCCGACTAGGAACCATGAGGTTTGATCCCTGGCCTCGCTCAGTGGGTTAAGGATCCGGTGTTGCCGTAAGCTGTGGTGTAGGTTGCAGACGCGGCGTGGATCCCGTGTGGCTGTGGATGTGGCATAGGCAGGCGACTACAGCTCCGATTAGACCCTTAGCCTGGGAACCTCCATGTGCCACAGGTGTGGCCCTAGAAAAGGGAAAAAAAAACCCAAAAAATAAGAAACTAAAAAGGAGAAACCACAACAGATACTGTGTAAGAGAATACTATGAACCATAAGAGAATACGATGAACTACTGTATACCAAAAAATTTGACAACCCAGAAGAAATGGGCAACTTTTTAGAGAATTACAGCCTGTCAAAACTGAATCAAGAAGAAACAGATCAACTGAACAGACTGATCACTAGAAATGAAATTAAGTATGTCATAAAAACACTCTCTACAAATAAAAGTCCAAGACCAGAGAGCTTCACAATCAAATTCTACCAAACATACAAAGAGGAACTCATACCCATCCTCCTTAAACTTTTCCAAAAGGTTCAAGAAGAAGGAACACTCCCAAAGACATTCTATGACACTACCATCACCCTAAAACCAAAACCAGACAAAGATACTATCAAAAAAGAAAACTACAGGAGAATATCTCTAATGAATATAGGTGCAAAAATTCTCAACAAAATTTTAGCCAACCAAATCCAGCAACATATAAAAAAGATCATACACCACGACCAAGTGGGATTCATCCCAGGTTCACAAGGATGTTTCAACATACATAAGTTAGTCAAGGTCATACATCACGTTTACAAAAAAAAAGTCAAAAACAACATGATCATCTCAACAGATGAAGAAAAAGCATTTGACAAAGTCCAACACCCATTCATGACCAAAACTCTTACCAAAGTGGGTACAGAGGGAACATACCTAAACATAGTAAAAGCCATTTACGACAAACCCACAGCAAATATAATATTCAATGGAGAAAAGCTGAAAGCCTTCCCACTAAAATCTCGAACAAGACAAGGATGCCCACTCTCACCACTGTTATTCAACATAGTATGGCAAGTCCTAGCCACAGCAATCAGACAGACAAAAGAAATAAAAGGGATCCAATTTGCAAGACAAGAGGTAAAACTGTCACTGTATGCAGACGACATGATACTATATATAGAAAACCCTAAGGACTCAACCCAAAAACTAGGTGATCAACAAATTCAGCAAAGTAGCAGGATATAAGATTAACATTCAGAAATCAGGCACATTTCTGTATACAAACAATGAGATATTAGAAAAGAAATACAAAAATACAATACCCTTTAATATTGCACCCCAAAAAATCAAATGCCTGGGAATAAACCTGACCAAGGAGGTGAAAGACTTACATGCTGAGAACTGTAAAACATTCATCAAGTAAAGAGGATGCAAAGGAATGGAAAGACATTCTATGCTCCTGGGCTGGAAAAATTAATATTGTAAAAATGGCCATACTACCCAAGGAAATCTACAGATTCAATGTAATGCCTATCAAATTACCCATGACATTTTCCACAGAAATAGAACAAACAATGTATATGGAACCACAAAAGACTCAGAATTGCCAAAGCAATCCTGAGGAACAAAAACCAAGCAGGAGGCAGAACCCTTCCAGACTTCAGGCAATATTACAGAGCCACAGTAATCAAGACAGTGTGGTACTGGTACCAAAACAGACATACAGACCAATGGAACAGAATAGAGAACCCAGGAATAAACCCAGACATCTATGATCAATTAATCTTTGACAAAGCAGCCAAGAATATAAAATGGGAAAAAGACAGTCTTTTCAGCAAATGATGCTGAGAATACTGGTCAGCCACATGTAAGTCAATGAAACATACTCACACCATGCACAAAAATAAATTCAAAATGGCTTAAAGACTTAAATGTAAGACAAGACACCATCAAAATCCTAGACGAGAACATTGGCAAAACATTCTCTGATATCAACCACACAAATGTTTTCTCACATCAGTCTCCCAAAGCATCAGAAATAAAAGCAAAAATAAACCAATGGGACCTAATCAAACTGACAAGCTTTTGCATAGCAAAGGAAACCATAAAAAAAAAAAAAAGACAACTTACAGAATGGGAGAAAATAGTTTCAAACGATGCCAGCTGACAAGGGCTTCATCTCTAAAATATACAAACAACTTATACAACTCAACAGCAAAAAAGCCAACAGCCCAACTGAAACATGGGCAAAAGACCTGAATACACATTTCTCCAAAGAAGAGATACAGATGGTCAACAAGCACATGAAAAAATGCTCAACATCACTGATTAGTAGAGAAATGCAAATCAAAACTACTCTAAGGTACCACCTCACAACAGTCAGAATGGCCATCATTAGTAAGCCCACAAATAACAAATGCTGGAGGGGGTGTGGAGAAAAGGGAACTCTCCTACATTGTTGATGGGAATGTAAACTGGTACAACCACTATGGAAAACAGGATGGAGGCACCTTAGAAAACTATACATGGAACTACCATATGACCCAGCAATCCCACTCCTGGGCATATACCTGGACAAAACTTTCCTTGAAAAAGACACATGCACCCACATGTTCATTTCAGCACTATTCACAATAGCCAAGACATGGAAACAACCTAAATGTCCATCGATAGATGAATGGACTAAGAAGATGTGGTATATATACACAATGGACTACCACTCAGCCATAAAAAAGAACAAAATAATGCCATTTGCAACAACATGGATGGAATTAGAGACTCTCATACTAAGTGAAGCAAGTCAGAAAGAGAAAGGCAAATACCATATGATTTCACTTAATCTGGAACCTAATATAGGGCAGAAATGAACCTTTTCACAGAAAAGAAAATCATGGACATGGAGAACAGACTTGTGGGTGCCAAGAGGGAGGGTGAGGGAGTGGGAACTTGAGGGTAATAGATACAAAGTATAGCCTGTGGAATGGATAAGCAGTGGGATCCTGCTGTATAGCACTGGGAACTATGTGTGGTCACTTGTGACGAAGTATGATAATGTGAGAAAAAAGAATGTATACAAGTATGTGTGACTGGGTCACCTTGCTGTGCAGCAGAAAATTGACAGAACACTGTAAATCAGCTATAATGGAAAAAATAAAAATCATTATAAAAAAATACAATAAAACTAAACCAAAGTGAGTTGAACTACGCTAGTACACTAACTATAAATGTGCATTCTGTAAGCACCAGGAAGAGGAAACCTTTTCTAATAATGAATGACATAGAAGAACTCACAAAGCAAAAACCGACCAAATAAGCAAAAAGCAGCTGCTTTAATTACTTAAAAATCTAAAATCTGTTTCCAATAAGTCACCATAAAATAAAATTAAAACAAAATTCTACAACCTGGGAAATTACTTGTAAGCAAAGACCTAGTCTTCTTAAAGTATATTTTTTAAGTGCTGTGAAACCAAGAATAAGCACATGGTTACCTCAACAGATAATAGTGGATAAAGCACATGGACAGACAATTCATCAAAAAGCATAAGAAACCAAAAGACGGGAAAAAAAAAAGTTTGATCTTCTTAGTTATAAAAGAAATATGGGTTCAAATAACAATGAAACAATGCTTCTCTGATTCCAATTTGAAAAAAAAAAAATGTTCAGAAGCTGTCATACTCACGGTTGCTGTGGGGCTTATAGCAGCATTAGGTAGTACAGAAAATAATTTTAAAGAAGTAAATCAAAATAGATAAATACTAATGTCCTTTGACTTAAGTAAACTTATTAATTGGAATTTATGTTTTTAAAATAGGAATTATTTTAAAATAGCTTAAGTATCTAACAATAGGGAAGAATCATTACATGCTGATAGATTAATAATAATTTTTTCAGCAATTATAAATCATATCTTCAATGAAACTAATAACATTGAAATTATCATGCAAAGTGAAACCAGTCAGACAATTAGACAGCAACACCCAATGATACCGCTTACATGTGGAAACTAAAAGACACAATGAACCTTCTTACAGAACA